>CM062816.1:990542062-990854562 GCA_031772625.1 Pinus tabuliformis | reverse complement strand
CCTTCAAGCTACACCCTCTTGGCCAGACATAGACCTTTCCATCTATAAAATCAACTTCCATTCCGTTGTCCTCTAAGGCAGATATAGATATAAGATTCTTTTTCAATCCCAACACATACAGAGCATCTTCTGGATGTATAGTTTGACCAAAATCCAAATGAAACGAAATAGACCCAATCCCCTTAACAAGATATGTAGTAATATCTCCTAGAATGATCTTCAAATTGGACTCCCTCCCAACTAGCTTTGAGAGGACTTCACGATAACCAGTAAAGTGTCTAGAAGCTCCACTATCTACAAACCAATTATCAAAAGAATATGGAGAAGAGGAACTAGAAAGGGCAGAAATAAGAAAGTATTTAGATTGAGTTTCATCAGCATTATTATCATACCTTGAATTCCTTTATCTCTTGGGAGGATGACGAGTCTCTTCTCAGCCAGGGCTCCTCTCTTTGTTCTTCGATTTTTCCTCGGAGCACTTCTTTCTTCCGGACAATCTTGGGCATAGTGACCATGCTTTTGAAAATTCTAGCATTGGATGTTGGACATGCCCTTCTTGAATCTTCTATTGTTGTTCTTGAATCCTTGGTTGTTGTTCTTGAATCCTTGACCCTGCTTTCTTAACTTCCAATTTGAGGGCCTTTCTTTCTCTTTCTTCTTCTTGGTTTGAGAGAAAAATGCAGAAGGTTCTCCATCTTCATGCGTTTGAATTCTCCCTCTAGAAATCATATTGGACTCCTCTTGAGTGCACTTGCATAATAGCTCAACAAATGTGGGAAACTTGTCATTGCTGCTAACGGTTGTGACAAGCGTTTCCCAAACCATAAGGAGGCCTCCAAGTGAGGTCAGCACCAACTCTCTATCAGATATTATCTCACCAGCTGACAAAAGTTGATCCTTGAGTTGAGATATCCTGATGAAGTATGCTTGAATGGTCTAACTCGTGTTCATCTTGATGTCCTTGAGTTGATTCTTCAAAGTAATAATATGGCTCAAGTTGTTCACTTCATACATCCCAATCAGCTTATCATACATTCCCTTGGAATTCTTCATCTTGGATACATAAGTGATCAAATGATCTCTCAAAGAATGAATAATCATTTTCTTAGTTTTGATCTCACCTTTCTTAAACTTGGATTTAGCAGCAACTGTTGCATTCTTCAGAGGCTCAAGTACCTTGCCTTCAACATACTCCATAACATTCTCTTCCAAAGTCACATCCACCCTAGCTCTCCAAGTAGCAAAGTTGGAGGAGTCATCCAACTTCTCCTCTATCTTGAAATATGAGGTAGACATCTTGACCAAGTCAAATGAACTTCCGCAACATATAGTATCTCTTCAAAGGGGTGATTGCTCTTGTCTCCTTGGGCTTGTCATTGCCTCAGCTCCGATACCATGTTAATTTTTCAATGTTCTATGCTATAACAATCACTTAAACAATTTCTTCTTTCAGTAGAAATCACTTTTTGTTAAAATTGGCAACTAGGGCCAAATTGCACCCTGGGACAGCTCATTTGATGGAAATGATGATTGCATTAATTCCACTTTTCAAGAGGACAAATCAAGAATGACCTTTTATCTATTGGAGAAGTTATTGTTGACGGGGGAGCTCACTCTCATCGCACTTGGGAGTCTTTCAAGAGCATGGGACGTGTTTAACACCATCATTCTCAACAATGTCAGGATTCCTAGTTTCGATGAATTATTGGCTAAATGCACTTAAGAGGAGATAAGGATGATGGAGAGAGACAAGCCTTCAAATGGAATTGAACCCACTTCTTACTCCGCTCATGCAAAGAAGAAAAATAATGTTGGTCCAAGGAGATAGGATCAAGGATTCAAAGAAGGAAGAAAAGGAAGGTGTTTCAATTGTAACAAGTTCGGCCACTATTATAGAGGGTGTCCTCACAAGAAGAACTCTTCAAGGGATGATGTCAACAACAACAACAACAACAAAGGCAATGGAAATCAAAAGAAGAACAAGTTCAATAATAAAGGAAAAAGAAATGCTCCCGCTGCTCAATATGGAAATGGTCGACCTCCCAAAAGATCAAGATACTCCAGGCATGAGGAAAGTAATGTTGTAGAAAAACAAAAGGAATTTTATCTTATTCCCGCTCTATCTACTGCCTCTCCTCCGAACACTTTGAATCATTGGTTGATTGATAGTGGAGCCTCAAGGCACTTCACTGGGTACAAAGAAGCCCTCTCAAATTTGATTGAAAAGAAGACTAATTTGGAGATCATAATTGGAGGCAATGCCACCTACCCGTGAAAGGGATAGGTACTATTACTCTTCACTTGAATCAAGGTCAAACCATTCATCTACAAAAAGTATTGTATGTACCCGATTTGAAGAAAAACTTGGTGTCTATTTCTACGATGGAAGATAAAGCTTTCAACATAGCATTCATTGATGGAAAGGTATGTATTTGGCAAAGAAACCCTAAAGATGCATTGACACTTGGATTTAGGATTGATGCTCTCTACCAAGTTGATGGAAGTCCTTTGGGAGCCTTGACTTGAGATGCTTCACTTCAATATAAGTTATGGCACCGAATGTTTGCCCACTTGATGCTTCCATTACAATGCTTTACCTGGGATAAGGAAGATGGTTACAGGTATGCCTAATTTCAACATGGATCATTAAGGAGTTTGTCAGGGTTGTGCAGCTGAGAAACTCACAAGGGGGGCATTCCCTTCAATGAAAGCAAAACCACTGATATTCTTCAGTTGGTCCATTCTGACCTATCTGGTATGTTGCTCGTAACATCATTGGTTGGATACTTATACTATGCAATTTTGTGGATGACTTCTCTCTTAAAACATGGATCTATTTCTTGAAGAAGAAGGATGAAGCATTCAAATGTTTTCGTTCTTTCAAATCCTTGGTGGAGAATCCAACAAGGAAGAAGATCAAGATATTGAGAACTGACAATGGAACCGAGTATGAAGCAAATGAATTCAATGACTTTTGCAGAGAGGTTGGCATTAAGAGGGAAACAAGCGTTCCATACACTCCTGAGAAAAACGGAGTTGTTGAAAGGAACAATAGAACAATCATGGAAGCCACCCGTGCCATGCTCCATGATCAAGGTCTACCAAAGTTCTTATGGGGAGATGCTGCCAACACTGCCATGTATGTTCAAAATAGGAGCCCGCATCAAGCACTGGATTTCAAGACACCTGAAGAAGTTTTCACTGGTCAGAAACCTGATGTTTCTCATTTTAGGATATTTGGTTGTCCCATGTATTTTCATGTTCCTAAAGAGAAAAGAAACAAGTTGGAAGCATCTGGAAAGAAAGGTATATTTGTGGACTACAATGAAAATTCAAAGGCATATAGAATCTATGTCCCTGGTCAAAGAGACGTGGAAATAAGCCATGATGTCACCTTTGATGAAGACACTACCCTTGGGAAACCTATAGATCTCCCCATTCCAAGAAAAAGTAATGATGATGCTACAAAAAAACAGGATGAACCTCTGACAGATGAACCTATGCGCAATGTTAAAGGCCCGATGGATCACATTGATCCACCTCCTGGTGATCCCTCTACCTCAAGGAAAAGACCTTTGTGGCTCAAAGATATTCTCGAAGATGTTGAAAGACAAATTGCTCCAAGAAGGACATTTCGAAGCCGAACAAGTATCAAGGGTACTTAGCTGCTATGAGTATTATTGTTCAAACTAAGCCAAGTACGTTCGAAGAAGTCGTAAAGCGCCAAGTCTGGAAGGATGCAATGAATGAAGAGTATGAATCTATGATGAAAAGTGATGTCTGGGATGTGGTGCCTAGACCGAAGGACAAGTCCGTAATCACCTCAAAATGGCTATATAAAATCAAATATGGAGCAGATGGGAGTGTTGAGAAATACAAGGCTAGGTTCGTTGCTCGAGGCTTCTCTCAAAAGGAAAGAGAGGACTATGACGAGATATTTTCACCGGTTGCCCAATATACAACTATCTGATCTATTATTGCTCTTGTTGCCACTCAAGGATGCAACCTACATCAAATGGACGTCCAGATTGCTTTCTTGCATTGCTCACTTAAGGAGGAAGTCTACTTGGAATAACCTCACGCGTTGGAAGTACAAGATCGAAGGACACACGTATGCAAGTTGAAGAAATCCCTTTATGGGTTGAAGCAAGCCCCTAGGGCTTGGTATGAGAGGATTGATAATTATCTTATTACGTTGGGATTTACGAGGAGCGATGTTGATCCTAATCTATACTTCAAGGTTCCAAAGGACATGCCTCTCATCTTGGTCCTTTATGTAGATGATCTCTTTATAACAGGTGCAGACCCTCTCATTTATCAATGCAAGAGGGAGTTGGCTTCCGAGTTCGAGATGAAGGACCTAGGACTAATGCACTACTTCCTAGACATGGAGGTCTAGCAAAAGCCAGGTGAGATTTTCCTTTCTCAATGAAAATACATTGTGAAGCTACTCGAGAGATGTGGGATGGTGGATTGTAAGTCTATGTCCACTCTAATGGAACTCAACTTCAAGAAGCTATGTGGAAATGTTATCGGCCCGAATTGGCAAACCCTTCTGAATATAGACACCTTGTGGGAGCCTTGATGTTCTTGGTAAACTCTCATCCGGACATATGCTTCGTTGTGAATATATTGAGTCAATTTATGGTCGAGCCTTACCACACACATTGGATTGCTGCTAAGAATCTCTTGGGATATCTTCGTGGCACAATCAACTATGGACTGAGATATGAGAAAATTTCAAATATGGAAATCCTACTGCAATGATTAATATGACTTCTTCTACTTATTACTTCAGAGATAAGTTATCCACTGTATTCTTACGGAAAATATCGAAAAATATTCTACTGCAGCCTTCACAATTAAAACATTGCAGAAATTAAATGTAAGTAAAATGTCGGCACATATAGAAACACAATGACACAGTTATTTTTGGACAATTGTCCCCGAAAAAACCCAATGTGGGAAAATCAATGCAGCAGATGAGGGTTTTATTATTCTTTAGCAAAAATCAACATGTACAAAATTTCACCCGGCGGTATAGAACTGAGAAATATTTACAGACATTCCTAAACAAGTATTTGACCCGAGATAAGGGGTTCCTTCATCCTCTGCGTCTCTCTTGCTTGCCCAGCGTCATTTCTTTGGCCTCTAGACTGGCCTGCGCAATGCCTACATCACTCAAGCCAGCGTTGCCTCTCTCAGAGTCAATCTGCCCAGCGTTGTTCCTTTTGTTGCTCTGTGTCTCCCTGACTGATGTTCAACCCTCTCTGTCTCTCCTCCACCTGCAACTCTCCCTCTGAATCGATTTTCTCTTGCCGAACTTCAACCAGTGAGAAAATCGATTTCTCTTGGGCAACTGAGTATCTGCCTAGTGTATTTTCCAAATGACCCTCAAGCCCCTTCTTATATCTTCCTGTTGGGCAACCAACAGCCTAGATTAAATCTTAATCAAAGGCTCAGATTGTTTTGGCTTGATACATGGCTTTTTCTAGAAGATTCACCCCTGATTAGATTAATACTCATTAATATTTTAATTTTCCTAATTCTAGACTTAGGAACCCCATTAAAAATATTAATTATTTTAATAAAATCACTTCTGGGTGGAATTTCCCAAAATGCTTTCTAGATTCTTTGGTGTTGAAACTTCTAAGTCTGACACATTAGAAACCCCTACTGCATTATCTGGTTTATTTCACCTACTTGTTTATTCCATTAATAAGTTATTTATACATATAAATATTGAAAAAAAATGCAAATGCAGCCTTAGCTCATATACAGATCAGCAATTGAAATACTAGACAAACACACAAGGGACACCATTATTTTTGGACAATCGTCCCTAGAAAAACCCAATGCGGGAAAACCGGTGCAGCAGTTCTGAGGGTTTTATTATTATGCAGATTTCTTGAGTACAACTAGGGTGTCGAACTGGCTCACCCAACAGAGATTGTTACACGGCAGTAATACCTCTTCTCGGAGATAGATATTCAGCAAGTCTGCCCCACGAAAATTCTTCCGACGCTTCTAAAAGGCTCTGTGTCAGCCTTGCTAGCCTTAGCGTAGCTCTAGAACCCTCTACATCAGCATTCTGCCTCTTTGCGTCAGCTCTCTAGCCTTCTGCATCACCCACACAGGCCCCTCAGCCCCTGCGCAATCTCTAGCTGCCTCTACATGGCTCCTGTTGCCTCTGTGTCAGCCTCTTCAGTCACTGCGCTGACCCTCTAGCACTATCTCTGCCTCTTTGCTATGTACTCACTGCCCCTCACTGCAACAGATCACTTGTTCAAATTTTCTCAGCAAACCCTGCTCCAGAAAAATCGAACTGACTAATCAATCTTGGTGTATCTCCAACTGACCCTTAAGCCTCCTCTTATACTTTTCCTGTTAAGTCTTCAACGGTTGACTTTAAGTCTCTAATCAACGGCTAAGATTAGATTTGGCTTTATCCATATCACTTAGAACCTTCTCACCCTGTTTTATATTAATACCCATTAATATTTTAATTTTCCTAAGTTTAGACTTAGGAACTCCATTAAAAATATTAATTATTTTAATATCTCTCTAACCGGATGGAATTTCCCCAAACCATCTCTGGGTCTTGGATATCTTATTTGCTTTAGCCTCTCCACCAATTTTCATGGCTAGAGCACATCTGATGCTACCACAAATCAACATTTGGAATATCTATGCCAAAGCATCCCTGCAAAATTTGAGGCTTAGAACACATCCGATGCTACCCCAAATCAACACTCCCTCTTAGCGAGAAATGTGCTCTAGCAATTCACCACCTCCCTGCATACTTCTCTGACTCTGAAGCATCATCTCTGCGCTACTGATGTCTGACCTGTTGTCCACCAACTACTATGTTGCTGCTACAATTGTACTGCTACCTTTGATACTGCCACTGCCAATGCTACATATGTACTACAGCGCCCTCTGAATTGTTGCATTCTGGATGTTGTTGGCACTACTTCCGCCAACCATCTTTGCACTGCATCCTGTTGCTGCTACTAAAACGGATTTTCAACCATACCCAACTACTCTCTGAACTAAGTAAACTTAGCTCTTCTGAGAGCCCTTGTGAGTATATCGGCCACCTTCTCTCCTATGGGAACATTTTGTAGTTGTACTACCCCACGTTGAACACAGTCTCTGATAAAGTGACAATGGATATCTATATGTTTCGACCGATCATGAAATACTGGATTCTCGGAGAGTTTGATGCAACTCTGATTATTGTGGTAAACCTTGGTCGACTCCATCCTTTTTCCTGAATAGGCTCACAAGCAATTTTCTGAGCCATATGGCATTGCATGTAGTTGTGTTTGTTGCCATATATTTTGCTTCTGCTGAACTCAATGCTACCAATTTCTACTTCCTACTGCACCAAGATATCATCCCTTACCCAACACTGAAGCAGTACCCAGAGGTACTTTTTCGATCTACTTAATTACCTACCCAATATGCATCGGTGAACCCATTCAAGCTGATATCCTCCCCTCTAGAGTACTTCAACCCATATCCGACTATTCCTCGTACATACCTAAGTATGTGTCTTGTTGCTGCTCAATCCACCCTTTTTGGTTCCACCATGAACTAACTAAGAGTGTTAACAGCAAAACAAATGTTTGGCCTAGTGTTGACCAGATACATAAGAGACCCAATGAACTATCTGTACAAGGTGGGATCTACTTCTTTATCCTTTGATGCATCTATTGTCTTCTAGTTGGTGATCATGGGAGTAGCCATGGGTCGGCAATCCTGCATTCTAAATCTTTTCAAAATCTATGTGGCATACCTTCCTTGACCAAGGAAGATCTCCCCATTCTTCTGCCAAACTACCAACCCCAAAAAAAAAAAAATGCATCAATCCTAAGTCCTTCATGCCGAATTCGACTTCAAGATTCTTCTTGGAGTCCTGGATGAGCCTAGATGATCCAGTTAGAAACAGGACATCTACATATAGTACCAGAATAAGTGGCTCATTCTCTACCAGTAAACGGTAGAGATTTGGATAAGCATCGCTCTTGACAAATCCCAACTACTGCAAGTAACTATCAATTCGACCATACCATGCTCTAGGTATCTGCTTGAGCCTGTACAGGGCTTTCTTTAACCTGCAAACATGAGACTTCTTCTCATGAGTTTCGAAGTCGTCGAGTTGTTCTATATACACCTCTTCTTCTATCACTCCATTCAAGAATGTTGTCTTGACGTCCATCTGGTGAATCTCCCATCCCATTTGAGTTGCTAGGGATATAACAGATTTGATAGAGGCATAACGAGCAACTGGGGTGAAGGTCTCTTCATAGTATATCCCTTCTTTCTAAGCATACCCCTTTGCTACGAACCTTGCCTTGTACTTCTCTATGCCACCATCTGCAGCATACTTGAACTTGTAGATCCATCGTGATCTTACAACTGATCTATTTTTTGGTCTAGGTACTACTTCCCAGACATCATTCGTCATTGTGTTGTACTCTTCCACCATGGCATCCACCTCTTCTTGGCTCTAGGAGCTCCAACAAACTCCTTTGCATCCCTCAGTGTCTGTCGCACTTCTCTGCTCGTTCTACCACTCGTGGTAGGAGGCTCAACCAATTCTTCCTCTTGATCTTGTTGTTCCATCCATTGAGAAGCATCTGCATTTTCTCTCTCTGAGAAAATATTGATATTGGTCACTATACTTGACCCAGGTGTATGCTCTCCTGCCTGTCCTTCTTGCTGCCCCTGCTGCTCTTGGACTAACGGAACATCTCCTGACTGATCTTCTGCAGGCATTTCACGAGATTTCCTAAAAGCTCTATCTTCCATGAACTTTGCATCCTGTCTTACTACAATCTTCCTGCTGCCTGGAATGTAGATTCTATATGCCTTTGAGGTCTCGTTGTATCCTACGAGATACCCCTTCTCTGTAGTTTGATCCAGTTTGTTGTGCTTCTCGTCTGGAATGTGGCAATAAGCCACGCTTCCGAATATCCTGAGATGACTGACTTCCGACTTCTTCCCTGTGAATACTCCTTCGAGCGTTCTCTTCCCCAATGCTTTATGAGGAGTTATATTCTGGATATAAGCTGTCATGTTGCAAGCTTCTGCCCATAGATACTTAAGTAGATTCTGATCATACAACATGGCCTTGGCTGCCTCAACAACAGATTGGTTCTTTCGTTCTGCCACCCCATTCTGCTCCAGATTATATGGAGTTGTCCATAATCTTTTGATGCCCTCCTTTGCACAGAAATCTATGTAATCCTTCTCTATATATTCTCCACCGTTATTTGAACACAATACCTTTACCTCTTTCCCTATCATATTTTCAACAAGAGCCTTGAACTCTCGAAAACGATCAAAGACCTCATCCTTGGTCTTTAATAAATAGATCCAAGTTTTTTTGGAGTGATCATCGATAAAAGTGATGAAGTATTCGCCACCACTAAGAGCCCTTGTGGACATAGGACCGCAGATATCTGAGTGTATTAATCCTAATACATCCTTTGCTCTATTGTTACTTCTGGGAAAAGTTGCTTTAGCGTACTTTCCTAGTACACATCCTCTGCATAAGTCATCATGTTCATTGCTTAGGACTGGTACCCCTGTAACAGTGTCTCTGAGCATCCTCAGTGCTCCATGGTGTAAGTGCCCCATTCCCCTGTGCCATAATTCATTTCGCTCCTCACCATTATAGTTGTTGCCTATCAGTGCCATTAGCGATTCGAGCTGCAACCTATACAACTTATTGCTTCAAACCCCAATTTGTTTTTTCCTCTTCCAGCCTGGATGCTTAATGTATACATTCTTCCTGATGAAGTATACATCATATCCCTTGCCCTGTAACTGGGACACTAAAATTAAATTCATTCCTAATCTTAGCACATGCAGAACATTGGTGGCTTGGATGCTAGTCCCTGCTTCCATCTGAAAAGCTATGATACCTCACCCAACTGGAGTACATTTCGTTATGTTTCCCATAGTTATTTGGAAGTCCATTTGTTCTTCTTGATAGCTCGAGAAATGTTCTCGTACTCCAGTCATATGAGCTAAAGCCCCGCCATCAATGTACCAAACATCCGCTAATGCTGAATTAGCTTGCATGTGAATTCCTCATCTAATCTAGTAGATAAAAATGCGACATTTTGAGTATTCATATTGTGCCAATTTCTGATGCTAACCTATCCCAGCAACTGTTGTAGGAAAAACTGTGTCCCACCTGAATTAATCCTCCTTGTTGAATCTTCTGCTGCGTTGTTCCTTCTACCACTAATGAATTTCAACTAGAAAAGACTTACCTCTCTGTCGGATCTCACTCAGAGAGAATTTTCCCACGAAATCCAATCTCTTTGGTTTGAACTGCACAATCTGCTGGGAGATTTGAATTTCTGCCCTTGCAGGAATTTCGAATTCCCTTCTTTTCTTAGCGTAGCATCTTCTGGCTTTTCTCTTCTGCTTCACTGTAGCTCTGATGCCATGTGAAAATTTCTAAGATGGAAATCCTACTGCAGTGATTAATATGTCTTCTTCTACTTATTACTTCAGAGATTCGGAGGTGTGAAATGAGTTTGAATAGTTAGGACTTTTTGGTGGATCCTGTATCAGTTTGTAGCCGCGAAGAGATGAACCAAGAATGCCAGCAACAAGTTGTGACCGCAAGAAATTAGATGATGGTTTCCATGATCGTAACTATGGAAGGGTAGGGAAATCGTATATCACTTTCCCAAAACTTGTCCAATGACAGACGACACATTGAGGCAATCGCAGACGGGTTAGAAAGACGATAAGTCCAGAGTTGAAAAGGACTCTGATAAATTAGCTTATGGAAGCTGATGGAGGTGGCGGACAAAACGAATACTCAAAATTTTTCTTAGCAAAAATATTAATCTAGCATCTAGGCAGCCCAATAAAATTCTGATTTTTGTGCAACCAAATTATGAGAAGTTGATGAAGCACTTGTTGAATTTTGTAGCTATGGTCAATCTTCATAATTAATAATTTTTGTCGTGGTGTATTTATAATGATAAATATAAAGCATGTTCTCCAAGCTATTGTCAAAAGAGAAAATATGTGACATGTTCTTCATATCGGTTTCTAAAAGCGAAATTTTGAATATATAATATTTAATTTCTGGGCCCCAAAACTTAAAGTCGACCCTCCAAGAAGTGAGGTCGGCCTACCCCTTTGGTCAGAACCATTCGGCCTCTCAAGACACTATATATACACGCCATTTTGTCCTTCTCTAAGAGCTAGTAAGTCAGTCGATCTGAGGCAAGCAAAGAAGACGAATATGAGGCAAAGAATCAATTCAAATCACACATGAACATATCTTTTGTTGATACACATGAAAGAAGGAGGTCGAGTTTCTTTAAGGGAGAGATCTTTTGGAGCATATCAAGCTTATGGACAGAATGAAGGTTATCTTCTGAGTCAGATTGATTAAGGAGACCAAAAATATCTTCTAAGCAGATCGGATTGGGAAGCAGACGGAAATTTTATGGGGCAAATGAGATTCTCCTGAAGTAGACCTATATTTCTGTGACAGAATTGACCTAGAATTATGAGGTCACTCATCTTTGTTTATCTAGGTCAAACAAGGGTTTGGTTATGGCTGGTTTGACCTTGTCTTTGACTGAAAAAGATTAGATGTATCTTTGTTGAACTAAACAATTTCTCTACAGAAAATGTTGTTTTCCCCCACGTGGGTTTTCCCAGGGTAAATGTTTGTATTCTTGTTTCGTTGTCTCTTCGTGATCCTACTGCCATTTTGTTTTGATGTTGATATCCTATGTGTAATTGCTTTATGATGAATAAGAATGCAAGAAAAGATTAACTTAAGAGAAATCAATAGAAGTAATTGTCACTTTAGAGGATACTTGAAAAATCAACATGGGACTTGTTGAGCACACTTTGTCAACATTCCAAAAAGCAGAGTACAAAGCAATGGACATTTTTTTCCAAGGATCATTATCATCATTCAGCTTCTAGTTGCAACATTGTAAACCCAAATTCTACAAATTTATTGTAAATGATTCTAGTATGACTATTAAGCCATGTAACAAACACCTAGGTAAGTCTCTGATTTTTGTCAAAGGATTTCATCCTAGGGTGTTTGTAAACACGCATAATTGGCAGAGTTTTTCTCCCAACTATAACCCCAAAGCTAAGGTGGAATTCATTGACAAGGTCTTAGGTGAGTCCTAATGTCTATCGAGTCTATGTATTTTCCATACTATATCATATTGTGTCGCAGAATTGGGTAATGTGTTGAGGTTCTATGTCTAAAATGTGTATTTCCCCTTCTAACGGTTGATAATGTAATATTTGATGTAAAAGTGCCTTCGGGAATAATTTGTTCATGGTTACTCATATCTACACACGAAAGGTAAATTGTTTTATTATACACACTTGGAGGGTTGAAAAATATTTATTCCTCTCTTGAGTCTTTTAATTAATTTTTCAGGAAAAAATAAAAAGAAATTATTAGCCAAAAAATTAATTATTTCTGAGTCAAAAAATAATGTGAGAGAAATTGAATTCTCTCCTTGTGGAAAATCATTTCATCTTTGGATGATGTAATCTGTAACGCATGCACTGAGCCTTGCTCTACTAGAATTGTATGTCTCATAATAGAAAGACTTTGTGGTTTCAATTCATGGTGTTCTTCTATATGTTGATCTGTGGTATGTGCTAGTAATTTTTCATGCTCTATATTATATGCGCTTTATCAATTGTTATTCCATTTGCTACAAGACAGAACATCTATTGGTATAGGTATCTTGTCTTAGGTGTCTATACCCTTAGATCTAGATTCCTCATGATCTAACAATTCATCTTTTAAGTTTGAATAGAGATTTACAGGTACGCTAGCCCTTGGTCTCCAAGTTCACAGAATGTCGAGAAGAATCGACCGTGTTTGGATTTTGAGCTTTTATTTTGCAGGAGGGTTTGGACCAGTGATCCATTTACATATATTATTTATTTCAAAATCTCTCAAAAATCTAATATCTTTCTCTTGCGCTATTACAATATTTACATGCTATTAAGAGTCAATTTACTTTTGTAAATATTGTAAATATTTATAAATTAATTTCCCACTAACCCTTGTTTATTTTTTGAGTTTTTGTAAATAATTATTGGAGTTTTGGGGTTTTATTTCAAAATTTGTATATATTGGGTTATTAGGTCTTCTCCACTTCATTTGTGTAAGTGATAGCTCAAAGGGTTTGAAGTAGCAATTAATTTTTTAGCCATTCATGCAAGAGGAGGTTGATGTAGACCCTAGAGGGTAAGATTTAGCCTTCTCAACTCCCAGTAACTCAACGCTCACCCAGAAGAGGGAAGCTGCTAGCTTTTTGGGTCTTTAGAGTGATTTTTTGGGGTAAATTTGTGTTTGCAGGGGTGTTGTGAGCCTATCTTGGCTAGTCGCTGACCTTGTGAGGACTTTTCTCCTTGGTCGTAGCCCCTAAGGAGCTTCTTTTGCTTGGTCACAACACTTGTAAGGGCCTCTCTACCCTTGCGGTAGGCCTTTAAGGCCTTTTCTTGTGGGCCCCAACCCTAAGAGGGCTTGTATCTCTTGGTTGTGGGCCTATTTGGCCTCTTCACCCTAGCCGCTCTTATTAGGCCTTCATACCCTCATTATAGTCATTTTTGGGCATACATCTAAGTTTGGCACTAATACTTGTGATTGCAGGCCTATGGTAAGGGTTTCAAGTGATTTACATTGTGTTGCAAGCTAACAATTTGTTTTGCGGACCTTCCAAAGGTTGATCACTGTTAGGGTCCCACCCTAACCCCCTTATTTATGTAATGGGATCACGTCATAGTCAAGAGTCAATAAAGCCCATATTAATAATTGTAAGTGGTTAATCTGCAATTAATGACGGAACCACAGTTAGTTGCAAATGCGCCGTAGTATTAGATAGATGGTATTGATAAAACCCACAGTATTGGCCCGTGGTATTGCATGTATGAGTCATATATAAAGGATAGAGACTCCCTGCGAGGAGCATCGTGTCTTATTTTGTAGTCGAGCTCTGCTCTATTGGAGGTTGCCCCCTCGAAGAGGCAAGTGAACATTACTCTCTGAATAATAAAATCATTGCTATTCTGTGTTCTGGGTATCTTTTCTTCGCATATTCTGTATTTGGGTATCATTTTGTAGGTTAAGAGCATAACAAGTGGTATCAGAGCACTTTCCAGGGCCGGTGGGATCTCCATTTCTTAGCAAAAAAAAAAAAATTGGCTAGAGACGTGTTCCGGCGTCTTTAAACCACGGGATCTGTCGTTGAGCGCATAAACCTGCGAATTTGGGGAGGCATGCACGTAGGAAATACAAGAGGTGGTCACGTCTGTTGGACTCCCTTGTAACCCCTGTGGGTACCCCTTCGAGTAGTAGCGCATTAGACAGAACCGTGCACGGATTGTCTTCCACGTACCCTCTGGGTATATCGGAAGCCCCCTAGGCTCCCTTGAAACCTCGCCATAGATAAACCGTCGGCCGTCTTGCGGCTACAGTACACCGAGAACAGCACTCGGGGAGATTACTCGCCCGTACAATAGGGTAGTCGGGTTGTACGGCTAAGGGTACGGTCGATCCTCCTTAGTTAGAGCCCTGAAACATTGGGCCGAGTACTACTGCCAGACCCTTATGTATATTGCGATCTGTAGCTCCTGACACTCCTCGAGACCATAGTTCCCTGAGCTCTTCCGGGGCGCTTATTGGTGATCTAGCCCATCAGAATCAGGACGACGAGCTGAGCACAGTGATACCATTCAATTATTAGTGAATTTTTTTAGGCGGTCCCAAATTTTCATCAGGTTGGTGTATGGTAGAAACTAGAGCTCAAGCGATGGCCAATGAAAGGATGAACAAACTTGAAGAATCCATGCACACCCTCAGCCTTCAGCTTACCGGACTATGTAGCCAGGTCGCGCAACTCATCCCGAAGGACAAGGAGCAAGCCCACGAGGAGGCGTATAATGGCAATGGATACAATGAGGGTGAGTCTAGCCACTCTCCTCACGTCTGGCACACCCACCAACCACCCAGTCAGCGACCTCCCAAGTTGGATATGCATAAATTTGACGGTTCTCACCCGTCGGCATGGATAGCACAAATGGAGCAGTATTTCAAACTGAATCGTATCTTAGATGATGCAACTCAGCTTATGTTGGGGAGCATGTACTTGGACAATGAAAGGTGGCAATGGTGGGAATGGCATCAACGTTGCAATGGACCTTTTAGGACTTGGACCCAATTTACAAAAGCTCTTCAAGACCACTTTGAACAGGAGGACTCTTTTTTGGGTCGTCTTACTAAGCTCCGACAGACTGGTACAGTGGATGAATATATTACAGCTTTTGAAGCCTTAGCCTTCCGCACTTGGGGTCTCTCAGATGCCTTCTACACGGAATGTTTTATCAGCGGTCTTAAAGAAGCCATCAAAGCTCAAGTCCTACTGCACCACCCTCCCACATGGACAGAGGCTTGCAAGGTAGCTCGTAACGTGGAGCGTGCATTAGCAGCCCAATACAGTCGCCCAAATTTCTCCGCTAAAGGTCGCCCCCCACAGGCTCGCAACACGACTCAAACACTTAAGGTCCAAAAGGTGTCACCTGCGGAAATGGCCGAAAGAAGAAAGCAAGGACTATGTTACTACTGTGATGAAAAATACTCCCCAGGTCATAAATGCAAGGAGCCCAAATTTTTTCAAATAGATGCCACTGACTACAGCTCAACAAAGGAAGATCCACCCCTTGAGGACCATGAGGCGCTAGAAGAAGACAACCAAAAGGACAATGTCCCTGACGAACCAGTTATTTCGCTGCATGCGTTGGCAGGGATTTCTTCCCCTCAAACTCTCAAAATCAGAGGTTTTATTAAACATCGCCCAGTAGTAGTCTTGATTGATAGTGGAAGTACACATAATTTCATCCATCAAAAAGTCGCAGAAGCAGTGCATTGTTTTGTACGCACAGTTTCTAACTTCCAAGTTCAAATTGCGGATGGAGGCACAATGAAATGTGAAGGCCGCTGTGAAAATGTCAAACTTCAAATGGGGGATTATCAGTTGAAAACCCACATGTTTGCCATACACATGGGGGGTTGCGACATTGTCCTCGGCGCTGAATGGCTCCGCACTCTTGGGCCAATCACAATGGATTTCCAGGAGTTATATATGAGTTTTAAGCAGAACAACTACACACATACCCTCCGTGGACTCCAGGCGAGAGCCCCCTCTATCATCAGCTCGCATAGGATGGAAAAATTGTTAAAAAGGGCAATCATGGAGTTGTAGCTCAATTTAATGCCATCCAGGCAGTCGAAACAAAGCCTCTGCCAATTCATCCTGAGATGCAACAGATTTTAAATAACCATCTGCCGGTCTTTGACAAGCCTCATGAGCTTCCACCCTCGCGAGGGGAACATGATCATAGCATCACCTTGGTTCCAGGGGCCCAACCCCCAAATTTGCGCCCATACAGATATCCGTTCACCCAAAAGAATGAAATAGAAAAAATCATCAAGGAACTTTTGGAAGCAGGTGTCATTCGTCCCAGCATTAGTCCTTATTCATCCCCAGTGGTCATGGTGCTCAAGAAAGATGGGGAGTGGCGGATGTGTCCCGACTTCAGGGCCCTCAATAAATTGACAGTCAAAGATAAATTTCCCATCCCGGTGGTTGATGATTTGTTGGATGAACTCAATGGGGCTCAATTCTTCACTAAGTTGGATCTTCGCTCAGGCTACCACCAAATTCGCATGAAGGAAGTCGACATCCCCAAGACTGCTTTCAGAACTCATGAAGGCCATTATGAATTCCTGGTCATGCCATTTGGTCTTTGTAATGCCCCCTCTACTTTTCAGAGCCTTATGAACCACATTCTCAAACCATATCTCAGGAAATTTGTCCTTGTCTTCTTCGATGACATCCTCATCTATAGTTGCACTTGGGCCGCACATCTTCAGCATGTAGATCTACTCTTGCAACTGCTTCGCAAGCATAAATTATTTGTCAAGATGTCCAAGTGTTCGTTTGGCATGGCAGAAGTAGAGTATTTGGGCCACATTGTGGGGCGTGAAAGTGTCAAGGTGGACCCCAAAAAGATCCAGGCAATGCAGGAATGGCCTCAACCTAAGACCTTGAAGAGCTTGAGAGGATTTTTGGGTCTCACAGGCTATTATCGTAAATTTGTCCGCAACTATGGTCGCATAGCGAAGCCCCTCACCCAACTCCTAAAGAAAAATTCATTCTTCTGGAATGAGGAAGCACAACAGGCCTTTACAGCTCTAAAAAATGCCATGTGTTCCACTCCAGTCTTAACACTCCCTGACTTCACCAAATCTTTTGTCATTGAATGTGATGCTTCGGGTACAGGTATTGGGGCGGTCTTAATGCAGGAAGGGCGACAGTTGGCCTTCACAAGCCAACAACTCAGTGGGAGGAATCTGGGCCAATCTACCTACGAGAAGGAAATGATGGCCATCTTACATGCAGTCAAGACCTGGCGACCTTACTTATTGGGGCGACGTTTCCAAATCCGCACAGATCATCACAGTCTTAAATATTTTTTGGAGCAACGCCTATCCTCCCCACAACAAAATAAATGGCTAGCCAAAATGTTGGGATATGATTATGAGATCATTTACAAGAAAGGGAAAGACAATAGTGTAGCAGATGCATTATCTCGCCAATTTGAGGAGGAAAGTACTCTGCTAGCAATTTCCCTCCCCATTCCAGAATGGATTTAAGAGGCTCGCAGGGAATGGTTTTCACACCCCGGGCTCTCCCAACTCATTTCTCAATTGCAGATAGATCCAAATTCCACCAAGGGCTACTCGTGGCAGGATGATATTCTTCGCTACAAGGACAGAGTCGTAATATCACCAACATCCACCCTCAAAAGTCGCATTTTTGCAAAATTGCACTCATCTCCCATTGCAGGACATTCGGGCTTTCAGAAGACGTATGCTCGCACCAGAAGATCATTTTTTTGGACAGGCATGAAAAAGGACATCCTTACTTTCGTAGCAGAATGTGATGTCTGTCAATGCCACAAAGGGGAAACCGTCAACACACCAGGCACATTACAACCATTGCCCATTCCAGCATCAATTTGGACGGAGGTTTCTATGGGTTTCATTACAGGTCTTCCAAAGTCAGGGAACAAGTCAGTCATCATGGTGGTTGTGGACCGACGGTCGAAGTATGCTCATTTCTGTGCCCTACCCCACCCGTTTACACCAACTTTGGTTGCTCAATCTTTCATGGATCAGATCTTCAAATTGCATGGCATGCCCACTTCTATTGTGTCCGACCGCAACCCGATCTTCACCAGTAATTTTTGGCAAGAACTCTTCAGAATACAAGGCACTCAACTCAAACTCAGTACTTCCTATCATCCGCAAACAGATGGTCAAACCGAAGCCGTCAACAAATGTCTAGAAACCTACCTTAGGTGTTTCACTTCAAAAAAGCAACACCTTTGGGTACAGTGGGTACCTCTGGCTGAATGGTGGTATAACACCAACTATCACGCCACCACCAAAATGACTCCCTATGAAGCAGTATATGGTCAACTCCTGCCTTCACCTACTTCGTATCTCAAGGGATGCTCAAAAGTACAAGCAGTGGATCAACTCCTACAACACTGCGCAACCATGCTCGCCCATCTTCGAGAGAATCTTCATCAAGCTCAGAACCGCATGAAGCAACAGGTAGACCAACATCGCTCAAAGCGCCAATTTCAAGAAGGGGATCAGGTCTTTTTACGGCTACAACCATATAAGCAAACATCACTCAAGGACAAGGGGTGTCAGAAACTCTCTCCCAAATTCTACGGACCATATCAAGTACTTCAGCGCATTGGAGAAGTGGCCTACAAGTTGGCGTTGACACCTACTGCAAAAATCCATCCAGTTTTCCATGTCTCATGCCTCAAGAAAGTGATTGGGAACAATTGTAGAATTCAGACCAGTCTACCTGAATTGGACAAAGAAGGGTCCATCTGGCTTCAACCCGAACAGGTCCTAGACACACGAGACAAGCAACTGCGCGGCCGCATGATTAAGGAAGTCCTCGTCAAATGGAAAGACACCTCTCCGGAAGATGCAACTTGGGAACCAGCCACTATTCTTCAACAGTTTCCGCAACTTCAGCCTTGAGGACAAGGCTCGTCTTAAGGGGGAGGGCATGTTAGGGTCCCACCCTAACCCCCTTATTTATGTAATGGGATCACGTCATAGTCAAGAGTCAATAAAGCCCATATTAATAATTGTAAGTGGTTAATCCGCAATTAATGACGGAACCACAGTTAGTTGCAAATGGGTCGTAGTATTAGATAGATGGTATTAATAAAACCCACGGTATTGGCCCGTGGTATTGCATGTATGAGTCATATATAAAGGATAGAGACTCCCTGCGAGGAGCATCGTGTCTTATTTTGTAGTCGAGCTCTGCTCTATTGGAGGTTGCCCCCTCGAAGAGGCAAGTGAACATTACTCTCTGAATAATAAAATCATTGCTATTCTGTGTTCTGGGTATCTTTTCTTCGCATATTCTGTATTTGGGTATCATTTTGCAGGTTAAGAGCATAACAATCACCAAGTTTCAAGCATTAAACATCACTTGTTTGTAATCAAATCTCCAATTTTTTATGCCCTAGCTTTACTAGCTATTTCACTATAAGGCTGATCTATTATTGGCATGTGTGTGTGGGCTAACAATTTGTGGTTGCACCAGTCATAAAGGTCTGATCTTTGGTTTTTAGCTAACATTTGGTGAGTGCAAGTATTGAGAAGTGATCTATTTCACATCATCAAGATTGGAATTGGTTATTAAGCCTTGGGGTTTGCTTCTCTTGCCCTCATCTTTCATTTGGATTGACTGCATAATTTATATCAGATCTGATATGTTGACATAGCAGTGGCATAATCATCATAATGCAAGCCTAAAAGAACCCACACATTAAGCTAATAACTCATATAAGGCATCAAGAATCACTTATAAGGATTTGATCTATCAATCTTGTTGTTTTACGCATGGCTGTCATGTAAATTTCAAGGTCTGATATAAGCATATTAAAGTCTGATATACAAGGCTGCAGCAGTAAGAAATCATTTTGCTAAAGCTTAACACTCATAAGAGCTTATATCTAAGTGCTCCTAAGCTAATAGTAAAGTGTTTGCTTGTATAAGAGTGGTTTATTCTCAAAGTAGTAATCTCATCATAAAAATCACTGTTAGCAATCTCTAAAGAAATAATCACTTTGCTGATTTCTGATTTCTGATTTCGTAGCGCTGTATTCTTATTTCGCAACGCTCTGTTTTGCATTGATTTCTGATTTCGTAGCGCTTAAATGATATATCTGACATTGGTATTAATTGGCTAAACATTGGAAATCTTGTCTTGGATAATCATTGTGGTGGATGTCATTGAGCTCATAGCATATCTTGTCATTTACTAAATCATTGAATATCATTGATGAGCATTGGATTATTGGAGTAATTCAAAGTGTGTTCCTTTGGAAGATCTTTTCACTTTATTTCAAATTGGGCATCATATCTTGTGGCATTGTGATTTTAAATTCCTCTTGTGCATCATAATCACTGTTGTGGAATCAAATAAATCTTGTTGAGGAACTCATTTTGATTAATAAATTCCATTAACTCATTCATTCATCATCTTGCATTTTGCATTCTAGCATTAGTTGTGCATTAATAAATTTACCTCCAAGCATAAGCTTGGTTGATAGAAAGATAGAACAACCCCTCTCTAGGCTTGCGACGCTTGACCCTTGCACTAATGACCTTGCAGTTCTTTTGTGGATATCCCTTGTAGGAACGGAGACACCTAGGTCGTTAGAACCTAATGGGAGGTATCGTTAATGAGGTCATTGCCTCCTTCTTGTGCACTTCTTTCTACAACCATCTTGCAAGACATGCTTCAAGATAGCTAAATTGAGGGTTATCATCTAGAATAGACATTCTAACTAAACTTATCCAAGATCTTGCATCTAACTTAGTTTAGGGTGTTGCATCTCATATAGGATAGTTTCTCAACCTAGCAGCGACTGTTCATCTAGTAACTTGGACTTTAATTCATATTGTGCAAGTAATTTGACTCCTAAGGCACTAGTCTTTAATTAATAAATTCCATAAATTTAATCAATTGGTGCTTAAATAATTAAACTTGCCAATTAACTTTGAACAAGTTCCTAGGTCATTCAATTGTGTCTCCCAAACTCATCATCTCATCCATAGGGACTACCCCCCTTAACTTGCTATAGAGAGACAACTTAAATTGAGAGGGTCGGGATCAGAGTGACAACCCCTACCCTGAGCGTTGTCGCATTCACATATACAATTTGAGCGACAACAGGATCAAAGTGTGGGTAAAAGAGCAGCCTTGTCAAGATCCAAGATCCTTAAGAGGAATCCACAATCATCTAAGGAAGTTTGCCCTAGAATTAATCAAGCTTCCTATTTTCTCCTTGAAGAAGAGAAAGGGGCATCATTCACACATTGAAAAACAAACTGAAGTCATGTAGCCAGCATTGGATGGCAACTTCAAGGCATCAGCCCAACAAGTAGAGATTTTATATAGTAGCAGTAAAAGCACAAACTCCATTCTTTGTTGGCCAGGCACTCACAGAGAATTTATCCAACATACAACAGTGACTGGGCACAGGAAATCATGGGTAAATGAAACAGATATAAAATATAATTTTTTGAACTAATTAAGTCTTATAATGTTAAGTGGAGGCAAACTCGTAAACTTTTATAACATTCCCAGTGAGTGAGAATAGTGTCATGGAAAAGTACAAATGTGCAATGACTATACAAGCTCTAATGTTCTAGAAACTTCTTTAAATAATGGAAATACATAAGTGTTTTACAACCAGCAACAGCACTATTGAAAAGAGACTAAACACTATTACCACCAAAATGGGTAACACCATAGAAGAAAAAAATTCTCCTACATTTGACAGCCAACCAGCCAGCAGTCCCTGACATTCACTTCCTTATATAAGCAATCAGGTGCTTATACTTGTTGTTTTGGGCATTTAGTATGGATAAAGGGGTGATTTGGAAGATTAATCGATCTTGACTGTAAATTTGTTCTCTAACCTTACCAAGGGGGTTAATCCTTAGCCCTAGTCCAGTGGGAACTCCTTTGAGGCCTTAAGGTTATAGGAGGGGCACTACTTGGAAAACCTGGATTGAAATAGCGTGTTCATTCCCCCTTACACCATATTTAACACTTTTCATGTGACAATATAAACCCCTTATATACCACTCCATTCTTCTGGTCTAACTTGTCATTGGTTCATTGGGATTTGGCACTCTATAATCCACATCCTTGAGTAAAGCCAGGAAACATTGCCCTGGGGGTTGATGCAGCTAAAAGAATGAAAAAGCATAATATGGCCACAATGAAAGAATAAGAAAATCAAAATGCAAAAGATCGTCAGGACATTAACTAGCGCGTGGGCAAGCCACAAAAGCCTAGCATGAGCTCTACCCTCCTCATTAGCCATCACCCAATTCCTTAGCACTTGATGCTATTTTTCATCAAAAGGAACCCTTGCATGTCCCGACCTTGATGAGCGATAAATTGTTTCATCTTAATGAGGTAAAATTGAATGCTACATCACAAAGAGCAAGCTCTGACCCTGTTGAAAATAGTAGCAAGAAAGGTCCTTCTTTCACTTGTGCCTTAGTCAAAGAGACCAGAAGCAATTCTCCTTAGCATGCAAGAGTTCCTAAAAGTAAGGACAAGTTCCTAAAAATCAGCGTGAACTCCTATAAATTAGGATAGTTCATGAAGCAGTTAAACTAATGCGCAAAAGTGGAAGGCTCAATTTGTTGTCTTCTAGTGCAAGTTATTTTTGCGAAAGGAAAAGCGAGTGAGCTTCAGTGTCTATTTGAGGAAAGACGAGTTAGATGAGTACGTTAGACTCAGTTAACAAATCAATCGCCAGTTTGACTTTCCAAAAATACAACTTGCCAAATTTAGCACATTCGAATTGCTTATAAGGAGATCGAAAAGCACAATTGTATTCATTGTTTTGTGAGTATGATTTGGTGAGACAAAGCAATAGAGAGCACAGATTTGTGTGTGTGTGAGCTTGTGAGAGGAAGAGTGTGCAAGAGTACCTTGTGCACAGATTGGTAGAGGCTATTTTCCCCTAGGAATTGCACTAGGAATTGGAGGTAATTCCTAGTTAATAGGAGCAACCTATGCACATAGATTGAGGAGGAATGCACTAGGAAATAGGGCTCCAGGAGTGTGCAAAGGATAAGGGAAGCAGATCAAGGGTCTTCCAGGTGTTTCAAGCTTAGGACGAGCAGAGAAAACCATATTGGTTTCCAGTGAAACAAAGTTGTATTGTAAGAGATCTATTGCTCATTTTTCTATCAATAAAATTCTAAAACAAGGAAAGGATTTTCCCAGTTGGGTTCCCTCGAAATTTTTGTTTTTTGATATTGTGTGGCTATGTTTATTTATGTTCCTATTTTGCTGCAAATTGGTAGGGAAATTTTGTGTCTTGGTGCAACAATTAGTTTCAGATTTGTTCATTCAGACAGAGCAGAATTTTCGTGCAATTTCTACATGGTAGCAAAACGTGGAACAGAATTAACATCAGCACAAGAGCAAGCATCTTAAGGATAAGACATTTCTGAGTTGACCGCAAACCATTGAGTTGACCGCATCACTGGCTAGAAGGTGAGAAGGGATTGGTTGTGTCCTTCTTGTGACTATTTGGAAGGTTGAGTTTTGTAAGAAGCAGGCCAAGTGGAAGAATAGCAGATCTGGGCTCTTTTCGTGCATGGTTTTGGGGGCTATTTGTTGGAAAATATGGTAGCCATGGTGAGCATTTTCTTTATAACGAAATTGAAAATTTAAAATATATTAACATGTCTTAGTTGGCTCCACTAAATGTTAGGTCGGTTGGGCCCCTAAGAGGCACCCATTCGACCCCCACTTGAAAGCTATATAAAGGAGATCATTTCTCCTCATTTGGACACATCATTTTTTTGTCTCATGCATCTTTGATCCAAAGAAATTACAGGAGGGCCGAAATTTTAGGAGGAGACCGATATTCTAGGGAGGGTCGACATTTCAGGAATTTGATTTTTGACATGGCACTTGATCACGATCTTGGTTATTGGTTTGGTTATTATTTTTGCTATGGTTATTTATGATGTTATAATGAATCTGGAACCCTCTCTCTCACACAAGGAAATATTTATGGCTTTCCCCTAATGGGTTTTGCCCTAGCCTCGGGCCTAAATTTTTTGTCTCTTATCTCTTTGTTTCATGGTTACTTTACTGCGCTTTCATGTTTATTAGTTGATGTTTTTCTTCTGTATAACTACCTAAATAATATTGAATTTAATGCTATGTGAAACTAATGTTTAATTGATGATTGAAGTAGTTATCAGGTGAAAAAAAACCTAATTCTAGCTTTGCCCTAGAAAATCGACATGATATTAGAGCAGGGGAAGATCAAGATCCGTCTAGGTTGAAGAGTAGGGTGAAAAGAAGAATGAATTTATGGCAAGTCAGCAATGGCACTTGAAATCAAAAGTCCGATCTTGTAATGACTATTGTGATTGAGAACCGAACACCTTTTGAGGTATGTAGTACCATTTGTTTTTGCAAGCCTCTCTATGGAATTTGAGCCTACTTTCTGAAGTATTACTTCTCTATGTGAGCTCTATGTCATATGACATCCCTTAAATGGTATGTGAATTATATATCTTTGGGCATCATATATTTTGAGGTTGAGAAGAATCCAAAAATCTCTGACCAAGCTTCCTCGGAAGATGTAATTCTATCTTTGTCCCTGTTGAAAGGACATAGTTTGAGCTTTTCTGAAATTGTGTAGGTTTGAAGAGCGTTTTATGTCTGCTATGCGAAGTCCTGAGGAAAAATCAATAATTAAAATTTGAAGACTGGACCTCTGAGGATAACGGCCTTGTAGATCCGCAGAAGCTTTTTGTGGCATGAATTCTTTCCAATGACAAGATCTCCTTGTAGTTGTGTGAGTTGTGACATTCATGAAATGACACCTTTTTCTATGATTAATCTGAGACTGTTGCACTAAAAATGAGGCAAGAATCTCTGTGAAGTTGAAATGACTATACAAAAATCATGTAAATCATTGTGTTAATTTTTGGATAACAATGGTATGTTTATGCTTAGAGCAATTTTACTTCAAATTCTTTATTAGCCCAATATCAATATCCAGTTTAGCAATCACATCATCATGATAGTAAAATGCAGATAGAACATAAACAATAATAGTAGAAAAGACAAGACAAGAGGACACAAGATATGGCACCAGCCAGGGATCGATTCTTCTTATAATTCTTCAGAAGTTCAGCAGAGAGGGAGAGAGTACAATATACAATATTCACATGCCCAATCACAGTGAAATCTGATCAGTCAAACAGCAGAAACAGAACCCTAACCACAAAGTCAACGCTGGTCAACAGGGCAACTCGGCCTGCAACAGCACGTCAAATCAGCCCAAAAACAGTCCGAAAATATCCAGTCAAACCTGGTCAACGAGAGTCAATGCAGCAGCAAGCCCTAGCACAGTCAACGCTGGTCAAACAGAGGTCAAACAGCCTCAGATTTTGAGCCCAGAACTGCGGCCTGCCCAAACAGAGATACCCCACACAAAGCCGCAGTCAACGCTGGTCAAAACAGCTTCCTGCAACTTTTGGTCAATGCTGGTCAATGCAGGGACAGCAAAAGACCAGTCCCTTTTTCGCACGTGTGGAGAGAGAGAAGCCTCAGAAGATCCGTACCCAAACAATGAAGGAGAGATGTGAGAGTGAGTAAAGTGCCAAAATGAGGAGGCCTCTTGAATTTATATGCAACGTTGAGATGCAAAATAGATCACTGGCTGACCTTGACAATTTGTCCATAATCAAAATAAATTCATAATTCCATTTGTACATGTCAGAATGGGATGATCTTTAAATCAATCCTACACCTCTCGGAGAGAGGAATCCAATAAAAATATCAGCTGCCTCATATGAGCTTTCCAAGGTGAAGTTTGGTCCTAGTTGCCAAATTTAACATTATGGAATGATGCTAAATCCTTGATCTCTATTAATGCGAGAAGCCTTAATCTCTATTGATAAGAAGAAGAGAAGTCGAATCTTTGTATAGATGCAAGAAGACTGTTCTCTGTTGATATGAAGAAATCCAACATTTGTGATACGAAAAGACTAACCTCTGTTAGTGACCTTAATCTCCATGATGAAATAAAATCAGTTATGCGAAGAAACCGAAATCCCTAATCTTTGTAATGCAAAGTCAGACCTTAATCTCTTTGACAAGGATGTTATGTGATACGAGTATGCCTAATCTCTATGATGCAAAGAAGTTGTGAATGCAGAAAAAAGCTTGTAAGTATAATCTTTGTCCTAAAGTGAAGAAGCCTGTGACTTTATTCTATGTATTGATGCAAGATTGAGGAAGTGACCCTGTTGATGAATGACATGGCAGTGATGATGTTACATGAAGACAGTTACCTTGATGGTTGTGACCTCGATGGCAGAGACCTTGATAACAGTGATCTCGAAGCTCAATTCAAGTTTAAAGGCAATAAAGAAAAACTTGGAGCTCTATGAAAAGAATCCTTTGAAGCCTCAAGCAAGTAAATTTAAGTACCTCGTCAAATATATTGCCCATGTCACCTTGCCAAGTCTAAGACCTATTAAGGAATTGATGACATATAGATATGATGTTGGTTAATATGCATCTGAGCTGACCTTTCTGAGATAAAATTTACTTTGCTAAAGGTACTGATAATTCTAAAAGTTTTGATTTGGTCCTGATACTTTACTGAAGGTTCTGATAAGGTCCTACTGAATTATCTGAAGCATGAATATTTATGCAGATATTAAACTTAAAATAAACTTAAAATAAAAATTGGGCCCATACAACATTGAAGATGATAAGACAGATCTTAAGTACATCCAACCACTGAATTAATGCAGCAAACTGGGTATATTGTTACTCAAGATTGAGTGATCAACTTGCACACCTTTCTAAACAAGCAGAAGTTGTGAAGAAAGGTGTCATACTTGAGTTCAGAAAAGATGTGGTCCTTTGCATCAGCTCTCGATGTCATACTTAAGTTCAGAAAAGAAAGCCTCCTTTGCATCAGCTCTCTATGAAACCTATCTAGCTAGCATGTTGCCAATAGCTAGTTCAAATTACTCAATCACATTGAGTATTTAATGTAATTTCAAATTCCATCTGAAAAAAAAATTCTGACCTTTGGAAAATAAAGTTACATGTAAACCAGAGAATGCTTTTACTTTTGAGAAACAGATACTCATTATGCAATATATCCAAAACCTTTAATGAAACAACAAACTGTAATGTACTGTAATCAATCAGACAAAAGGAAAAAATAGATCCTGCCTTCAGAATCTCAATTCGACCAAGAAGCCCAGGCTTAGGAATATAAATTTTTCTATCAAACCGTCCAGGTCGCACTAAAGCTGGATCCAGAATGTCTGCCCTGTTGGTGGCAGCAATGGTTATCACTTTGCCTTTCCCTTCAAATCCATCCAAGCATGTAAGGAGCTACAACCACACCAGGAATGATTTTAATATCTCAATATCAAGAACATATATGTAAATCAAGCAGCAAACCTCAGTAAAAGTACAGATTTTAAAACCTGATTGAGAGTGGCATCACGTTCTTGTCCTCCAGAACCTTTAATAAGACCACGCTTTCGCCCAACAGCATCCAGCTCATCAATGAAAACAACAGCAGGTGCCTAGAATGAGCATACAGGTCAATTCAAACTTAACAACGCAAGATAAAATATTTCTAGGAATTCTATGTTAGCTGAAACAAATAAATTATGATGAATATCATATGCCACAAATGGCTTGTCTTCTACTTGAGCAAAAGACAAATATAAATACTCTATCAAATATGTAAGCTAAATCAGAAAATCAAAACAGCCTTGAACAAGGCAGTCAAGAGTATTCTACTCAAAGACAAATGACATCTGTCTCCCAAAATGGATTTCTGATATAAACATCCAAACCATAGTTATGAAAATCACGAAAACATGGCACAGTGGCAATTTTTACCCTTGGATGACCTTATCGCCAATAAAAATCAGCAATTTTTACCAAGCAGAAAAATCACAATAATATCGTAAAAATTGCAATAAGAACACAACATGATCAAAAAAATCACCAGCCACGCAGAGAGACACACTGTAGTTTTTTGGGGGGATTTTTGACTCATTTGCAAACAGAAAGAAGGGTTTGGAAAGCAAAGGAGGAAAAGATCGGTTTTCTTCTGCTTCTAGAGGACATCAAAGTCCAATCCCTGTTGATGTTTGTAGCTCGGGGAGGTACTTCTGCACAGGCCTTGTGTCTAGGTGGCAGAAGTTGCCCAGTCTCCTTAGAACACTTGCTCAAGTGTAAGCAAGATTGCTAATGTAACTTAGCCGAAGTCTAACTTAGGAAAAAGGACATATTATTATGTTGGCTTATTGAGCTAAAAGAAACATAGAAAAAGTAAATAATTTACTTTAGTGAGCAAGTGTGCTAGGTTCGAGGCAGTGCAGAGAGCCTGGAGATCTACATCTACAAAAATGATCCAGCATCGATCCGGGGCAGATCTGCTGGATCAGATCCAAGTTTATTTGTGTTCTATATTTTCTTAGTCCAACCATTATCCTGGGACAGAGCCCACGTAAGTTTGGATCATCAATGAAAAACTTTATTGGGCATAATTTGTATGTCGTTTTATGAGATTGGTTACTTATTTTTGCTTCCGCTAACTGAGTTAAGAACCTATCGATGTAAGTTATTCAGTAGATCTCACTTCTGCTAGGTAAATAATTTAACAATGTAGATTTAATGAAATTTAGCATGGTATAAATCTGTGATCTCTTAAAACCAATATCAAAATTACAGGGGCCAGATTCAACCTTGATCGTACAAGGTGGAAAATTTTTAAGGAGGTAACGAAAATCGGATGTGTGAATTGTACAACAACCCAGGCAAAAAATAATTAAATAAAAAATAAAAAAGAACAACAGGTAGCTGATAGGGTGGCCAACAAGACTAATGGCCAACCCACCTGACACAGACTGTGAGGGGAGCCGAGCCAAAGGCTAGCGGCTATAGTGGAGAGTTGGCATGTCACCAACTAGACGTCGATAGACTGCGAGCAGGGGTTAGCAAGCAAGGTCGTCGCAAGGGCAGTCGACAAGACATTGTGGAGACAAGAAAAAAAGGTAAGTTGTCGAAGGTTTAGCTGCACATAGAAGGTCGAGGAGCAGTTGTATGAGCCAAATCAACCAAGTTAGGTGAACAGCCACCAGTACAAAGAAAACACTCATTAGTTGGCCGCTGGTGTCAGTGCCACGGGGCTGAGTTGTGCCGCACGTGGATTCAAGCCACAAATGCAACGTATCATCAAGGCATGTGGAAGAGAAGACACTAAGTCAAAGATTAAACCGTTGGAGGTGATGTGAGGAGCAAGTGGTGGCTGAGTGGAAGTTCTGCAGACCGTATCCAGTAGCTGCGAGGTGGGAAAAGTGCAGACCAGTAATCGTCAACGCACACAAATTGGGCCGCTGACAGAGGCCACAAGCACACATGGGGTTGACGGGTTGGAGCAGAGAACAACGTTTAGCAGTGCAGACAAAGAAGCAGACCAGTGCAGCTCACAGCAATGACAGTGAGATTAGGTGGTTGTAGGGCCATCGAAATAAAAAAACAAAAAAGGGGCCTGTTGCAGCACAAACTAGCAGGCCTTGTGAAGAGGCAAAAGCTACATCATCACTTGGGACAGAGGCCCACTATCACCACAGCCTAAGTCCCCTGCTCTTCTCAAATTTTCACCAACAATGGGAATTCCAGTGTTACTCACTTGTGATAAATGTGTCTATAATAGGTTTGAAGCGAGAAAAGGTACCTCATTCAGTGGAAAGTTCAACACATGGTGCAAGCCTGGGGAGAGACTAGTAAAACTTTCCACGAAAAACCCCTTTCAAGAATAACTACACAAGACCTAGGGTTGAGATTTAACAAGAGGAAATGGTACATCCAAGGTCAGGGTAGATGACAGAAAAGGCAATATATGATTTACTTCACCAAGTACTAAAGATTTTACCTTCTAAGAATCCCTAAGTTAAAGGATTAACTTCTAGGGTTCCCTCTTGATGTGACAACTAGGTCATCAAAATTTCAAAATTTATGGCGAATCCACCATGGGAATTCCCCCAAAATTTGAGGTCCTCTAAAGGAGACACAAAGGAAGAATTCTATCCAAATGGAATTAGAAAATTCCTCCTCCAAGAGATTTCGCATCAAGGCCTAGATGGCCTCCTTATCCTTAAAGGGACGAATTTTTAGAAGAGAAAAAGAAGGAAATTTATGGCATAAATTTGTGTGTGACCACAAAGGGGCTTGATTAGTGCCTGGACCATTGGGAGTATGAAGTCATGAGTGCTTATAATTGGCTAAATTGACCTTCAAGGAGGCTAAACGAGGAAGCCCTAGTTACCCCTTTCAACAATTACCCTCTTTAGCATTGGTTAATGGAGTTTCATGGATTAAATGCAATCATTATTCACTAGGAACATTATTCCCACATTATCAATGAGAAACACATGCAAAACTTCCCAAGATTAGAATTTTGTACGATATCCAATAAAACAAAGAGTCAATTCTTATCAAGAGAACAAATTCCATGCATTAGACATTATGTGCAAGATAATTTCAACATAAAAAAACACTTACAAGACAATGTAGAGTATATCCATCCATCAACAATGCATTAGAAGCTCCAAAAAGATAGCAATAAAGATCCAAACATCAAAGTTCATCCCAAAAACATCCAAAAATCTCCTCAAATTGAAAGTCTGAATTCTCTAATGAGGTATGCAAAAATCCCAAGTGTAATGAGATGAGATGAGATAGGTCTCATCTATTTATACATGAGTTAACAAATCGAATTCCTAATGAAAAACCCCTAAAACACAACAAATGAGGTGAAAGACCCTTGGTTACAACCCAAACAAGATAGCTTATTAAATAATTATTGTTTTAATCTCTCTCTAGCCCACGTAGCGTTGACATCATGCATGTGAAGTGCTCTCTAAGGTTAACATTGAGGCCTCTTGTGCTAGAATTTTGGTAGAGAGATTCAAAAATCATGATGAAGAGGGTGACACCCTCATTTTGCTGCAAAACATCTCCTAGACCGCTATTTTCAGTTTGGGGCTCCAAATGGGTCTCATGGGTCTCCAACTGGCTCAAATCATGTCCATGTTCCATCAATGAGTTCTCAAAGGATGACACATGTCCTCCCATGTCTCCCTTTAAAAGACACAACCTCCTCTAGGCCTTGAATCAACTGCCAAATGTCAGGTGCAATGTGTAACCCGTTGGGGCATCATGGTCCAAGTGCATCATCTCTCAAACAACTGGGGCAACGAACAAGCTAATAATGGTGCTAAAGAAGCACATGGTGTGGCAATCAATGCTCTGCATGAATGGAGGCCCATGGCTCTCAACGCTTACCCTACAAATGCCATCATGATCCTCTAAGGGGCTTGCATCCAATATAGGGAGAACAAGTCCAAGATGAAAACCCACCTGCAATCCTATGTAAGATCCAATGCATCTTCTCACCTTCAGAGACAATAATTCATTAGAGCAATTGAGTAAATAAGCTTGTTAAGCAAGGGCAGAAATGAGACTTCATAGTGGGTTTCCCTTCCAAATTTGGGGCTTTGAGCATGTAATGGTGTTACCTCCCTAGGTAGCAGTGGCTAATAAATGACCCTATTAGGTGCTCCCAACCCCTAAAGGGAACGACATGTCCAAGGTATATCCTTCAAGTGGTATGTGTCATGTGGATAATGATGAGGTGGATTGGGACAGAAGGGTATCAATGCCAATATAATGGGGTTCAAGCATGGTAATGATGAGGGATGTCCACAAGTTTGGGTGTATGAATGTAGGAGGTAATAATTGTCATACATGAGTTACCCTGACCTATCTTTTTCCACCCTTCTTCATTTGCCCTTTGCCTTCTATGGATTTTTCTTTTGTTATACTGCTCAAGGCTCCAGGGAATGAGAGCATGTTGTGTATGATATAGCAGTGATTACCCCCTTAAGGTGGGGTATTTCATCTCGCCCACCAGGGGTTGGGACATGCATGGGTTCATTAATGTTGTAGGGTGCACTCATAGAGGCCCTAGCAACCAGGGTGACAGCCATAATGACAACGGGTAGAGCTCATGTTTGGCTTTTGACGACATGCTAAGTTTTATCATCCCAACCATCTTTTGCATTTTGTGGTATTATTTCCTTTTGTATGTGGCCATATTATGCTTTTATATCTCTTTTTTCGCTGCATCAACCTCTGGGGCATCGTTCCAAGCTCAACCGAGACATGTGGACAAGGGGAGGGGCAGTACAAGAGCCTTGTGGACTCAGTTGTCACGTGGACCTAGAGGGGTAAGATGATGGAATAGGGCAAGTAATGTGCGGAGGGGAGTGAAAAATGTGAAACGGGAAAATGAACTATTATCGCTCAAACTAGCAGGGGGGTCCTAGAGGGGCACTTAATAAGTCAAGAGCAATAATGAAGCTATAGCCCACTATCACCACAGCTAAAGCTTCCTACTCTTTACGGATTTTCACCAATGGGAGGAGACCCGATATATAGAGAATCATTTATTAAGTATAGATCAACTAAGACGGATGTGAAGTGATCTCAGGGACACTTTCGTAGGGGAGGCCCAATAATGAGACTTGATTACTTCCTAAGCAAGGTACAAAGATTTCTAGGAGAAGGGGATGAGGATTTAAGGGCTAGGTTTAAGGAGTGTGAATTGTAAAAGAGCTTCCAAAACCCTAAAATCCTTGTTAAACTTGGTTTCCCAAGTGGTTTTTGAATAGTTGACTTTTCAAAGGTATGGGGCACACGGGACCAAGTGGACCCAGGTTAGGTCAAGAGGAAGGAGTTTAGCAACCAGTGATAGACTTGACCTAAACAAGGAGGAGAAGGGGACCAAAGAATTGATTTTCAATTGAAGGTGCAAAATAATCCCTATTAGGGAAACCTAGGGCAAAAACCAATCACGAGGCTAGGGCTTGGTGTATCACACAATGGCACGGTCGGAATTTCCTCAAATTTGGAGGAGGCCTAAGAGAGACACTAGCAGAGTTGAGGCCAAGATATTGAAATTTTTCTATGGGTGGTTTGTCGGGTAAATGATGCCCTAGTAGCCCTAATGTGGCTAGACCTAGAATAAGTGAGGAGAGGTGAAGAAAAAGGTTTCTTTAAGTGATCACCTTATGGTAGACCAGTGCCTAATCCTTTGGGGAGACTGGAATCAAGAAGAATATGACGATAGACTTCGTTTATAGGTGAAGGAGGCTCTAAGATCAACTTCACTTGTCATCTAGGGCAAAGGAGAGTGGCCTTAAAAGCTTTTATACTTCATTTGCAAGGTGAAGTGGATTTTCAAGATAAATTTGATCATAGAATTATCCCTAGGAAAATTCGTTTAACATACATGGCCCATACATAGAGATATGGTATATAGAAACATCATTCCAGAATTTCGCAATAAACACATGCAACAACTAGCCCCAGCATAGCGAAAATCTCATTTTAAATGCATGTGACAAAGTAAAAGAATAATAGCATTAAATTGGTACTAACATGTAAGAGAATATATCCAACAACTAATAAATTTGCCAATCATGAAGCTCCAAGACAAGAAAAGACAATCCACACATCATAATTCATACATGCTCCAAAATTTCGTCCACCAAGAAGTAATAGTGAAAATCTTAAGAGAGATACAAGTCCATGTTGAAGAATCTAAGGCAAGATGACATTAATGATTCTTCTAACTATGATAACTGCTTGTGATGTATTTTTACTTATTAGGATTATCTTCTTCTTCTTATTATTATAGTGTGTTCTTCAATCATCAAACAACTACCAAAACAAGAAGATCAACAAGATACAAGTACAGAAGATGTAGGCTCCAAGCCAGGGCAAAACCTCCTCTTGAGAGGAAAACCCTTCAATCTCTTCTTATATATTCTTTATTGACGAATACCAAGACCCTTGACCAACACTGAAGCCCTTGCAAGACCAAGATCAGCTTCTCAAGAATGTGCTTGCTTCATTGCTTTCCATACCTAGCAGAATCTCTACCGGCAACACTACTTCAACCTCCACCCACAGCTTTTCAGCCCTAACTATAGATCTGCAACTTCGGCCCCCTAGCAGTAGCTGCTACTTCGCATGTGTGAACTAGAAACTTCTTCTTTGCCTCCAGCTACCTCACTTCACCTAATTTGCCTTCTAGATCTAGAAGGGGACTTTGTTGACCCTTCCTTCAGCTCTTTTTCACCAAATCGAACCTCCACAACGAAACCCTAGCCCGGCAGCAAAAACCCTAGTGAAAAGCTGCAAAATTTCAGCCCTCTTCTTCGTATGTGTGGAGAGAAAGAGAGAGAGAGGAACCCAAAACACTTCTTCTCATTCTTCTGCCTTCTTCCCTGCCCTTTCTACTTCTTCCTTCACATAAGAGAGAGAGGAATGAATGTATCCAAGTGAGGTCAAACTATCTCCTATATATAGGTCTCCCATGGGTACAAATTCCAGCTTCTACGCCGACTTGGCAAGCTGGCAGGCCGACTTGGTCTTGGAAGGCTCAGCAAAATACAAAAATTGTTCTTTTTACAATTTACAAGATGCCCATTGGGGTCTTCATATTATGACAATGTCCCTGTTTGACTTCTTGACCTAAGACAACCCTAGAAGTACTTTCAATTAGTGCTTGACCTATAAAACAAATTTATTGGGCAAGAAACCCAAGCTCAATAATAATAATAATATTTTTTTTCTTTCTTTTACAAAATACAAGCAGCAAAAGTACATTTCATATTTATGAAGACCAAACCTAGTTACACTTTCTTCAACACTCCCTCTTAACTAGGGAGGTATTCATAAATGGTACATAGCTATTCTCAATACTGAAGAGATCTCATAAGAAGAGTCGGACTAGTGATCCATTTGTATAGCATCATTATAACCAACATTGTCACCTAGCAAGGCCTTGACTAACAGCTCTATCTCTCAATAGATCAAAGCACAATGTTGGCAAGACCAATGATTATAGACACCTTCATCATTGTCTCTCAAGGTACATAGCCACCGGGGTGTTCACTGAGTATGGCCTTCTAGGACTGTTCTTATCTTGGGCCCCCAGCCCTCAAAGAATATCAGTCCTCTTGCCTACTCTTATCTTAGATGCCCTACCACATCCTCAAAGAGTATGGGATGCCAAATGATTACTCAATCCTCCATTCTTTCTTCCGATATGAAGACAAGAATGATGTGTCTATTTCTCCCTCTCAACTAGGGAAGATATGTCAACCAATCCAAGCTTGTTTTTAAAATACACAAGTTTCTTATTAGGAAGAGATTTTTTCAAAATATAAGCAGTTTGATCATTGGTGGGGATATACTCCATCTTCAGTACACCAACTTTCGAATGTAGTGGTACTTATTGTTTATGTGCTTCATCTTTCCATGAAATAACGGGTCCTCAGACAGCCTTATACAACTGGTATTATCACAATGTATTATGGTAGGGTCCAACGGTCATGCAAACAGATCAGATAACATCTTCCTTAACTAGACCACTTCCCTACTCACTTCATAGGTTGCAATGTTCTCAGCCTCAACACTACTCAAACCCACTGTCTCTTGCTTTCTGCTCATCCAAGAGACCATGGAAGATCCCAAGATAAAACATCCTCCTGTAGTGCTTCTTCCATCCTTCTCGCTGCCTCCCCAATCGGAATCAGTAAATCCTTCTAGATGAACATCTTTTCCTTTTTCATACTTCAGGCAGCAGTGGACAGCTCCCTGTAGATATCTCAGTATATGCTTGTCAATTATCCAATGATCATGTCTAGGCTCCATCTAAAATTAACTGAGAACATTTACTGTAAAACATATGTCTAGCCGAGCATTCACCAGATACATCAGGGAGCCAATCAGTTGTCTGTACTTAGTAGGATCCATTGGACTGGATTCAGAATTCCTTAACATTTTCAAGTTTGTGATCATCGAAGTTGTCATGGGTTTGCATGCCATCATATCAAACCTTTTCAATAGCTCAATCACATACTTTCCTTGTCCTAGGAAAATTTCATTCAATTCCTTTCAGACTTCCAATCCCAAATAATAATGCATTAGTCCTAGATCCTTTATATCGAGCACTTTCTTACACTCTTGAATTCTTTCTTCATTACTAGTTAATAGAAGATCATTTACATATAGAATAATGATGACATGTTCATCATTCTCTACTTTGATGTAGAGATTGGGATCTATTGTGCTTTTCCTGAAACCCAACCTTTGCAAGTATACATCCATTCTAGCATACCATGCCCTAGGAGCTTGCTTGAGGCCATAAAGTGCCTTCTTCAATCTGCATACATGAGTTTCTCTATCCTTTACTTCGAACCCCAATGGTTGTTCTATGTAGACTTCTTCATCTATGGTACCATTCAAGAATGTTGTTTTGACATCCACTTGATGTACCTTCCATCCCATTGATGTGTTGAAGAATCAAGGGCAATGCAAGTTAATGAGATTCTTCTAGTCATGATAACTATTTGGGAGGTGTTTTTATTTTTTATTCTTTCTTCTTGCAGAATCTTCACTTGTTATTATTAGAGTGTGTCTTCTTAGTTCATAAAATAGCTATCAAAACAAAAGAGACAAGGACACAAGATGTCGGCTTTTTGCCAGAGCCAAAACCTCTCACTCTTTGAGAGGAAAACCCACACAAAAAGTTCTTATAGAGATTCCAATTGACGAATATAAGACCATGACCCTTGACCTATTAGGCCACTCCAAGACCAAAACACCAATCCATTTCTTTGTCACTGTTGAGATCATCATCATTGTTGCACCATTGAGGCCACCACTACTACAACACCAAGATCTTCATTACTGCTGCTTCATCGAGATCATCATCATAGTACCAAAGAGGTCATTACAGTTGCACCATTGTTGTACCTTCACCTAGATTATTACTGCACTCTTACTGAGATCATCACCATGTCAACGAGGTCTCTATATGTATGAGAGTTGTACCAAGATATTAATCATTACCTTGTCTTCATTATCACTGAGACCATGATTGCCACTTTACCGAGATCATGACTATGTCTAGTATGCCAAGAATGCATCACTGTGGGATCTCCGAGCTCCTTCATGCCACGACTTACAATTATGCCGAGACTGTGACAATATGTTGAGAATGTGTAACTAAGACATCACCTAGATCTTCTTCATCACAAAGACAGTGATCATCAAGGAGGCCGAGACTGTAATTATATCATCTCTATCATGCCCATCCGAAAACCATAGGGAACCTTCTCCATCCGAAACACTGAGCTACTATCCTCATCCGAGATTCCTGAACCACTGTTCTTTTCCGAGATTCCAGAGAGGCATGCGAAGATCTCACTGTAAAAATGTGAGTGTACAGGCCTCTTTATATAGTTGTTTGTCCCTATATTTGAGCCAACATGTCCATTGAAAGGATGTGTCTCCATATGTGAGCCGACTTGATATTTATATACATTCTGAGGCCAATATGACTACTTTTTGCATCGTTTTGTTGGTCAACTTCTTCAAGATGATTGTGCTTGTCTTAGAGGGTTGATCTAGACACTAGGTTGAGTCATACACATTTTATATATGCTCAAGAAGAGCTCTTCATACATGAATTTGACTCTTCGACTTAATAATAAATCCTAAGGCTCTCAATGGGATCCACTAATAAATAAACCTCCTGCTCATGAAACCCATGCAGCAAGGCATACAAAAATAATTTTGTTCTCTTTATTACATCATTTACATCAGGCATAATTACATGTCATTATGAAGATCGGACCTAGATACACTTTCTTCAACATTCCCTCTTAACTAGGGAGGTATTCATAATAGCACTTGGTCATTCTCAATCTGAAGAATTTCTCATAAGAAGAATCAGATTAATAATCCCATTTGTATAGCAACATAGTAACCAACATTGTTTCCACAGCAAGGCCTTGACTGATACCTCTATCTCTCATCAGATCAAAGCACAATGTTGGCGAGACCAATGACTATAGACACCTTCATTATTTTCTTTCAAGGTACATACCCACCCGGGTATTCATTGAGTATGACCTTCTAGGACTATTCTTATCTTGGGTTCCCAGCACTCAAGGAATATCGATCCTCTTGCCTACTCTTATCTTGGATGCCCTACAAATCCTCAAAGACCATCAAATGCCAGATGATTACCCAATCCTTCCATTCTTTCTTCCCAGGTGAAGACAAGCATGTTGTGTCTATCTCTCCCTCTCAATTAAGGAGGATACATCCATCATGTGTCTACATTTCTCTTCATGGCCTTCACTAAGACTTACGGTTGTTAATCCTGGTCTGGTGCATGACACATGAAATAGAAAAACACAACTGTCACTCCCTTTTAATCAGGGGTGACCCAATACAAGCTCCCTCTTGATCAGGGACCTGTCAGAGCGCCTTCTTAACAAGGGACTCTCCCTTTTCATCAGCAGCTTCTTCTTTGTCGGTCCTTCAGTTGCTTGATCAACTTCTTTCCTTGATGTCATGAAATTCAGTTGAGCTTCTTCCTTGTAGGGCATCAGCCATCGATCACTTTCCTTCTTGGTTTGTCATGTCATTCCTTTCTTCATGGAAAGTGGCCTTCTTGATACATATCTGGAACCTTCGTCATGTGGCTACTTCTTCCTCGTTTCTTTCAAGAGTTCCCATCCACCACATGAATGCTAGTTGCAGTTGTATTTACAATTCTTATTCCAGTAGCCCTGCATGAACCCATCCAGATATTATTCAAGAAATCATAACATTAAATCAAATCGTACCTTTCGAGATGGCTCTTCATCATGACATCTTCTTGTAGGTTAGCATCTTGCATACATGTTGACACATCTCCCAAAGATATCCATTGTCAAGGGTCTTCATCTTTTTAGACTTTTATCAAAGTCTTCATATCCTTCCGGGAAATTTACTAGTCAAATCTTCTTTGTCTTTTGGATGTTGATCGCCTTCATCATGGTTGCATATCTCACGATCTCTTCCTTCCTCACACATTCCATTCCCAGGAGCTTTCAAACAGAGTTTCTTAATTGTAGTCAAGCTCCTCATACTTCATATGAGGACATATTATGTTGATTTAATCTAGTGTAACTTTTTGCCTTCCTCCATCCTTTCAGAGGAGGAGATCCTTTTTCTCTTGATCATGCTTCTTAAGATAGAAGTAATGATCCATGTTACCTGCAACCATACGACATGACATTACAATATTAAATACAAACATACATACCTCATTTTACCTTTAGGTCATCTAGGCTTCTTCCTGCAGCTCCCTTGATTGAAAAGATCTTCAACCCCTTGATTTGCTTCATACCTTATATCATCATACCATCATCCCATGAGTTCCACAATTTGGAGTTCCTAATAAAACACTTGCTTCCTTTCTAGATTAGTGAACCCTCCGATGAGGATTCCTTCAGAGAATCTTGAGGATCTTGCATATCCCCTCTGGCAAATGTTTCCTTTTTGTATGATGAGATTTGTCCTGGATGACTTCTTCCTTTCCTCCAATGTCCAATGAGGTTCCCAAGAGCTATATCCTTCATGTTTGACTGCCATGGATTTTGTCCTTCATGATTCCCATGGTGATGCTCTGAGCTCTTGTTTCTAATGCTTCCATGATGCCACGATGCATCTAATTATCATGGTCATATCTATAACAGTAGCTTATGGTAGGACCCTTTTGTGAGGGATACCATTTTAACCATAGTAGAGATTTGTTACTCCCTCTTTCCTTGGCACTTTTTCTTTAGCTTCCTCCATCTTTCCGATGATATGAGCTTCTTTCCATCATCTTTCCATAGCATAGAATCTTAGCTATACAATTCTATGTTGTTTGAGGATCAACCTTCCCTTTCTCTTCTACACATGTTTGAGTCCTTTAACCTTCAACACTTTTGCCCACAACTTGCCCTTTTCTATCTAGCATAGAGACCACAAGTTGTCGAATGAGGTAACCTTCTTGTTCATGGACATTTGTTACCTTGCTTATTAGTTAATGATGATTATCTTCTTATCATCTCTCCTAGATCTCCCCAATTGAGATCTTATGAAGATATTCCTTTATCCTTTGATACATTCAATCAGGTCTAAGTGTTATGACCTTCTTTACTGTATTTCAGAGAGTATCTCTTCTAGTATTTCATACATCTCTTTTATGTCTCGTTTCTTGGTACATAGGGAGGAAAGGACCTTAAGAGTTCTCTCCCATGAAATCAAAGGAGACCTTGATATGTTCATTGGCTTCTCTTATCTATGAGGATTATGACAATCCTCCTTATTTCATGCAAGGACCTTTGATAACCCATCCAACCTATAGATCTCCTTGCACTCATGAAGCCATTTTACCAAATTGATTGATGAAAATACATACTTGACATGTGAAGATAAAATCTTCACCTTGATCATGTTGAAGATGCACTGGTAATCTTCGAGTTGATGTGATTTTATTGTATATCCTTGTGGTCTTGTTGTGATGCTCCTTGATGGTGTAGAATCTTGTAGATCCTTGCTTGAGTTAACTAGCATGAACAACTGAAATCCCTTTTTCAAAGATCCCCTTTGAGACTTTCTAGCATTGTCCAACACCAAGCACCGAAACTGCTCTAGACTATTAGTTATTGAGATCTTTGTGGTATGACAGAGTTTGTAATGACACTCAATTTGTTGGCTAGCACCGAAACTATGAGAGGTACTGCGTTTTCTCCTTTTGACTGTGATTCAAGTTCTGATCATTAGCATTGAGACTTCACTTTGACTGCGATTACTTGATCATGGCACCAAAATAATCCCGAATTGTCTTGCTGTTGTAGATTGTCTCCTTGATTATATAGACAAAAACCCTTGTTGTAGACTGATCCTTCAATTTTGACAAAGCCCTTCAACTTGCTTTGATGCCCTTCTTGAAGTTGATCCTTGAATGTCTCTTTTTGCTGCCCTTCCTTTGACTTCAGCACCTTAGCTCTGATACCATGTTGAAGAATCTAGGGCAATGCAAGTTAATGAGATTCTTCTAGTCATGATAACTATTTGTGAGGTGTTTTTATTTATTTATTTTTCTTCTTAGCACAATCTTCACTTTTTATTATTAGAGTGTGCCTTCTTAATTCATCAAATAGCTATCAAAACAAAAGAGACAAGGACACAAGATGTTGACTTTCTGCCAGTGCCAAAACCTCTCACTCTTTGAGAGGAAAACCCGCACAAATTCTTCTTATAGAGATTCCAACTGACGAATACCAAGACAATGACCCTTGGCCTATTAGGCCACTCCACTCCAAGACCAAGGCACGAATCCTCTTCTTTGTCACTTTTGAGATCATAATCATTGTTGCACCATTGAGGCCACCACCATTACACCACCGAGATCTTCATTACTGCTGCTTCACCGAAATCATCATCATAGTACCACAAAGGTCATTACAGTTGCGCCATTGTTGTACCTTCACCTAGATTATTGTTGCACTCTTACTAAGATCATCACCATGTCAAGGAGGTCGCTATATGTATGAGAGTTGTACCGAGATATTAATCATGACCTTGTCTTCATTATGACTGAGACCATGATTGCCACTTTACCAAGATCATCACTGTGTCTAATATGCCGAGAATGCATCACTGTGGGATCACCAAGCTCCTTCTTATTACAATTATGCCGAAACTGTGAGAGTATGTTGAGAATATGTAACCAAGACATCACCTAGATCTTCTTCATCACAAAGACAATGATCATCAAGGAGGCCGAGACTGTAATTATATCACCTTTGTCATACCCATCCGAAAACCACAGGGATCCTTTTCCATCTGAAACACTGAACTACTGTCCTCATCCGAAATTCCTGAACTGTTGTTCTTTTCCGAGATTTCATAGAGGCATGCGAAGATCTCACTATGAAAATGCGAGGGTACAGGCTTCTTTATATCTAAGTTGCAGGAAACGTGGCCCTAGGGGTCGTTTCCCCAGGGGAAACGAAACGAAACGCGTTTCCCCGTACCGTACGGCCTAGAAACGCGTTTACGTACGACCATGTTTCCCGAAACGGAAACATGGTCGTACAGTCGGAAACGCGTTTCCAGGCCGTACGGGCCACGTTTCCCTAAAAAACAGTTGTTTTTTAATTTTTTTTAATTTGTTTTTAAATTTTTTTAGGGTTTCCAGGATGTTCTAGAAACCTATTCTAAAGTTATAAAAGAGCAGTTTGTCTCATTCTCTCATCACACTATTCAGCAAGTCGTTTCTCTTGGAGACTGGCAGTTGTTTCAGCTAGGGTGTTTTGAGCAGTGAGCAAAGTAGATTTCAGCAGCAGGAGAAAGAGATTTCAGCAGCAAGAGAAAGAGATTTCAGCAGGAGATTTCAGTAGCAGCAGATTTGGCTCAGCTACAACCATATTTCTCTTCTCTTTTCTAGCATTTCGGGGTAGTCTCAGCCACAGATAATTAATTTGGGTAAGCCACATTCATTTTTTTAGTTTTTTCTTACTATTTCTTCAATTTTTCTAGGGTTTAGGCAGCCAAAAATATGAAAAACGTTTTTTATTGATAGATTTGTTTTTTAAATTTATTTTTGCAGCGGATTTGGCTCAGCTACAGCCATATTTCTCCTCTTTTCTAGCATTTTAGGGTAGATTCAGCCACAGAAAATTAATTTGGGTAAGCCACATTCATTTCTTAGTTTTTTTCTTACTATTTCTTTAATTTTTCTAGGGTTTATACAGCCAAAAATATGAAAAACGTTTTTTTTATTTACAGATTTGTTTTTTTAATTTATTTTTGCAGCAATGGCTTCCAGCCAAAGTGCAGCTGCAACTTCAAGCCCTAGGGCCAACCCAAGGGCTAAATATTATCCTCTTTGGAGGCATGTGACGAAGCTTCAAAGATGTGGAGGTGGTGGCTCATGGGAATGGCGATGCAATCTTTGCAATAATACGTACAAGGGCTCCTACCCAAGAGTGAAGGCGCATCTATTGCAGGGAGGAGGACAGGGGATTTCAGGTTGCACAAAAACATCAGATCTGTTGGTAAGGAGGGCATATCAAAGAGAGCAAGATGAGGCGGATGGTACTAAGAGAAGGCATGATGACCTTACTCAAGCTCCATCTAACATTGAGCCAAGGATTGTAGCTGAAGCAAGAAAGAGGAGAGTTGGTCACACTCAAGAACATGAACAACCAGCACCCAAAAATACCAGAGGCCCAAGGGCATCCCATTCAGTTCAGGATAGCAGAATTGCTAGATTGGTGAATGTGCAAGCAAGAGAAGAAGTTGATTCCAGAGTGGCTAGGTGCATTTATGCATGTGGTATCCCATTCAATGTTGTTCGCTCTCCTTACTGGCAAGATATGATAAGGGCAGTTAACAAAGCTCCTCAAGGGTACAAGGGGCCCAACTATGAGAAAGTCAGAACCCAGCTTCTCAAAAATGAGAAGGAACTTGTGGAGGACATTTTAGCTCCAATTCGTTCTTCCTGGAGTAGCTCTAGGGTTACCATAGTCTCAGATTGTTGGACAGATATGAGGCGCATAGCATTGATAAATATCATTGCCACTTCCCCCAAAGGAGCAATGTTTATCAAGGCAAAAGACTGCTCAGGAGAGGTGAAAGATGCACAGTTCATTGCTGATGTTATTATAAAAGCTATTGAACAAATAGGGCCTAACAAGGTGGTGCAAGTTATCACGGATAATGCACCAGTTTGCAAAGCTGCAGGTTTAATTATTGAGGGGAGGTATGACCACATCTTTTGGACACCATGCATTGTCCATAATCTGAATCTGATCTTAGAGGAGATAGACAACAAAGTTTCCTAGATAAAGGAAGTCACAGGGGAAGCAAGGGAGATTATCAAATTCATCACCAACCACCACCAGTCTCAGGCCATATTTCGAGAGTACTCCAAATTGGAGTTGTTAAAAGTTGTTGAGACAAGATATGCCTCAAACTTCGTGATGTTGCGCCGCCTTGTTGAGGTTAAGCATGCATTAGTTTCTATGGTGGTGAGTCAACTTTGGATTGAGTGGAGACAAGCAGATTCAGAGCGGGGATCTATGGTGCGTAGATTGTGCCTTGATGAGGATTGGTGGAGCAAGGTAGATTTCTTGCTAAAGTTCACAACCCCTGCATTTGAGCTTCTCTGGAGTGCTGACACTGACCAACCTTTCTTGGGAGAGGTATATGATGGCATGGATTCCATGGTTGAGAAAACTATGGAAATCATTTCGCAGGAGTCTCCACAACTTTTGTTTGTTGATGATCATTTTGCTGGTTTGATCAAGAAAATCATTGTTGACAGGTGGAACAATTTCAATACACCATTGCACACTTTAGCACATGCTTTGAACCCCAAATTTTATGATGAGGAGCTTATTGCTAAAAGCAATGGGAAGAGGAAGGCACCCCATAAGGATAGAGAGGTGGCTACTGGGGTGAAAAAAACACTTATGAGAATGTTTCCTTCTCATCTACATAGGGAGGTAAAGGAGGAATTTGCCAGTTTTGCTGCAGGAATAGATGATTATGCAGATATATCAGCTTTGGAGGAGAGAAGCACCGTGAATCCAGTTAGGTGGTGGATTTGTCATGGAGCAAATGGTGTACATTTGCAAAGCCTTGCCATTCGTATTCTTTCACAAGTGGCAAGCTCTTCATCAGCAAAAAGGAATTGGAGCACTTATGGTTTTATTCATTCTGTGAAGCGCAATAGGTTGGGCTCACAGAAAGCAGAGGATCTTGTTTATGTGCACTCCAACCTTCGCCTTGCATCTCGTAGGGGTCCAGAATACAACAGTGGTCCTTCTAAAGAATGGGATGTGGATGCAGAAAATCCTGATTTGGATCTCTCTCTTGCTGCCCTGAATATTGAGGACGATTCTGGAAGTGGAATTGGTGCATCATCTTCTTCAGCACCACCATCCACTGTTGAGCATTCTGCTGCTTCTATTTTTGATGAGGATTGTTATGATGAGGATTAGTCTTTTGTGACTTGTCTCTATAGTTCTTGCAGCCTTATAGTCTTTATTGTACTTGCAGCCTCATATACTAATATAAATAAAGGCTGATTTTGGATTTTCCAGTTCCTATATTTTTATTTTCATTATGTGATTATTCATGACTCATGAGTAAATGTGATGTAAATTTAATCTTAATGTTTAAATGTAATAAATTATAATCATATAATGTAAATGTATCATTAATGCTTTATGATTGCACATATATATATTAATAATTTTTAAATATTTTTAATATATATATATATATATATATATTCGCGTTTCCCCGTTTCCAAAATTTGGGGAGGTCGCGTTTCGTATCGCTTCCCGTTTCGGAAACTCGTTTCCGTTTCCCCGTTTCGTGCAACTTAGCTTTATATAGTTGTTTGTCCCGATATTTTGTGAAAATTCCTAAACCCAAAATCACTACTGCAGCAAATTGATGTTACTTCTCGTACTTGTTAATCCATACAAGTTATTTACTGTGTTCTACGGTAAATATCAAAATAAATGCAATTGCATCATTCACTATTTAAAATAATATTCCGAAACAAGAAAACTGAGAAAAAGAGAAAAACATCACACAGGACACATTGTTTTTGGACAAATGTCCCCGAAAAAACCCAATGCGGGAAAATCAGTGCAAAGATCTGAGGGTTTTTATTATTAAGAAGAAGTTATTTCTAAATACAAACTTTGTATGCCTTGTTGGCAATCTAGTACAGAGAATATCACTCGGCAAAAGAAATTAGTGAGATCACTTCACTCCACACTGCAAGTCCCGGTTGATCCGGCAGCTGAACCAATGAGTCCTCTGTGCAGCCCCTACGCAGTCACTGCATGGATCGGTGTGATGCCTTTGAGGCACTGCGTCACCTCTCTGCTGGATCGATTTGCTCTCAGGAGCTTTGACTTTAGCCATCCTAGCTCAGAACATCAAACCCCCAACAAAATCTCGGACTTCTGCTTGGAAGGCACTGTGCTGCGCTGCATGAGCCCTTCCCGACTCTACATCACCCTCACTGGGCACTGTGTTACCTCCTGTGCGTCTTTCTCTGCCTCTCTGTTGCGTATTCTTGGCTCCAAAGAATATTCTCTAGCCAAAACTATCTTTGTCGCTCTCTGCGTCATCACCACGAAATCATTGCGCGGCTCTCTAGCTCAACGATTCGATTTGATTGACCAACTCTCTGTGTGTTTTCCAAATGACCCTCAAGCCTCCTAAAATAATCTTCTCGTGCTATCAAGAAGAACAAATGGACTTCGAAATTACTATGGGAAACAGAACGAAATGTACTCCACTAGGGAGAGGCACCATAGCATTTCAGACAGAAGCAGGAACCAACATCTGAGCCACCAATGTTCTGCATGTGCCAGGATTAAGAATGAACTTGATTCAGTGTCCCAGTTACAAAACAAGGGATATAATGTATACTTCATGGGAAAGGAAGTATACGTCAAGCATCCAAGCTGGAAGAAGAAAAGGTAAATTGGGATTCGAAGCAACAAATTGTATAGGTTGCAGCATGAGTCGCCAATGGCACTGATAGGCAACAACTATAATGGTGAGAAGGAACGAAATGAATTATGGCACAAGCGAATGGGACACTTACACCATGGAGCACTGAGGATGCTCAGAGAGACTGTTACAGAAGTACCAAGCCTTAGTAGTGAGCATGATGACTTATGCTGAGGATGAGTGCTAGGGAAGTACGCTAAAGCAGCTTTTTCCAAAAGTAGCAATAGAGCATAATGTGTATTGGAATCGATACACTCAAATATATGCAGTCCAATGTCCACAAGAGCTCTTAGTGGTGGTGAATACTTTGTCCTTTTTATTGATGATCACTCTAGAAAAACCTGGATCTATTTCTTAAAGACCAAGGATAAGGTCTTTGATCGGTTTAAAGAGTTTAAGGCTCTCGTTGAAAATATGACAGGGAAAAAGATAAAGGTATTGCGTTCAGATAATGGTGGAGAATATGCGGACAAAGACTCCACAGATTTCTGTGCAAAGGAAGACATCAAAAGACACTGGACAGCTCCATATAATCCGAAACAGAATTGAGTAGCGGAACGGAAAAATAGAACTATTGTCGGGGCAGCCAAAGCTATGTCGTATGAGCAGGATCTACCTAAGTATTTATGTGCAAAAGCTTGCAACACAACAGTGTATATCCAAAATAGAACTCCTCATAGAGCATTGGGGAAGAAAACGCCCGAAGGGGTCTTCACAGGGCAGAATCCAGAAGTCAGTGATCTCAGGATATTCAGAAGCGTGACATACTGTCAAATTCCAGACGAGAAGCGCATTAAACTGGATCAGACTGCAGAAAATGGGTATCTCGTAGGATATAGTGAGACCTCAAAAGCATACAGAATCTACATTCCTAGCAACAGGAAGATTGTAGTGAGACGGGATGCAAAGTTCATGGAGGATAGAGATTCAATAAATCTCGTGAGATGCCAACAGAAGATCAGTCAAGAGATGTTCCACTAGTCCAAGAGCAACAGGGGCAGCAAGGAGGACAGGCAGGAGGACAGAAACCTTGATCGAGTACAGTGACCAACACCAGTGTCTCCTCAAAAGGAGGACATCCAGATAGTTCTCAGCAAATCAGGAGAAGGAGTTGGTTGAGCCTCCCACCACCAGTGGTAGAACCAACAGAGAAGTACGGCAGACACTGAGGGACGCAGAGGAGTTTGTTGGAGTTCCTAGAACCAAGAAAAGGCAACGTAGACAACCTGACAGATACCAGGCATTGGTACCTCAGGTTGAAGAACCATCTAGCTTTCACGAAGTTGTTCCACACTAAGTATGGGTGGATGCCATGGTGGAAGAGTACAACTCCATCATGACGAATGATGTCTGGGAAGTAGTACCTAGACCAGAAAATAGATCAGTTGTAGGATCACAATGGATCTACAAGATCAAGTATGCTGCAGACAATAACATAGAGAAGTACAAGGCAAGGTTCGTGGCAAAGGGGTATGCTCAGAAAGAAGGGATAGACTATGAAGAGACCTTCACCCCAGTTGCTCGTTACACCTCTATCAGATCTGTTATATCCCTAACAGCTCAAATGGGATGGGAGATTCACCAAATGGACATCAAGACAGCATTCTTGAATGGAGTGATAGAAGAAGAGGTGTATATAGAACAGCCTGAAGGCTTTGAAACTCATGAGAAGAAGTCTCATGTTTGCAGGTTAAACAAAGCCCTGTAGGGCTCAAGCAAGCATATAAAGCATGGTATGGTCGAATTGATAGTTAGTTGCAGCAGTTGGGATTTGTCAAGAGTGATGTTGATCCCAATCTCTACTATTACTAGTAGAGAATGAGCCACTTATTCTGGTATTATATGTGGATGATTCATTTTTAACAGGATCATCCAAGCTCATATAGGATTGTAAGAAGAATCTTGATGCTGAATTCGACATTAAGGATATGGCTTGATGCATTATTTTCTGGGATTGGAAGTTTGGCAGAAGAATGGGGAGATCTTCCTTGGGCAAGGAAGATATGTTACAGAGATTCTGAAGAGATTCAGAATGCAACACTGTCGACCCATGGTTACTCCCATGATCACCAATTGAAGGAAAATAGATGCATCAGGAGACAAGGAAGTGGACCCGACCTTGTACAGACATCTCATTGGGTCGCTTATGTATCTGGTCAACACTAGGCCAGACATTTGCTTTGTTGTCAACACTCTTAGTCAGTTCATGGTAGAACCAAAAAGGGTGCATTGGGTTGCAATTAGACACATTCTTAGGTATGTGCGTGGAACAGTCGAATATGGGTTGAAATACTCTCGAATGGAGGACGTCAGATTGAATGAGTTCACAGATGCAAATTGGGCAAGTAATTGAGTAGACCGAAAAAGTACCTCGGGGTACTACTTCAATGTTGGATCAGGGATGATATCTTGGTGCAGCAGGAAGCAAAAGTCGGTAGCTCTGAGCTCAGCAGAAGCAGAATATATGGCAGCCAACACAGTTACGTGTGAAGCTATATGGCTTAGAAAACTATTTGTGAGCTTGTTCAAAAAAAGGATGGAAGCGAACAGGGTGCACTGTGATAATCAAAGTTGTATCAAACTCTCTGAGAATCCAGTATTCCATGATCGATCAAAACATATTGATATCAGATGTCACTTTATCAGAGACTGTGTTTAGCGTGGGGCAGTACACCTAGAGTATGTCCCCACAGGAGATCAGGTACAAACATACTCACAAAGGCTCTAGGAAGAGCTAAGTTAATTCAGTTCAGAGAGCAAATGGGTATTGTAGAGAATCTGTTTCAGTAGCAAAAACAGGTGACTTCTCATTTACAGTGACAGAGGGAGTTGCAGTACGGATGCAATGTCGGCAAGTGGTAGGGTCAGCAGCAGTACAGATGCAGCTTTTGCGCAATAGTTAGTGGACAGGATGTCAGACATCAGCGAAAGCAGAGGGAGATGTTACAAAACAAAGTGATACTTCAGCAAGTTGCATTACTAGAGCACATTCCTCGCTAAGAGGGAGGGTTGATTTCTGGTAGCATCGGATGTGCTCTAAGTCTCAAATTTTGCAGGGAGGCTTAGACACATGCATTCTCCAATACGCAGAAATCATTTTGGGAAATTCCACCCAGAAACAGTTATATTAAAATAATTAATTATTTTTAATGGGACCCTAAGTCTAAACTTAGTAAATTAAAATAATTAATGGATATTAATCTAAATTGTGGGTGAAACTTCTAGAAGAAGGCTGAGATCAAGTGAATATGATCCTAACCATTGATTAAAATCTAATATGGGTCGTTGATTGATCAACGAGAGGATTATAAGAGGAGACTTGATGGGCACTTGGAGAACACACCAGAGGCAGATACTCGATTACCCGAGTAAGATCAATTTTCTCACTGGTTGAAGTTCGGTAAGATAAAATCGAATAGAGGGACAGTTGTAGGTGAGAAAGGGAGAGAGGGCATTAGCATCCTTCGAGAGTGCAAGACAGCAAGACGTTGAACAGGAACAGGTTGACGCAAAAAGAGGCAACGCAGAGGCAGGTTGATGCAAGGACTGCATGGGCAGCTAGACATTGGGCCAGTGTGGGAAAATTAAGGAAGAGGGACACAGAAGGATTCAGAGGAAAGAAGGGTACTTCACCTTGATTAGAAATTTGTCAGGAAGCATCTGTAAATTTTCTCACCCCTGTTTTGTTGCTTGTAATTTTACATGAGATTTTGTTGAAGAACAATAAAGGAACCCTCATTTGCTGCACTGGTTTTCCCACATTGGGTTTTTCCGAGGACAATTGTCCAAAAATAATGTGTCATTGTGATTTTATTTGTGCCAATATTTTTCTTTGCATTTACTTTCTGCAATATTTTAACTGTGAAGGCTGCAGTAGAATATATTTCAATATTTGCCATAAGAACACTGTGAATAACTTATTTCTGAGATAATAAGTAAACGAAATAATATTAATCAGTGCAGTAAGATTTCTATTTAGAAATGTTCACATCCTCCCTCTGGCTTGGCATGATTTCGAACTGGAAGTCTTTCCTCTCTGTTGACTCACTCAGAGAGAGACTTTCCCAGAAAATTCAACCTCCCTAGCCTAGACTGTGCAATCCCTCTGGGGATTCGAACTCGCAGCCTCCTACAGCTATTCGACCTCCTTCTCTGCTCTTCTTGTTTCACCTGCACTACTCTGATACCATGTGTAAATTCCTAAACCTAAAATCCCTACTGCAGCAAATTGATGTTACTTCTCCTACCTATTAATCAATACAAGTTATTTACTGTCTTCTATGGTAAATATCGAAAAAAATACAACTGTAGCATTCACTATTTAAAATAATATGTCGAAACAAGAAAACTGAGCAAAAGAGAAAAACATCACACAAGACACCATTGTTTTTGAACAAATGTTCCCAGAAAAACCCAATGCGAGAAAACCAATGCAGCAGATCTGAGGGTTTTCATTATTAAGCAGAAAGTATTTCCAAATACAAACTCTAGATGCCTTGTTGGCAATCTAGTACATAGAATATCACTCAGCAGAAGAAATTAGTGAGATTACTTCACTCTACACTACAAGTCCCAGCTGATCTGGCAACTGAACCAACGAGTCCCCAGCTACGATTGTGTTGTCCCTTCTGTAGGTTTTAACCCCGTTCAGAAATTACCTACATACAAATTCTAAAAACAAAAATAAACAATAGCGAGAGCATAACACATAAAACAAATATACACAGAGATTTTCCCCGGGATCCCAAAACCGGGACTACCAGATTGATTTTTCATTATATTCCTTTCAATGTTACAATACATATATATACATGTCGAAGCATCCATACACCCTAATCCATTAACCCTAGATTAGAACATAACTATAGTTCCTTTGACCGGATCTACATAATACCATGGACCGGAAACCATCGTGCCCAAAACCATGTGCAAAATCCATGCACAAAACCATAGGTAATATAAGGTCCAAAAAAAAAATTATGAGGGCACTACTCCCTGGATCCCGTGCAGGGGAGACCCTTGCATACCCCCTGTGACCCCCCCGCTGGTCGTGAAAGAATATAACACAACCCAAAACTCTGTTCAATCCTGGTCTTCCTTGGTAGCACAAACCATAATCATTAGTGCCACACAAATCCCTGTAAACCCGCTTCACTGTTGTCCAATGATCCTTTCCTAGTTTTGACAAAAACTTGCTCAATACTCCCATTGCATGTGCAATGTCTGGTCTAGTATAGACCATCGCATACATCAGGCTACTGACTACACTTGCATATGGAACACGGGCATGTCCTCTTCCTCTTCTTGTGTCTTGGAACACTGTTCAGCAGATAACTTTACACCTACAAGAATAGGAACCTTCACCAGTTTATTATCTTGCATATTAAACCTCTGCAGTATTGTCTCGACATACTTCCTCTGGTTTAACCAAGGTTTCCTCTTTGCCCGATCTCTTTTAATTTCCATGCCCAAAATATAATTTGCAGCACCAAGATCTTTCATGTCAGATTTGGAGGACAATTGGGTCATCAAATCCTGGATAATATCTTTGTCATTTCCAACCAGCAACATATCATCCACATACAAGACCAGATAAATAATACGGTCACCAATTAATTTAAAATACACACAGTGATCTGCTTTGCTTCTAGTGAAGCCAAGTCCCCGTATAAACGTATCAAATTTCTAATACCACATCCTTGGTAACTGTTTTAACCCATACAAAGACTTTTTAACCTGCATACCAGTTCTTTCTTACTTTTCACCCCAAAGCCTTCAGCTTGCTTCATGTAGATCTCTTCTTCTAGATCCCCATGAAGAAATGTTGTCTTCACATCCATCTATTCTACCTCAAAATCAAAAGCAGCAACAATAGATAAAAGTAACCTAATAGAAGCTACCTTGGCAATAGGAGAAAAAATATCACCAAAATCAATTCCCGGCACCTCGGAATAACCTTTTGCTACCAACCGAGTTGTGTATTTCTCCACCTTTCCTTCTGCATTCGTCTTCTTCTTGAACACCCATTTGCTACCAATGGGTTTCCTTCCAACTGGAAACTCCACCAAATCCCAAGCCTCATTTTTGTGCAAAGATGCCATTTCATCAACCATGGCCTCTTTCTAGAGTTTTCCATCCTCTGAATCTACTGCTTCCTTCACAGTTCTGGGATCATCATTAGCAATAGATAAAGCAAAATTTGAACAGAAACTAGATGGACTATACTTCTCTGGCTACCTTCTTTCTCGAACTAATCTTCTCACAACGGAGTTTGTGGCTCTTCATCTTCTGATTCCTCTTCTGTTGTAGAGTCTGATTCTTACTCCTTTAGCTCAAACTCTATCTTCTCAGGTTCCTTTGGTAGGACTTCGTGTTTAACAACATTTTTCACCTCTCTAAACACTGCATCTTAGTTGTACACAACCTTCCCTGTTACTGGGTTCCAAAGCTTATAGCCTTTTAAACCATCCTTGTACCCAATAAAGATGCACTTTTCAGATTTACTATCCAACTTCGTTCTTTTCTCCTTTGGAACATGTACATATGCATCACATCCAAATACCCTCAGATGTGAAAGAGAGGGTTTCTTACCAGTCCATAACTCTTGTGGAGTCTTATCCTCCAATGCTGCAGAAGTTGATTTGTTAACCAGGTAACATGCAGTCTCCACTACCTCTGCCCAGAATTCCTGTCCTAACCCGACACCGTTGAGCACGCTTCTTGCCCTTTCCATCAACGTCTTGTTCATTCTTTTTGCAACTCCATTTTGCTCGGGTGTGTATGGAGTAGTCTTTTCCCATGCTATACCACACTTCTTACAGAATTCTTCAAATTCCTTTTTGCAAAACTCTCCACCATTATCTGTCCTCAGCACCTTTATCTTCTTCTCTGTCTAGTTTTCCACTAGAGCCTTAAATTCTTTAAACCTGTTAAAGACTTTAGATTTCTTCATGAGGAAATATATCCATGTATTCCTTGAGATGTCATTTATAAATGATACATAATACACAGACTTACCCAGTGATGGAACCTTCATAGGTCCAAACACATCACTGTGCACAAGCTCTAATATCTGTTTCGCCCTCTTACCACCAGAGGGGAAACTCACCCGATTCTGCTTCCCATATACACAATTTTCACAGAAATCAAAATCCAGAGAGCTATTAGTCATACCTTCTACCATACCTTTACCATGAAATATTCGAAGGCCCTTCTCTCCAATATGTCTAAGCCTTTGATGACATAGCATGGTCTTTTCTAAAGAGACCACTAGGTTTTCTGCTCCACTTTCAGGAACCACAAAATTGTTGCACCCATCAACAATAGTGTTTCCTTGCAGCTTGTACAAAGTTCCAATTCGAACTCCCCGCAGCAATACCAATGTTCCCCGAACCATCTTGCAGGTATCTTTCTCAAACACTGTTTTTACACCTGAATCATCCAGTTTGCATACAGAAATCAGATTTCTGGCTAATGCAGGAATATCCAGAACACCTGGAAGTGTTCTAATCCTTCCACCTTGCAACTTCAACTTAACTTTTCTGCGACGAACGATTATAGCCTTCCTATCATCCCCTAAGAATACATCACCACCATCATATTTCTCATACTCGCAAAACCACACTCTATGGGGAGTGAAGTGAAAATATGCACCTGAGTCAATCAACCATGCCTCATGATCTACATGTGTACTTGAAGAAGAAGCCAAGTACACATCCCCACCTTCATCTGAGGTGGTTTTCACCTCTGCAAAAGGAGCATCATCAGATCCCTTTCCTTTGTCAGGGGCTTTAGATTTACAATCCCTTTTGTAGTGCCCTTCCTTTCCGCATTTTTAGCATACCTTTACAAATTTTCCTAGAGATTTAGATCTCCCTCTAGATTTAGATCTCCCACTCGATGAATTATTTTTGTTTCTGTTCTAGGACCATCCTCGTACAGACAACGCATCACCATTCTGGCTCTCCATATTTTTCCATCTCATCTCCTCCGTCAGCAAGGATGAGACTATTTCATCAAACTGCAAGGCAGTTGCATTGCTACCTATTGCAATAACCAGACTATCACACGTATCTGGTAGAGAACACAACAAACTAATGCACTTATCTTTATCTGAAATTTTAATATCAATAGACAATAACTGACTTACCACTGTATTAAATGCATTCAGATGCTCTGTCACTGAGTCTCCATCATTCATCCTCAGGTTATACAGCTTTTTCCGTAGGAACATTTATTCACCAAAGACTTAATTGGTACAAAGTCCCTAACTTGTCCCACAAAGCCTTCACCATAGCTTCCCCTGATACATTCAGCAATACTGAATCTGAGACACACAATCTTATTGTGCTCTTAGCCTTCCGATCCAACTTCTTCCTTCTTCATCAGACACTCCCATTGGTTTAGTACCCGAATCTACCGCGATCCACTGATCCTTGTCCACCAGCAGATCCTCCATTTTGAGTTTCCACAACTCAAAACTCTGACCATTAAATTTCTCAATCTCTATCTTTCCACTGCTCACCATCTTCTTTCACCACAAAAATCGATCCCGCAGATCTCCCATTGAACAAGGTCTATCACAAGCCCGAGCGAAACCCCTAAGCAACAAAGGCGTCCCCTTGAAGCCAAAACAGCTCTGATACCAAATGTAGGTTTAACCCCATTCAGAAATTACCTGCATACGAAATCTAAAAACAGAAAATAAACAATAGCGAGAACATAACACATAAAACAAATATACGCAAAGATTTTCCCTGGATCCCAAAACCGGGACTACTAGATTGATTTTTCATTATATCCCTTTCAATGTTACAATATATATATATATACATGTCGAAGCATCCATTAACCCTGGATTAGAACATAACCGTAGTTCCATAATGCCATGGACCGAAAACTATCGCGCCCAAAACCATGTGTGAAATCCATGCACAAAACCATAGGTAATATAGGGTCTGAAAAAAAAAATTCCCAGGGCGCTGCCCCCTGGACCCTGTGCAAGGGAGACCCCTACATACCCCCTGACAGGGGGCTACCGCCCCCCTTGTGACCCCCCCGCTAGTCGTGAAAGAATATAACACAACCCAAACACAGTTACTGCGTGGGCCTGCATCACTGCCTTTAAGGAACTATGTTACCTCTCTGTTGGATCGATTTGCTCTCAGGAGCTTTGACTTCAGCCCTCCTAGCTCAAAATGTCAAACCCCCAACAAAATCTCAGACTTCTGCTTAGAAGGCACTGCGCTATTCTGTGTGAGTCCTTCCTGGCTCTGTGTCACCCTCACTGGGCATTGCACTACCTCCTCTGCGTCTTTCTCTGCCTCTCTGTTGCATATTCTTGGCTCTGGAGAAGATTCTCCAGCCAAAATTACCTCTGCCCCTCTACGTGATCACCACGAAATCACTACGCTGCTCTCTGGCTCAGCAATTTGATCTGACTGATCAACTCTCGATGTGTTTTTTAAATGACCCTCAAGCCTCCTTAAATAATCTTATCATTGACATTCAACGGCCCAGATTAGAAGCTAATCAATGGCTAAGATCATTTCTGCTTGATCCTCGTCTTCTTCTAGAAGTTACACCCACAATTAGATTAATACCCATTAATTATTTTAATTTCCTAAGTTTAGACTTAGGGACACATTAAAAATAATCAATTAATTTAATAAAATTGTCTCCGAGTGGAATTTACCAAAAAGCTTTTTGGGTTCTTTGGAAGACATGTGCCCAAGCCTCCCTGCAAAATTTGAGACTTAGAGCACATCTGATACTACCAAAAATCAACATTATTTAAGTCGACATGTCCATTGAAAGGATGTGTCTCCATATGTCAGCCGACTTGATATTTATATACATTCTGAGGCGATATGACTACTTTTTACATAGTTTTTTTGGTCGACTTCTTCAAGAGGATTGTGCTTGTCTTAGAGCGCTGATCTAGACACTAGATTGACTCATATACATTTTATATATGCTCAAGAAGAGCTCCTCATACATGACTTTGACTCTTTGACTTAATAATAAATCCTAAGACTCTCAATGGGAGCCACTAATAAATAAACCTCTTGCTCATGAAACCCATGCAGCAAGGCATACAAAAATAATTTTGTTCTCTTTATTACATCATCTACATCAGTCATAATTACATGTCATTATGAAGATCGAACCTAGTTACACTTTCTTCAACTGCCAGAGATATCAGAGATTGGATCGTGGTAAACCTTGCTATGGGTGCAAAGGTCTCTTCATAGTCAATGCCTTCTTCTTGAGAAAAGCCTCGAGCCACGAATCTAGCCCTAAATTTATCTATGCTTCCATATACAGCATGCTTGATCTGATACAGCCATTTAGAGGTTATCACTGATTTGTTTTCCGACCTTGGGACAATTTCCCAGACTCCATTCTTCATAAAAGATTGGTATTCCTCATTCAGTGCATTCTTCCATTCTTGGTGTTTGGTTGCTTCTTCAAAAGTGGAAGGTTCATCTTCAATGAGCTTTGACATGTACATTGCATATCCTAAGTATCTTTTCGACTTTTTGCTCTCCCTAAATCTTCCTCTTGCGGTGTGAACTTCTGCTTCTTTAAGTGTAGAAGTTAACCAATTAGGTCTTTTTCTTCTTTCAGGGAGAGAGATTGGTTCACTGGGACCTTCTTCTTCATGATGAGAGACTTCTTCTTCCTTATTAACTTCTTCCTCAAACATAGGAAGATCCTCCTCATCAGAATCAGATGGGAGATCTTTGGATTTCTTGAAGGCAGTGCTCTCATCAAAAATTACATCTCTGCTTACTTCTATTTGATGTCCTCCTTTTATTTAGATCCTGCAAGCCTTGGAAGAGTTGCTATATCCAACGAATATTCCTTTCTAGCTTGCGGGATCTAGCTTCTTTCTTTTATCCTTAGGAATGTGAATATATACAGGACACCCAAATATGCAGAGATGATCAATATTTTGGTTTCTTCCCAATGAAGACATCTTCTAGAGTTATATTCCCATGTGCCCTGTGAGGACTTCTATTTTGGATGTATACTGCAATCTTCGTTGCTTCTGCCCAAGAAATTTCGGTAGATCTTGATCATGGAGCATAGCCTTGACACTTTCTTCTATAGCTCTATTCTTTCGTTCAGCTACTCCATTATGCTCAGGATTGTATGGAATTATAGGTTCCCTCAAGCCCAGCCTCTTTACAGAAAGCGATGAGGTCTTTGGAAGTATACTCACCTCCTATCTGACCTTAGAATCTTTATCTTTCTTTCTGTAAGATTTTCTACCTCTGCCTTGAATTCTTGAAATTTTATGAGTACTTCGTCCTTGGATTTAAGTAAATAATCCCAAGTTTTTCTTGAATGATCATCAATGAAAGTAACATAACATAGATGGCCTCCAAGTGATTTAGACATGGGACCACATACATCAGAGTGGATGAGATCTAGACTCTGTTGAGCTCTAGATGTACTTTTTGCAAATGGTTTCTTTGCATTCTTTCCCAGAGCATAGCTTTTGCAAAATCCTTCATGGTCTTCTTTGAGATTTGGTATCCCATTTACAATGGAGTTTAGAGTTGGCAAGATATTGTAATGAAGATGGCCCAATCTTCTATGCCAAAGTTCACACAGACTTATCTCAATGTGGACAAGTGCTTGATTTAGAGAAGATGAGAGTCTGTAGAGTCTTCATTCTAGAACTCTAATGGTTCTAGCTTTTTCAATGCTAGAATCTTTAGCCCAAACCACTACTTAACCATCTATAAAAGCAACTTTATCACCTTTTTCTTCTAATGATGAAACAGAGATAAGATTTTTGCACAAACCTAGAACATATAGAATGTTGTTGAAATGAATGCTACATCCTCCTTTCAACTCAATTGATGTAGCTCCAATGCCTTTTACCAGATAGCTCTTGTTCTCACCAAGCTTAACAGAGTATAAGGACTTCCCTTTGGATAGGGTTTTGAGTTGCTTGCGATATCCAGTCATGTGTCTTGAAGTTCCACTATCTATCACCCATATATTTTCATCTTGAAATGTTCTGGTGAGGACTGTGAACAATCCTTCATTCTTTGAAGATTTGAGACTTTTGGAAGAGAAGAGACTATTCCATACTGCCTTGAAACTTTGCTTGATGAGACTTGCTAATGATGAACACTTCTTTTCAAGCTTCTTCATAATAGAGTTGACCTTCATGCCTTGTGCAAACCAGAGCTCTAATACCATGTTCAAGAATCTACCGCAAGATGACATTAATGATTCTTCTAACTATGATAATTGCTTGTGATGTATTTTTACTTATTAGGATTATCTTCTTATTATTATTATTATAGCGTGTTCTTCAATCATCATGCAGCTACCAAAACAAGAAGATCAACAAGATATAATTACACAAGATGTAGGCTCCAAGTCAGGGTAAAACCTCTCCTCTTGAAAGGAAAACCCTTCAATCTCTTCTTATAGATTCTTTATCGATGAATACCAAGACCCTTTACCAAAACTGAAGCCCTTCCAAGACCAAGATCATCTTCTCAAGAATGTGCTTGCTTCACTGCTTTCCAAACCCAACAGAATCTCTTCTAACAACACTACTTCGACCTCCAACCACAACTATTCGGCCCTAACTGCAGATCTGTAACTTCGGTCCCCCGACAGCAGTTGCTACTTCGCACGTGTGAACTAGAACTGCTTCTTCTTTGCCTCCAGCTACCTCACTTCACCTAATTTGTCTTCTAGATCTAGAAGGGGACTTTGCTGGCCCTTCCTTCAGGTCTTTTTCACCAGATCGAACCTCCACAAAGAAACCCTAGCCTGGCAGCAGAAACCCTAGTGAAAAGTTGCATAATTTCAGCCCTCTTCTTCGCACGTGTGGAGACAAAGAGAGAGAGAGGAACCCAAAACACTTATTCTCCTTCTTTTGCCTTCTTCGCTGCAATTTTCTGCTTCTTCCTTCACATAAGAGAGAGAGGAATGAATGTGTCCAAATGTGGTCAAACTCTCTCCTATATATAGGTCTCCTAGGGGTACGAATTCCAGCTTCTAGGCCGACTTGACAGGCTGGCTAGCCGACTTGGTCTTGGAAGGATCAGTAAAATACAAAAGTAATTCTTTTTACAACTTACAAGACGCCCGATGGGGTCTTCATATTATAAAAATGTTCCTCTTTGACTTCTTGACCTAGGACAACCCTAGAAGCACTTTCAATTAGCGCTTGACCTATAAAACAAATTTCTTGGGCAAGAAACCCAAGCTCAATAATAATAATAATAATCTTTTTCTTTCTTTTACAAAATACAAGAATCAAAAGTACATTTCATATTTATGAAGACCAAACCTAGTTACACTTTCTTCAACAGTCCAAACCAAGTGATGATGACAAATGAACTCTCATCATTTGTATTTATACACCTCTAAGGAGTTCGATTTAGCTATTTGAGCGTACATTAGCCCACAAAATAAAAATAATGTGCAAATAACTAACTTTTGGTGACAAGCCCACCAAACTAGCTCATAAACAAAATAACAAGCCTCTGAAGAGGTCGAATGATCAATAATGCATATTGTTGGACCCTCTAAGAAGCCTGATGAAGTCCATACGTGCCATAATGATGAACGGGACTAGCATAAGGTTGGCCCCTTGTTCTCCACATAATAAACATGTGGTGCTCCCAATGGCTGTGAGGGCACACAAGTGACTTCATGGGTCTCCAAGTAAGTCGAAGATGCATGTAGACCATATGTAAGGGCTCAAATGATGGTGTAAGGGATGTCACATCAACATACAAGCCCTGGGTCATCTGCCAAGTGCATGTTACAACTATGGGTTTGGTTGGGCAAAGATGAACCAGGTGCATTTTCCTCGTCCTATGGGTGAATCTCGAGCAAACTCTTAACATCTCTAGGGAACCATGGAGTGTTATCTACTGTCGTGGAGGCCCATGGCTCTCAACGCACACCCTACATGTGCCAATGTAGCCCTATGGAGGGTTAGGACCCCGTATAGAGAGACCAAACCCGAGATGGAGACTACCTGCAATCCTGCATAAGATCCAATGTTTCCCCTAGCCTTCCAATACAACAAGTCATCAAAGAAATCGAGTAAAAGAGCTTACAAACCATGGACAACAAGTGGGGGCTTCATAATGGCATGCCCTTCCATAATGGGCTTTGGCATGTACTAATGTCTCCAAGCTCCAAATGGGGTTAACCAATTATCCTATTAGGTGGTTTCTACTTCTAAATGGGATAGTATGTCCAAGGTACATCCTTTAAAGGGTGGTGGCATGTGATAAAGAGGTGAATGGAGTACGGAATGAAAGGGGCAGCCTTGGGCCACATGCTGGGGTAAGGGTATCTAATAAAAGGGGAGTCCACACTTGGGTATAAAATGTATAATAGGGAGAAATCATGGTACATGAGGTGCCCAAGCCTTGATTTTTCCACCCTTCTTTATATGCCTTTTGTCTTTTATGATTTTTCTTTAATTAATTGCTCGGGGCTCAAGGGGTAAGAGGATGATGTGTGAGATATAGCAGTGAATACACCCTTTACGGTGGGGCAGTTCATTGTCTGTCAGGGGTTCGAACAATCATGGGTTCCTAAATGATAAAGGAGGGTCATCTAAGGCCTATAGGAACTAGGGTGATGGTCATGATAATGCGGTAGAGCTCATGTATTGGATTTTGTCCACGTGCTAAATGTGTTTGTCCCGGCCATCTTTTGCATTTTGTGGTACATTTCCTGTTGAATGTGGCCAATTATGCTTTTACTTTTCTTTTCAGCCGCATCAACCTCCGGATCTAGGCCCGACCCAAGGTGTAGGCAAGGGAAAGGGGAAGGCTAACCCTATGTGAACCCTGTGGAGGAATGTGGACCCAGGTGGGGAGAAATGATGAATGGGATTATAATGAGTGGAAGGGGAGTAATATATATGTGTGAGGGAGCGGGATCACACAATCAAAATCAGGGTTTCCCATGTAGTACCATCCCTAAAGCACAAGGGTCAAAAAAGAGGTCCCACAGGACTAGGGTCCAAGGTTAACATCCAAAAGAGGTCTAAGGGACAAGAGTACAGACCTAGCCCACTCTTTCTGCTGAATCCCCCCATTAATCCATACCCAGAAGTATCCATGATAAGCAAACTATAATACTCAATTACCAAATGACAAGGCATACCTTTAGGTTTGAGAGGCCCACCTTCAAACATACTATCATGGCAGATGGGTGAGGGACCACATGGCTAGCTCAGGTGGCAAAGAAATGGCACAACAAGCTATTTGGTGGTTGCAAGGGGCTCCTGGCTGCCAGTTGAGAACCATCTTGCAGAAAAATTTTCTCCTAGGGATATCACCCACAAAATGGTGGGTAACATTTGGCTCCAAATGGGATGTGATCTTTCGAAAAGTGGACAAATCTACTCGAACGGGAGGTCCTGGGAACTCCAACAATCTCTTGCTTACTGTAGACCTATTACCTGCACATATAATAGATGAAAAACATGGGGAAGCATGCTTTCGCTGTGTCTCATGATTGCACATGCCTGGACTAGACCCATAAAATTGTCTCATAGAAGTAAATGCAGTTTTTAATTCTAAATGCAGCTAATCTATCATGAGAAATATCATACGTATTAGTTCTAATGCAAAAATAAGCATGCAATACATCCTACCTTAACATGCATATAATAATGCTAAGTGTAATCATAAAGCCAATGCAACCAACATATCATCATATCAATGTACATATGTCTGTCAGTATGACTACTCATGTAGCAAATCCCGAAGCGGGTGCGGATACATTTGTATGGAGGGTCAAGCGGGTGGGAGGTGGGAAAATATGAGCTCTATTTGAGGTAAAAGGAAGCCCTAGGATAAGGAGAATAAGCCAATCTAGAAGTGCAGGGATTTCCCTCTAAGCACGCAATGGTGGAATGAAAGATCACTCTCAACAACTCCTTATCACACCCATTGTTTATAATATCATGCTTTGTAGATGCCACAGGGTCGTAATGGGAGGGGAACGAAGGGTGAGGGAAGCAAGGGGCGCAATAAATAGGTCGCTCAAGGTGATGGTCACATTGGAGAGGGGAGGTCATGGAGTGATCAAAACCCTGGGGGTGTGTCCAAGGAGGCAAAGTATAATCAATGAGGAGTTCTTCCTTGACACTATACTCGGAAGGGGGAAAGGACTCACAATCACTTGAGATCATATGACAAGGGGTGAGGGAATCACTTGATGAAGACTCAAGATGATAAACAATAGAAAAGGGCAAAGGGGAAGGGAAGTCTTAATGGGACCCTTTTCCTAAAAATCCAACTCTAGAGGCTCAAGTGATTCGAATATACTCCCAGAATCATAAGGTAGGTATGAGCAAGGGCCTTATCAATCCTATCATTGTTGGTATCAAAGATAGGGTCTTCCCAAAAAGGAGAATCAATCATCTCCAATTGCTCCTTTTCATGCAAGGGAAAGTGATAATTCTCATTAATAGGGGTATCGATGGATATGTCCTCATAAATATTGCTTCGGAGAAAGCGAGGACCACTCTCAACCTCATCGTCCTTGTAGGTGTCATAAATGGGAGCACAATGAAATTGAGAGCCAAAAACTTCCCATTTCTCATTTTCAATATGGAAATAATCTCCAATGTCGTCTTGTAAGGATCTAACGGGATCACCTTCCTAGGGGTTCTCAAAAGGAGAATCATCAAGAGTACCATCTTTGAGAAGGTAAGGTTAGTCTCAACTTCACTTTCCATAGACTCATTCTTCCCAACACATATGTCCTCAAAATAATCATTTTCATCATGTGGACCCGAGGACTTGTCTTCCTGCTTATTACTTAAATTCGCAATGTCTTGATGATGCTCGATGAAGGCTTCCTCTTGGATGCTTAATACAAGGTGTACTTGAAAATGTCTAAGAAAGCCATCAACGAACTCTTCAATAGATGAGATACTCCTACGTTCATGATCATGCATCCATGAGTTATGACCAACGAGAGATCCCATGAACAATAACATAAGGACATCTTGGTGAAAACCTTCTCTCTTGAAGCATGTGTATTAAATCTTTCTATGTGGTCAATTGCAGAGAGTGGATCACCATCAAACACGCGCACCCCACGCACCATCCTTCCCGCGACATGATTAGAATGCCCAAGGATGCTAGCAACGTCCAAAGCGGGAAATTTATCAAAGAAAGACAACCTATTTGAGATATAAATGAAAAACATGTAGGAGTCGCCAAGGTGAATTTAAAGATGCCTAGAAAAATGCTTGCTTCACCCTACAAGAATTTACCTTAAAGTTCAATGAAGAACTATGGCTTCATTCTTCCAATGGAGTTGCCAATAATGTTGTGTTAATATGTCGTACAAGGAACAAAACACACGTTTTGTGTCCAAGGAAACGGCGCCAAAAATGTTACCACTCAAACTAGCAGGGGCGTCTTAGAGGGGCACTTGTTAGGTTAAGAGCAACAATGAAGCTATAACCCACTGTCACCACAGCTAAAGCTTCGTACTTTTACGGACTTTCACCAATGGGAGGAGACTCGATATATAGAGAATCACTTATAAAGGATATATCAACTAAGATATGTGTGAAGTGATCTCGGGGAACCTTTCCTAGGGGAGGCTCAAGAATGGGACTTGCTTGCTTCTTAAGCAAGGTACAAATCTTTCTAAGAGAAGGGGATGAGGATTTAAGGGCTAGGTTTAAGGAGTGTGAATTGTAAAAGAGCTTCCAAAACCCTAAAATCCTTGTTAAACTTGGTTTCCCAAGTGGTTTTTGAAGAGTTGACTTTTCAAAGGTATGGGACCAAGTCGACCCAAGTCAAGAGGAAGGAGTTTAGCAACCAATTATAGACTTGACCTAAACAAGGAAGAGAGAGGGACCAAAGAATTGATTTTCAATTGAAGGTGCAAAATGATCCCTATGAGGAACTAGCCTAGGGAAACCTAGGGCAAAACCAATCTTGAGGCTAGGGCTTGGGATATCTCACAACCCCACCATCAGAATTTCCTCAAATTTGGAGGAGCCCTGGGAGAGACACTAGCGTAGTTGAGGCCAAGAGATCGAAGTTTTCATATGGGTGGTTACAAGTAAATGATGCCCTAGGAACCCTAATGTGGCTAGACCTAGAATAAAGGAGGAGAGGTGAAGAAAATTGTTTCTTTAAGTGATCACCTTATGGTAGACTAGCGCCTAATCCTTTCGGGAGATTTGAGTCAAGAAGAATATGAAGATAGACTTCATTTCTAGGTCAAGGAGGCTCTAAGATCAACTTCGCTTGTCATCTAGGGCAACGAAAAGTGACCTTAAAAAATTTTATACTTCGTTTGCAAGGTGGAGTGGCTTGTGAAGATATATTTGATCATAGAATTATCCCTAGAAAAATTTGTTCAACATACATGGCCCATACATAGAGATATGCTATATAGAAACATCATTCCACAATTTTGCAATAAATGCATGTAGCAACTAGCCCTAGTATAGAGAAAATCTCATTTTAAATGCATGTGACAAAGTAAAAGAATAATAGCATTAAATTGGTACTTACATGCAAGAGAATATATCCAACCACCAATAAACTTGCCAATCATGAAGCTCCAAGACAAGTAAATACAATCCACACATCAAAATTCATCCATGCTCCAAAATTCCGTCCACCAATAAGGAATAGCGAAAATCTCAAGATCGATACAAGTTCAAACCAAGTGATGATGAGAAATTAACTCTCATCATTTGTATTTATACACCTCTAAGGAGTGTAATTTAGCTATTTGAGCCTACATTAGCCCATAAAACAAAGATAATGTGCAAATAACTAACTTTTGGTGACAAGTCCACCAAACTAGCTCATAAACAAAATAACAAGCCTCTCAAGAGGTCAAATGATCAATAATGCATATCGTTGGGCCCTCTAAGAAGCCTGATGAAGTCCATAAGTGCCATAATGATGAATAGGATTTCTAAAAGTAATGGACAAGAGGGTAGCCCCTTATTCTCCACATAATAAATTTGTGGTGCTCCCAATGGCAATGAGGGCACACAAGTGACCTTATGGGTCTCCATGTAAGTCGAAGATGCCTATAGAACATCTGTAAGGGCTCAGATAACAATGTAAGTGATGCCACATCAACATACAAGCCCAAGGTCATCTACCAAGTACATGGTACAACTGTGGGGAGGGTTGGGCAAAGATGAACCAGGAGGTCCAGGTGCATCTTCCTCGTCCAATAGGTAAATGTCGAGCAATCTCTGAACATCTCTAGGGATCCATGGAGTGTTGTCTACTGTTGTGGAGGCCCACGACGCTCAACGCACACCCTACATGTGCCAATGTAGCCCTCTGGAGGGTTAGGACCCCGGATAGGGAGACCAAACCCAAAATAGAGACCAACTGCAATCTTGCATAAGATCCAATACATCCCCTAGCCTTCCAATACAACAAGTCATTAAGGAAATCAAGTAAAAGAGCTTACAAACCATGGGCAACAGTGGGGACTTCATAATGGTATGCCCTTCCATAACGGGTTTTGGCATGTGTTAATGTCTCCAAGCTCCAAATGGGGTTAACCAAGTATCCTATTAGGTGGTTTCTACTTCTAAGGGGGATAGTATGTCCAAGGTACATCCTTTAAAGGGTGGTGGCATGTGATAAAAAGATGGATGGAGTAGGGCATGAAAGGGGCAACCCTAGGACACATGCTGGGGTACAAGGGTAGCTAATAAAAGGGAAGCCCAAACTTGGGTATATAATGTATAGGAGAAAGCAATCAAGGTACATGAGGTGCCCCAGCTTGATTTTTCCGCTCTTCTTTATATGCCTTTTGCCTTTTATGATTTTTCTTTAATTCAGTGCTCGAGGCTCAAGGGGTATGAGCATGATGTGTGAGATATAGCAGTGGATACCCCCTTTACGGTGGGGCGGTTCATTGCCCGCCAGGGGTTGGGACAATCATGGGTTCCTAAATGATAAAGGAGGCTCATTTAGGGCATGTAGGAACCAGGGTGATGGCCATGATAATGGGGTAGAGCTCGTGTATTAGCTTTTGCCCACATGCTAAATGTGTTTGTCCCAGGGCATCTTTTGCATTTTATGGTACATTTCCTGTTGAATGTGGCCAATTATGATTTTACTTTTCTTTTCAGTTGCATCAACCTCCGAGGCATCATTCCAAGCCCGACCCAAGGTATAGGCAAGGGGAAGGGGAAGGTTAGCCATATGTGGACCTGGTGGAGGAATGTGGACCCAGGTGGGAAAAATGATGAATGGGGTTATAAAAAGTGGAAGGGGAGTAATACATATGTGTGAGGGCGTAGGAACACGCAACTAAAATCAGGGTTTCCCATGTAGTATCATCCCTAAAGCCCAAGGGTCAGTAAAAAAGATCCCACACGACTAGGGTCCAAGGTTAACATCCAAAAGAGGTCTAGTGGACGAACACGAACGTAGCCCACTCTTTCCGTCGAATTACCCCATTAATCCATGCCTAGAAGTATCCATGATAAGCAAACTATAATACTCAATTACCAAATGACAAGGCATACCTTTAGGTTTAGGAGGCCCACCTTCAAACATACGATCATGGCAGATGTGTGAGGGTCCACATGTCTGGCTCAAGGGGTGGAGAAATGGGACAATGAGCTATTTGGTGGCTGCAAGGGGCTACTGGTTGTCGGCTGCCGACTTAGGACCACCTTCAAACATACGATCATGGCAGATGGGTGAGTGTCTACATGGCTGGCTCAGGAGGCAGAGAAATGACACAATGAGTTATTTGGTGGCTGCAAGGGGCTGCTGGCTCCCGGCTGAGGACCATCTTGGAGAAAAAAAATCCCAGGGATATCATCCACAAAATGGTGGGTAACAAGGACCACGCTACCAAAATCAAGGTTTCCCAAGTATTGCTCATCCTAAAGCTATAATCCAGTAGGGGAGATCCCACAGGACTAGGATTGAGGATTACCCCCCCAGTTAAGGTAAGGGAACAAGACTACAGTCAATCCCTTCTTCCTTCCAAGTCACCCAGTAATCCAAACCAAAGTGTGCCCAAGAAAAACAAGCATAAACACCCAATTACATAATGAAAAATCATACCTTTGGGATTGGATGGCCCACCTTCAAACATACGATCTCGACAAATGGGCAACGGTACACAATGGCTAGCTCAAGTGATGGAGATAAAGTAGCACATCAAAGTTATCAAGTGGCTATCAAGGGTTGTTGTTGTTGGTTGAAGGAGGATACATCAAAAAGAAAAGCTCTCCAAAGGGGTAGCCACTTTTGGTGGGCCACATTTGGCTCCAGCTGAGACATGAGCTCATTGTAGAGCACATGATCCATGTAATCAATCAGGGAGGTCATGAGAACCTCAGCAATCCTCTGGGACCGCAGACTTGTCACCTACACATCACAGACTATGTTTCGGAGCATGTGCACTAGGCGTCCTTGATCACCTTATTTTTCATCAAATATATAAGACCGTCTAATAAAGAAAATATATTCTAAGATTTAATATTACACTAAATGCAATCTAATCTACCATGAGCAATCAATATGATATTAAATTCTAATGCAAAAATCAATATGCAATGCATCCTACTCTAAGCTTAGTCACCGCGTTCGGCGAGAAAATTCTTTCAAGTTCGAAGTTCATTGTACTTAAAGGCACGCCGAATTTGTTCATTTTGGTTTTGTCGAACATCAAGGCAAACCCCAACACGAACCGGATTCGAACCCGAACACCATCACTGATGCGAATAAAATCATTTGTTTTTTAAACCCAATTTATTAGGTGGATTGGTCCAGTCACCAATTCTGGTTTTTAAAACTATGGGACAGACCACAACAGCGTGCATCATTCCCTGGGGCAAAAGGACCTAAATGAGCGACAACAAAAATTGGTAAGCAAGATCCAAGCTTATGATTTTGATATTGAGCATGTGAAGGGAAAGAAGAATGTTGTGGCCAATGCACTCTCCTAGAAACTAGTAGCATGTGCTCTCACGGAACTCATAGAAGATTGGAAGGCACACCTCTCAGCAAAGTATACCAAAACCCAATTTGCCTGCGCACTAATCAACTGGATCATCCAAGATGACATGTACAAAATAGTTGATGGAGTAATTTATTATAAAGACAGGATATACATAGTTCCTGAATCTACACTCAAGGAGAAGATTATGAAGGTTATACATGATATTACTTCAGCTGGGCATCAGGGATTCTTCAAGACATATCGACAAATTTGAGAACGATTTTCGTGGAAAGGGCTCAAGGAAGATGTGATGAAATATGTCATGGAATGCATGATACGCCAACAGAATAAGTTTGAGCATACACATCCTTCAAGTCTTCTCCAACCCCTATCAATTCCAGAAAAAATGGGAGAGCATCTCGATGGATTTCATCACAAGGTTACCCAATGCACAAAAGGTAAGGACTGCATCTACACAGTGGTAGACGGGTTGACTAAATGTGCACACTTCTTTGCCATCTCAACTGATCACTCGGCCAAACAAGAAGAAAAACTATTTTTCAAAGAGGTCTTTAGACTGCATGGACTGCCAAAGAATACAATCAGTGATCGTCACAATAGATTTATGGGCACATTTTAGCAAGAGCTTTTTAGGCTAGTGGGAATTGAATTGACCCCTAGCACTAGCTATCACCTTCAAACCAATAGTTAGACAAAAATTGTGAATAAGTGGATTGAAGGGTATCTATGGAACTATGTGACGAGTCAACAGAAGTCATGGATTAAGTGGTTGTACCTTGGGGAGCATTGCCACAAAACCACCTACCACTTATCCATCAGTATGACACCCTTCAAAGCTCTATATGGATATGATGCACCATCCTTCATTGACAAAAATTTTGGAGACAGCAAAGCACCCCTTTCCAAAAATGGATACAGGAAAATAAAGACATTCTCAAGGTACTCAAGGAAATTGTACAGGTTGCTCAGAATCATCAGAAGATGTACGTGGACCAGCTTCGAACTGAACATTATCTTGAGGTGGGAGATCTTGTTTTCTTGTGATTGCAGCCCTATAGACAGTCTACACTCAAGAAGAGCGGGGCAGAAAAACTAAAGTCGAGGTTTTATGGGCCTTCAAATTTCTTTGTAGAATTGGCGATGTGGCATATGAGTTGGAGCTACCAAGTGACAACACAATCCACAATGTATTCCATAAGCCATGCCTCAAGAAGCTTGTGGTCAGCAGGTCAATGCCTCTATCGAATTACCACCTTTAAACAAAGAAGGACAACTGGAACTAATTCCGGAAACAATCACCGTTGTGTAGGAAAAGAAGCTAAAAGGAAGAGTAATTCCGGAATATCTCATCAAATGGAATAATTTACTAGAGGAGGATGCGACATGGGAAGGAGCACAGATTTTGCAGCACCCGAACTTGCAATTGCTTTAGAGCAAACAATTTCAGGCAAGGGGGCAACAATGTCCTCTATGAATTGAGGACAAATGGGACTCATTAGCCTATCCATCCCCATAGGCTATAGTCCACCAAAAAAGGGGAAAAACCCCAAAATACCCATTACTCGGCAAGTTTTGGGGCAACTGGGCAAAAAAACCCAAAATTGGGGTTTTGAGTAAGGTTTAATCAACCAATTAAGACGATGAAACCCCTCAAGAAAATCTATAAATAGAGGAGGATTGAATTCATTTTGGAGCATGAAGCGTGAATCAAATCATTTGTTTTTTAGCCTTAGCTCCAACATTTATTAGACACCTTCTCTCTCTTGTCCATTTCAATGGTGAAAGATTCCACCCTAGTTGACAACCTTTTATTATTCCCCTTTGTTCTAAATTTATGCCTGAGACAGCGTAATTTTGGGAGACGCATTTATGTTTTGGTCAAGTGATAACTATGGGAAGCAGCGAGCACTATTCTAGCACAGGTATTTCTTTGAGACAGCGAAATTCTCTTGTTTGATTGCAGGTCCTATCCATTTCAGATGGCAATAGTTTTCTTTCTTGACTGGATTTCGGCTTTGGCTATAAGCAATTGTTCCTTAAGGCAGCGGAAGGGTACGAGTCCTATAACAGTCAGCTAGGAGTCATCTCTCTAATTCGAATCAATGTCCAGGCACAAAAAAGACCTTGCAAGGCATCTAGAGGTTGTTTTACTGGCCCCCGCACGTGCAATAGCAGTAGATGATTCGTATGGACGTTGGACACAAGCTAAACTTGGACATAAATTTCAAAGAAGATGAAGTCTCCATACATGTTGAAGGGGAGCCGCACCAACAAGAAACCCTCAATGAGTAATATTTAATGTTTATACAATTTAGCCATTGTATTAAGATAAATTGTTATATGGAATACTAGGATAAATTGCCCTAGTTCATTACACTGAGCCAAAGGTCTCGAGTTTGAAACACCATCGGCTCACGCTGGGGCAAATTGTTGGGCATTGGATAATCTAGCACTCCCCGTGTGTTTTACGACATGTGCTTAATCGCATCCCGAGGATCCATTAACTTTGGTGATGCATCCATTTACTAACACCTGTGGGTTTTGGTGTAATGAAGTCGTGATTCCAACATGTTGCTTTCTCCATATCCATTGACCTACTTTTTTGGTCACATCATCTTGTGTTGTGGGTCATAAATTTGGATAAAATGCAAGCTTGATGAATATAAGCTGCCAATTACATGCATTTGTAATATTTTAAACCAAGGTTACTTGGAAGAGGGAGCCAAAAAGGGGAGCATCAGCGAAAACGGGAGCAGGAGCGGGAGTGACATTTTCAGAAGCTCCCAGTTTGGAAGCGATTCCGGGGGAGTTTTTTATATAATATATATTTTTTATATTTTGATGCATATATGTCAACAAAAGAACGTAGAATGATGAATTAGATATAAATAACATAAAAACATAGATTGAATCATATAACAACAATCATTTAGAAGTTATAATCTTCATCAACCACGTCCACAAGTTAGTAACATAGTAACATACAACATATTGACTCACATGATTCATCAATCTTAAAGTTTCAAGCTTCCAAAATTCAATATATAACATTTATCATCATTGATCACCAAAGTTGTACTTGTAAGCTAAGTGTAACCGTTACAACAAATAATATCTAACATGAAATGAAATGAAACAACTTTCAACTTTCATGAAGCATCATATTCATAATTGATTACTAATGAGTTATAATTGCGAACTTCAAACTTCAAACTTAAATTGTCATATATTGCTTACAAAAAATATCATAATAAATATGAAAGAATCAATAGTTATAAAAACTACTAGAAATTAGAAAAAACAAGTAAACCTATTATCTATTGCTAATGCTTGGGCCTCTTACCACCGCGATAAATGTCTAATTTTTTAGTCTTGTTGGAAAAGCAGGATCTTTGTCATTAATATCACCCTCTAAGCATTAATATCCAGAGGTATCTTTGTCATAACCTCTAAATCTGTATAGGGATCTTTGTCATTAATATCATCCTCTAGCATATTAACATAAGATAGAAAAAGCATGGCATATCAAGTCAAGATTTTGTTTGAGTGATGTGTACATTTTTAGGAGGGTCATGATAGAGGAGTTCAACAACCAATGTCACTAACATCAAGGTATATAGAGGGATTGGTGCTCTTGATTAAATACGAGTTATACGAGTTCCATACCCTAAGACATGACAAAATCCAATGGAAACATTGCAATCCCCCAAATCTTGAAATCCTGAAAAACTGATGTCTGCTGGATTTTGAATGAAATCTAAAATTCTACTTTCTCCATATGAAATCCAATGAGGTTGGAACCACTCAATACTAGGGTCATATGCTTGATCATTACGCTGCCCCACTCAAAACTTATTTGTTTCTTTGAAAAAAATTGCATTTGGAATATTACTGCAAAAAAAGACTAAACGCTCCTGAAAAGGCAGGGAGCGCGCTCCCAAGGGGCTCAAGAGCCACTCCCGCTCGGAGCGCGAATTGGGAGCGGGAGCGTGAGGGGGGAGTGCTCCCCTGCAACCCTGTTTTAAACACTAGAAGAGTGAAATAATCGATTTGTAAATACTTGTATACACTGTAAACAGAAGTTAGACATCAAAATACAGATGGGCATGCATAATCATAGTTATGTATCCAATTTCAAATATTTATGTATTCTGGATACTTTTTCATTAGTCTAGAAAATCTCTCCTTTAGGAAAAACCTTGGAGAATTCACAATCTCAAAATCACATGCAGGACACTCATTTCCTTTTTATTTGGTGCTTCTCACAACTTAGGGTGATGGCATGTCCAAGTCCAAAGCAAACCACATTCAAATTGCTAAATGACTAGAATTCATATACACTACCAGTTCTTATATATGATAACATGACAAAGACCAAACAAGTTTGAATATGCAATAAGGGACTTTGATATATTACACATACCAGATGGAAGCAGTATAATCATAAAATCAACGGAAATATACAGTATTTCAGGACAAAGAACGGATAAGAACCCATCTTAGAAAGGGTCTATCTTATATGACCTGGTGCCACAAGTTATGGATATACTTCTTCCTCAATTGCTCTTGCAGTAAACTACATCAAAGCCTATAGATGCATCAAATGAATCACACAATATAGCTTACATTTTCTCGTGCTTCTTGGTAAAGTGCTCGTACACGAGAAGCACCAACTCCAACATAAATCTCAACAAACTGGGAAGCCGAAATCGAGAAAAAGTTGACACCTGCCTCACAAGCTACTGCTTTTGCCAGTAATGTTTTGCCAGTTCCCGGTTGCCCGCACAAAAGGATGCCAGCTGTGACCACAAAAAACAATAATTTACATGACAATAGTGACACTAAAGATGGAAAATTAAATTTAACTTTTATTGATATCTTCAGAGGACCAAAAAAAAATCAATGGACATAAAGACCAATCAGCAGGAATACGCAACAAAAGAGAGAGGGTTTGATGCATCTCTGATAGATATATATCTAAGTACAATCATAAAACAATATCAGAAAGAAAAAAGAGAAAATAGAAAAGAGGACTAATCTACTTTTGAGGCATAATCCATAACGCCAGGGTATGTAAGACCTAGTACTCTGATGACCTAGCCATGCAACTTAACTCGGGTAAAATGCAAATAAATGAGAGGGGACTTGCAGATAGCCCTCATCTATGACAATGAAGACACCAAAACTAGACACAATATCTATAGCAGTAAAATCATCTGTGTTTGGGAAGAAGTCACAGATGTACTCTTTCCAATTCTGCTCTATCCTTGGTGATAGTTGTCTTCCATCTCTAGAGATGGTTGTCTATGTGGAATTGCTCTCCATTTGTTCAAGGAGAAAATCTGAAAATTTAACCTGCAGGCAAGCTTCAAGTATGTTCTCATCATATTTGATTTGAATCAAGTGTATTCTCATCATATTTGAATTGGGATTCAGAACAGATCACGACATTCCAAGTAACCAAAGGATCTGCCAGCTTTGCTAGTTGGAGCCAGCAACAGGACAACATTTTATCTTTGGCTGTCCTGCTACTATTAGATCCATGGTAGATTTTACTGCCTCTTATGTGATCCTGGTGGATCACGATTAACACTAATAACTATATGAGGACCATGTGTAGCTCTTTCTATTCCAGAGATGACTCAACAGATGGAAGCCCATCAATACAGCCATTACAAATAAATATCATGGTCAATTCATCACATCCTTTCATCAATCTAAAAGAAGTTCTACAAGGAAATGAACTCAGGAACATTGCTACAGTAGGTCAGTCAGACAAAGCTTCTCAGCACCAACATTATAGATGCGACACAACTCTCATCACCAGCTTCATATCAACCATGAAAATTAGGTGGGGGGATTGCCAGTCCATTTGTTTTGGTTGGATCTATTGTCATTTAGGGTTTCCATTTGCTTATTGCTTTAGATATCTCTTCATCTGTAATAGAGTTGTTTTTCTAATTTTCTCTTATACCACCATCATCTACTGGAGCTGTTCAATAGCCTCCTAATAAGATTCAACTTCAGTAGAGCAGAGTTTACAGATCCTGTCTTCTCCATAAATCTCATATTACCCCTTAAGCTTGAAGGGATATGAGCAGATCCAAAACTGCTCTTGTGAAAAATTCACCCACTACAAGATTAAAGGCACAATTACACAGTGGGAGCAACAATATCATCAACCACATGCAAGAAGTATCTATAACACAATTTAGGTTGGTAGCTTTGGATCTCTGGGATGCGAGGTCCACTTGGTCTGAACACAGGCCCTATATGTACTCCCAAGGGAAAAGAATCTGACGGGGGGGAGATGATTGATTGAGACTACCATTGTTGCCAGACAAGAAGATACCACAGCTTAGCAATCTGTGTATGCTGAAGCAATCTGCCTAAAAGAACATAATAACAGGCGTGGGTATCAATTCCTCCTAAAGAGTATTACTTATAGGCCATGAATCTGGCCCTATGGACATAAGAAACCAAAGCAAACATGGTTGGCAGGCATAACAGGTGAGCTCAAAATCCTGCCTAGAAACTTAGCATGAATTGTTCTCCTAAGCAGATGATACAAGGGAGCATGAGAATCAAAACCCTCTCGAATCTAAATCAAACACTGTCCTAAAGAAATAATTTGTCTACATATTCTTAAGATAGTGTGTCTCAATATGTTTCCTCCCTTTACAAGTTTACTATATATTGAGATATTACAACATTGAATGTATCATCCTAGTAAATTTTCCCTCTCCTATTTTGTCTTTGAATATTGGACCTATGTATGTGTGCAACTCGGGCACAGTATCAAAGCCTGGAGTGAAGAAATCCAAGGAGTAGTGAAGGAGCAAAGGGACTGCAACAAGTAGAGAAGGTACAGAGGGGCTGTCCACACAAGCCAGCACTGTGCAGAAAGGACAAACCAACATCAAAAAGATAAGTTCTTTACTTTGAAGAATTCTATCTTAACATATTCATAAAAATTATAAATGTAACAAATCAAAATATTTAGAATCCGTTGAGAGAGAGAATGCATTGCTTAGATGCATGAGTTAAAAGCAGAGATACTTGAACTTAGCTGCTACAGAATTCATCCTAATCCATTTATACAACTTATTTTCCACCCTTTTCGGGCAAGTCCTGGAATGCAAAAGAAATCCCAAGGAATTAAAAATTTGGCTAGTTGAAACCAAGTTCAGCCCCAATTTCTATGCCAGTCAAGTGTATATCCTTAATGCTTTGTCTGTATCCTTGGGTCTTACTCCACTAAGTGCCGCAGCAAGACACTCAGCAAAAGGTATCTAGACAGACCAAGGTATTGTACATGGACTCTGGTCTTCATGAATGGTGAGAAAGGAGGCACCAACAAAGTCACCATTAACCAGTCGGTCTGCTTTCAGTTCTAGGAGGGGAATGCCTCAAATGAGGGGTTGACTTACCTAGTACAATAAAGTACCCAAGAGCTTCAGCAGCCATTACATAAAAGCTAAGATAAGATGGCAGCCTTGAAGAATAGATCTAAATGGACCCATCACTTCAAAAGTAAACATATTGAGAGAAGAGAGAGGCCAAAGACTTAACAAAAACAGTTTCCACAACTTTGACGAGCAAAGGGTCAAACCCCAACACCTTAAGGCTTAAACATGACAAGAATGAAGGGCCATTCAACCCTATCATATGCTTTGTTAATATCTATTTTAGTAAAATGCATGTCAAGTCCTACACATCTAGCACATCCCATTACTACATAATCGGCTATGCTTTTGTCTAGGAAAAATCAGCCTAGTTTGTTCAAGATGAATAGTTTTGAGCAGAATATGCTCCTCTTACAACTGTTACCGCTTGGAGCTATTGAACTGCAAAGTCAGAGAACGCCCTATTTGGGATGAACCTAAAGGCACTTTGACATGGAAAAAACCTGCTCCATTGGCATTATGGAGTAATAAATGACCTTATGAAGAAGCCCAAGGAAAAAGGAGAAAAATTATCATCCCCAATCCTTCATTTAATCTTTAATTTATGGAGGATTTGCTGTTGTTTTTTTCTGGTTTGGTGAGGCCTATGTGGTCCTCTTGATCTAGTTATGAAATCCGATTTAAAGAAATGATGTATTGTTGGTTGTTCATTCAATATGAAGGCTTTCCTAATTTGTCTATTTCATCTAGGATATCATACTATGGCTGTTCCTTATTTGTTGAACGGTCGCACATTAATAATTGCATCTTGTGTAAGCACTATCACATATTCCTTCATAATCTAAAAATTTGAACTGGTTCTGGCGCATCAATGAATGGCTTAATTACAACTTCTTTGTAATATACAAACCCTCTTGCTCATTGATCTTGACTCCATAGCTTAATTGGACAAACATTGGTTTTGGTAGTGCACAATCCCTTTATTTCAAAAAAACAACACACACACACAAAAATCATGAACTTATTTTCTAAGGTTTCCCCCCTTGTGTTGAAATAAGAAACACCCTAAAGTGAAAGAAACAATTGTTGTGGTGACAATCAACAACCTTCCTAAGTGCCCTAGGGTTGCATTTCGTTCAAAGACTTGTAGATATGGAAGGTAATAAATTGGTGCCATTGTCAAAGACAAAACCTAACTCCCGAAATTCAATAGATTGGCTACAACAGTTTGATGAGGGCATATCTTTGAAGATCTCACTTTCATTTATTGACTGTTACCGCTCAAACTACTAGGGGGGGGGGGGTCCAAAAGGGACAACTGCTAGATCGAGGGCAACAATGGAGACTTAGCCCATTGTCACCTCAGTTAAGACTCCCTACTCTTTACGGACTTTCATCGATGGGAGGAGACCCGATATATAGAAAGTCACTTGTGAAGGATGAATCAACCAATTGATGTGAAGTGACCTTAATGATCCTTTCCCTAGAAGGAGGTTAAGAATTGAGCTTGCTTGCCCTTCAAACAAGGTACAAATCTTTTTAGGAGAAGGAGGTCAGGATTTAAGGGCTAGGTTAGGGGAATATGACTTGTAATGGAGTTTCCCAATCCCTAAAATCCTTGCAAAACTTGGATTTCTGAGTTGTCTTGGAAGAATTGTCTTTGATGAGAAATGAGACCACATGGGGCAAGTGGACCCAGCCTAGGTTAAGGGGAGGGAGTTTAGCAACCAATGATGATCTTAACCTAAACAAGGAAGGGGAAAGGATCAAAACAAGAGTTTCCACTTAAAGGTGCCAAATTGATCCTATGAGGTACTAGCCTAGGGAACACTAGGGCAAAGTTTGGTCTCAAGGCTAGAGCTTGGGATATCTTGCAATCCCATTGTCGGAAATTCTTCAAATTTGGAGGAGACCTTAAGGACACAACAGCGCAGTAGAGGCTAGGAGATCAAACTTTTTCTATGGCTACTTTGTCGGGAAAATGATGCCCTAGGTGGCCCAGTGTGGCTAGACCTAGAAAAGAGGGGGAAAAGGTGAAGAAAAAGAGGTTTTAAGGTGATCACCTTATGGTGGATCAATGCCTAATTCCTTTGGGGATATGGAGTCAAGAAGAATTATGAGAATGGATCTCGTTTCTAGCTCAAGGAGACTTTAAGGGCAACTTCGTTTAGCATTAGGGCAAAAAGAGAATGACCTTAAAGCATTTATACTTCGTTTGCAAACCAAGATGGCTTATCAAGATAACTTCGATCTTTAGGAAAATTTGTTCAACAAACATGGCCCATACATAGAGATATGCTATATAAAAACATAATTCCACAATGAAGCAGTAAATGCATCTAGCAATTAGCCCTAAAATTGCGAAAATCCCATGATCAATGTATGTGACAAAGTAAAAGAAAATAGCATCAAAATTGTACTTACTTGTAAGAGAATATATCTAATCATCAATACATTTGCCAATTAAGAAGCTCCCAAGAGGTCGAATAATCAATAATGAGGTCGAATAAGTGCCAAAATGATGAGTTAGACTTCCAAAGGTAATGGACAAGGGGTTGGCCCCTTGTTCTCTACATAATAAACTTGTGGTGCTCCCAATGGTTGTGACAGCACACAAGTGACCTCATGGGTCTCCAAGTAAGTCGAAAATGCTTGTAGACCATCTGTAAGGGCTCAGATGATGATGTAAGTGATGCCACATCAGCATACAAATCCTGGGTCATCTGCCAAGTGCATGGTACAATTGGGGGTTGGTTGGGCAAAGGTGAACCAGGTGCATCTTCCTCGTCCAATAGGTGAATCTCGAGCAATCTTTGAACATCTCTGGGGATCCATGGAGTGTTGTCTACTGCTGTGGAGGCCCATGGCTCTCAACACACACCCTACATGTGCCAATGTAGCCCTCTAGAGGGTTAGGACCCCGTATAGGGAGACCAAACCCAAGATGGAGACCACCTGCAATCCTGCATAAGATCCAATGCGTCCCCTAGCCTTCCAGTACAACAAGTCATCAAGGAAATCGAGTAAAAGAGCTTACAAACCATGGACAACAGGTGGGGACTTCATAATGGCATGCCCTTCCATAATGGGCTTTGGCATGTGCTAATGTCTCCAAGCTCCAAATGGGGTTAACCAAGTATCCCATTAGGTGGTTTCTACTTCTAAAGGGGATAATATGTCCAAGGTACATCCTTTAAAAGGTGGTGGCATGTGATAAAGAGATGAATGGAGTAGGGAATGAAAAGGGGCAGCCCTGGGCCACATGTTGGGGTACAAGGGTAGCTAGTAAAAGGGAAGCCCACATTTGGGTATATAATGTATAGGAGGGAGCAATCGTGGTACATGAGGTGCCCCAACCTTGATTTTTCCACCCTTCTTTATATGCCTTTTTCCTTTTATGATTTTTCTTTAATTAACTACTCGGGGCTCAAGAGGTAAGAGCATGATGCGTGAGATGTAGCAGTGGATACCCCTTTGAAGGTAGGATGATTCATTGCCCACCAAGGGATGGAACAATCATGGGTTCCTAAATGATAAAGGAGGCTAATCTAGGGTCTATAGGAACCGGGGTGATGGCCATGATGATGGGGTAGAGCTCATGTATTGGCTTTTGCCCACATGTTAAATGTGTTCGTCCCAGCCTTCTTTTGCATTTTGTCGTACATTTTCCTGTTGAATGTGGCCAATTATGCTTTTTCTTTTCTTTTCAGTTGCATCAACCTTCGGGGCATCATTTCAAGCCAGTGTTTTTAAAACCGGAACCGGTGATCGGACCGGTCCACCTAATGAACCGGTTTACCGACCGGAACCGGTCTAACCGGGACTGGTTTGGTCTAAACGAACCGGTTTTAGAAAAATACATTAAATAATTATTTTTTAATGAAAAAAACTATTTTTAAGATTTAAAAGCATGATTCCAAGCCAATAGAGACAAAATATGCAAAGATTGCTCATTTATATACCATGTAAAGGTGAATATATCAAAATGGCACCGAGTGCAATACATATCATCGACAAAATACATAAGCAATGAGGCTCTAAACCACTAAGAAGATATTAATATCACAAGTAAATTTCATCTAAGGAAAATGTTAGGTTTAATATGTTGCCCTAACCATTTTCCAACATGGTATCAAAGCTATGGTTTGTATCCTTGGTAGCTGGAAATGTCACTATTTCATCTGTAGCTTGATCATTTGGAGATCAAGTATAACAAGACTAGCAAGAAGCTTATACAAAAGAAGAGAACCAAATGACAGACAAAAAGTCTGCCCCTAAATTAAAATAGGTCTGCATAGAGGTCCAAAGTCTGAGGTGTTTCAGAGACACGAGAATCATAGAGGTTCAAAGTCTGGTGTATTTCAGAGACCCAAGAATCACAAAGATCCAAAGTCCGGAGTATTACAGAAACCCAAGAATCACAGTAACTTCGTATAGAAGTCCGAAGATTGTAGGCCTAATAACATTGCAGAGGTACAAAATCTTCCTTGGTTAATAGAGGTCCGAAACTATAATGATACTAAAGAAGGTCTGAAGATTTCAGTGGATTACAAAGGTCTGAATTACAATGGTATTTCAATTTTCCCGAATTGCAGTGATATTTTAAGAACTTAGAAAATTGTAGTAAGGTTTGAGAGATGAAGTATCTAGAACATGTATCATTCCTATTGATAAAGTCATGAAAATCATAACCCCTAAACCACTAAACCACTAAACAACTGCGTTTTTTGTCATGTTTCAGTGGGCTGTCCATAAACCGGCCGGTTTAGGACAAAACCGGCCGGTTAGCAATAAACCAGCCGGTTTTGACCTAAACCGGCCGGTTTTTACCGGTTAGGTCAATTTTCCGGGCACATGGGGCTTCTAACCGGGTTTTTTCACCGGTTCTGACCGGTGAGCCTCCCAACCGGCCGGTTAGGCCGGTAACCGGTTGGACCGAAACGGTTTTTAAAACTATGTTTCAAGCCTAACCCAAGGTGTGGGCAAGGGGAAGTGGAAAACTAAATCCAATGGAGGAATGTAGACCCAGGTGGGAGAAATGATGAATGGGGTTATGATGAGTGGAGAGGGGGCAATATATGTGGATGAGGGAGCGGGACCACATAACCAAAATCAGGGTTTCCCATGAAGTACCATCCCTAAAGCCAAAGGGTCAGTAAAAAAGACCACGAGACTAGAATCCAAGGTTAACATCCAAAAGGGGTCTAGGGGACAAGAGCACAAACCTATCCCATTCTTTCCGCCGAATCCCCCCATTAATCCATGCCCAAAAGTGTCCATGTCACATGATAAGCAAACTACAATACTTAATTACCAAATGACAAGGCATACCTTTAGTTTGAGGAGGCCCACCTTAAAACATATGATCATGGCAGATGGGTGAGGCACCACATGGCTGACTCAAGTGGTGGAGAAGTGGCACAACGAGCTAGATGGTGGCTGCAAGGGGTTGTTGGATGTCGGTTGAGGAACATCTTGGAGAAAAAATTTCTCCTAGGGATTTCACCCACAAAATGGTGGGTAATAGTGACTCCACAAGAAGTGAAGCCATATTCGAAAAGACTCAAAAGTGACTTGTTCTTTTTAGAGGTGAGGACATTCAACAAATTTGAAGGCATTTAAGACTCACTTGGCAACTCCATTGATAGGGAAATGAGGTATGATTTTCATGTGTTCCAGAATTTAATATAACTTTTTCATATTGAAGATTATAAGGTGAAGATATATGGCAATAACCCAAAAATAATTGGATGTCATAGGGTTTAATTCTTTGGATTTCATATGTATTCTTGGGTATCTAAATAAGCTCCCTACTTTAAAGGTGTTAAATTTTTTAACCTAGTAACCAGGCTAACTTATTACCTAGAACATTATCCCATGTCTCCTGAATAAAAATACAACTCATATCTTAACATAAACACTCAGTAGAAGCAAATTAAATAACCAATCTCAGCCACACATTAGCACACAAATTATGCCCAATCAACAAATCTTCATTAAAAATAACTTCAAAACCTACTCAAGCTCCCTTATTGGGAAAATGGCCCACTGAGGAAAAGTACATACAATGAGAACCTAGATCTGATCCATCTGATCAAACCATGTTTTGTTGATCTGGATTTGCCTTACCACTCCTTGCACCTTCCTCGAACTTAGCACACTTGAATGGAAGTCCTTTTGCACCCAACCACTGAAGTCTCACTCTCACCGTGTCTTGTGCTCAAGATGTCTTGGGTGTCTTCTCCTTTCGCCTAGCCTTTCTTTTATAAGCTTTGAGTTATGACCAAATCCACAACCTTAATCTCCAAAGTAATTGACAGTTGAGATTATATCTCACCTCACTTGAAAACGACAGTTGAGATTCATCTAATTCACTAATGCAGCAATATTTGTATTTCATTAGATTAACTCACTTTATCTTATAAGAAAGAAATTACTTTGGTTAGACACCTAATCCTCGGGATTCGGTGAATATTATAAATATGTAAATATGTAAATAAAGGAAAAATGAATAGTCAGAATAGGAACCGACCTTGGAAGATGAATCCCAAAGGCTGCACCTTAATGTTATAAATTTTGTTCACATTAATGCAATGGGAAGAAGATTTGGGAGTCATTCCTTGGTCGGACTTTTCTTTCTCTTGTCGTGAAAGTGTTACTCTTCATTCTAACTCGCCAAATGTGTGACTTGCTGGAGTTAGAGAGGTTGTGTGTTACTCTACCATTCCTCTCCCTTGCCCTATCCACAATTGGATCGATTTCGACTCTTCATTTTCATTCGACTTTGAAAGAGTATGATGCCCATTTTTCTAGACCGAAAACTGATACTTTTTCTCTCATCTTGTCTACAAGCTAAAACTTTTCCTCCCATTCATTTCTAGTGTCTCCACTCACACCAAAATGCTAATGAGTGGAAATGCTATTATGTCCATTTTGACCAAAACTTACTCTATTGCTTTGAGAGCGCCATGTACAAATCCTTGGTTTTGGAGCTGCGGTAGATTTTGACATGGTTTTTCTGCTCTCCCCAATGTTGTGAACGAAGTAGCTCTTATTGATCATTGTTGTATCCAATGCTCCTTTATCGTTGTTGGATAGTACATATGAGAGCACCCTAGTCGCAAAGTTGCATACTATCAACGTGCGTGATTGGTGTGAAATTTTAAATATTGTTGCAGTTAACTAGTTATTATTCTCCTATAAAGTTCGATTATTTGTCTTTTGCAATTGATTTGCGGCAAATACTAAATAAAACACTATTGCAACTTCACATCAGTGTTGATAATATCGGTATCGGGAAAATATCGAGGAGGGTCCAAAAAATATCTTATCGGCAATATTGGCGAAAATATCGGCAAATATCGGCAAGCATAAAAAATGCATAATATATTCATTTTTTTCAGATTTCTAAACATATAAAGCAATAACAACATGAACTAAACACATTGGCACATAAATATGAAGAAGGCACTGATATATATGATGTCAAATAGAAATGATACATCAAACTTCAAAGGCGATACCAAATCCTGCTGATCCCTAATTGTCCAATCAAGGACTCAAACAAAATAACATCACATATCCTGCTGATCCCTGATAGTGATAATTGTCCAATCAAGGACTCAAACAAAATAAGTTCACATATATAAAACTTTAAAAGTATTTCATCATCATGAGTTATAAACTTATATGTAGCAAAAGTTGCCAAACAAATAAAACTAGCAGCTATCTATCTGAGACCATTGGCCTCTCCCTAGCAACTTTCTTTCTGTCTTGTTCAGCAATTGATTCACAAGCTTTTTGTGTAACCTCTGCACTAGAAACCATACAAGGCATTACATCTGCATCATATGCAGAGAGTCTAGCCAGATGGTATTTCAATCGTGTAACCCCTCCTAACATCTTGGTCCCACACAAGTTGCATGATATATATGCCTGATTTGCCCCACCAACAGCCTCCCCATACTCCCAAAATGGGTCCAAGGCTTTTGGCATATTTGACATTTGTAGTGAACTAATTCAAACCTAGGGCACAAAAAAAAAAAACAAAAAATTGGCATTAAACCCCCCAACACAAAATGAAAAAATAATAAGTAATAACTACCTCATTCAAAAAAAATTACTACATTATTTGCATTTTGCAATGTGAATGAAAAATGGCAATAAGAAGGTGCAAAAGAAAGTTGAAAAAAAAAATGAAGCTTGCTGTCCAAATATGGAGAAAACCCTTGCATTGGTTCATGGGCATGAAAATCATAGCAAATGGAAAAAAACAAAGAAACAAAATGTTGGTAGGCAAAGAGGCAAGCAAGCATAACCCTAAATCTATGAAAAAATCATTAACATAAGGGTTTTTAAGAACATACCTGTTAATGGAAGAAATGAAGTTTGTCTCACTATTCTTCAATCTTTGATCCACAAAAAAATCTTAATTGGTGGTGATAATCGTTGTTTGATCCTCAAACCCTCCTTGACAAGCACCACAAAACTCTTTCCCTTCCTTCTCCAACACTCGGAAACAGAAATGAAGAAAAAAAAAACCAATTTTCCCTTTTTGTAGCCGCAGAAAAACACGCCCTGCAATATTTTAAATCGTCGTGCGATATTTTGCCGAAATATCACTGATATTTCGGAAATATCGCGATATTTCTAGGAGCCGAAAATATCGCGATATTTTCTCGGCGATATTTCGGCTCGCCGAAAATATCGTGATATTTACGCTATTCGGTGATATTCCGTCGATATTATCTACACTGCTTCACATAAAATCAATAAACCACAAGAACTGAGAAAATATTGCACACACAAATAATAAACACCAACATTTTTGGACAAATGTCCCTGGAAAAACCTGAATGTGTAGAAAACCATTTCTGCAGATGAGTATTTATATTATTCTTCAGCAAAATTTGTGATTGAAAATTACAACTATTTACCATAAATTAGCAAACCTCAAGAAAGTTATTTACGTCACTTACACAAGTCGATTTGGCTCCCTGGAGACAATTTAACCCTCCTAATTCAATTCAGCCTCACTCTGGCTCAGTAAATCGAACCACATATGTGGCCCTGGAAACTCAACCCTCTCTGGCACACTCGCACTGTTGGCAAATAAACTCATCCTCCTTTGGAATTCAACTTTTCCTAGAAATCTCAGCTTCTCCTATGCAAATTGTTCACTCCGGCAAATGTCTCTTTGCTCCAGCAACTTGGCCTCTCTTAAGCAACTCACACCACTGGAAACTTGATCTCTTTGCAGATAAAATCAATCTCCCACAAACTTTGGAAATAGTTGTGAAGAATTTCCTCCGGCAATCATGTTTCAGTCACTTTTGATCTCGATCTGCTAGTGCGCTCATGTTATCATTGCACCCTTGCTATAATTGCAGATTTGTCTTTGATCTCTCTAATGTGTTCTCCAAATGCCCATTTGTTAAGTTTTGATTAACATGTTCTTTGCATAGGACAATTACTTCAGTCTTCCATATAGCCCAATTATCAATCCATTTCTTTTCATTAGCAATCACATCAATTATTATCACATTGGCAATAACTGAGGAAAGAACATAAACAAATAATGCAAAGGACAAGCCAAGACAAGAGGACACATGAATATGGTTCAAGCCAGGGAACCCCAAGATGGGGAAAACCCTTGATCAATTCTTCTTATTATTAATGTCAAACGTTCAGCAGAGAGAGATAAAGAAAGTACAATAATTAAAGATCAAGTTTGACTAGCAAATAGGAGAGCCACCATCACTGCCCTCAATCATAGATGCAATTATGGAGCTGAAGTCATCTGTAAAAGAAGTTGACTGGTTAGGGCTAATACCTGTTTATCAAGGAACTGTTTCAATCAGGTCAACCATTCATCTATCATTCAAGACTACTTGAGAACATCATATCTTATGTTTACAAGTGTTGGAGTTTTGTTGCTTGTTGGTCCTGGTTAGGACATGAAACACAGTGTTACAGTCTTTACAAATACACCTCAAATAGCCTACTACAGTTGCGGCCTCCCTTCATGTCGATCTGTCCTCCTTCGGCTTCCAATCTAAGCTTGATCCGAACCCTAAATAAGTCTTCATGCCAACCGAAATAAGTCTACAACCCGCCTTGGTAGTAGCTTGTCTTCTCGGCCTACTATTGAGCAGGAAAAGGTAAGCGGCCTGCTTGAGAGACACTTCTAGAAGATGTGCCTTTTTGGGGAGAGAGCTTTCACATCCATAAAATCAACCCTAAGCACTACAACTCCAGTGGTCATCTTCAGGAATACCTCGGACTTGTAATATGAAATAAAACAACCCAAAACAGTGTTCAATCAAGCCCAAACTTGCCTTCAACGTGTTCGGCATCCTACTAGAGGAACTCAGTCCATTAAGAAGCCCAATCAAGATGTCAATCATGCCCATCCTCCTTCGTTGGAGCTATCTTCCTTTTGCGGCCGTTTCAGAGAGAGAAAGATGTGTGACAAGATGTGACCAATATGGATAGAGGACACTTCTATTTATAGGATTTGGAGAGCGGTTCCACTTGAATAATTTACCCCAAGCCAACCTTGATAATTTGCACATGTGAGGGATTAATTTCGAAAACATATTTTTTCTTGTCCACATTTGATGATCTTTAGGTCGATTTTGGTCCTCTCGAAAAAATGAATTAAATGCCATAGTTATCTTTTTCAAAAGACCTTCCCATAGTGAAATTTGGCCCTAGTTGCCAATGTTAACACTCCCTCTCAACTAGGAATAATTCCACCTGCCAATCCATCCATCATCATAGATCATCATGCCATCCTGTCATTGTGAACCATCTCTATATCTCATCTCATCTTTGCTCTGTTGAATAATGAAGAAGAATCGATCAAGAGTGAGTCACAAGACCTTACCACTCTCTACTGACAAAAGTCAATCCACATAACCAAGGGGCGAACTCTAATCGGACTTGATCCCAAGAGATCAAGTTGAAGAAACATCATTTATCCTAAACATAGGGAGTACGACAGTACTTAGTGTGTCTATCGGTAGTGTTATGGTCCCTATCCACTTTTCCCAACACATTGAACAGATGAGAGGTACTTCCCATGTGTCTCGGACTACATCGATAGGATGATGCAAGAACACCGATAGGGAAAGAAAGAATATATCACATCTTGCTCACAACCACAAGTAGGGAAAGGAGAAACCACATCCTACAAACATATGTCACAACCACACATAGGGAAAGGAGAAACCACATCCTACAAACCCATGTCATAACCACACATAAGGAAAGGAGAAACCACATCCTACAGCCACATGTCACAACCATCGTAGGGAAAGGGTAAACCACATCCTACACGCATGCAGATCACTGAGAGAAGGGAAAGGATGAACCATGTCCTACATGCATGCCAATCATCAATGGTAGGAAGGATCCTACATGTGGGGAAAGGATGAACCACATCCCACCGACATGTCCACAAGTGACAACCAGCATATGCCTATTTGCATCTTTGACTGGGGTGTCCGTAGAAGAAGGTTAACCACTCATCTTGCTTATATGCCATAGGAGAAGGTGAACCATTCATCATATGCATATCTCATCAATCGTAAAGGAAGGTGAACCACTCACTCTACGCACATGTCAATCATCATGGGGTATCACAGGGGAAGGTGAACCACTCACCCTATACGTATTGCACCTATAGGGGAAGGTGAACCACTCACCCTATGGTCACTCATAGCTCCAAGAAGTACCCAAACCCCCAGGAGCTCCCAAAGCTCAAAGTTAAACCAAAACCTTCATAGAAGGGTCTTTCCATGATTCCCAGCCTCCCTCTGAAGGAAGATAATCTTGACCTTACCAAAAGGCTTTGTGAGGATGTTGGTAATTGACACATCCATCCTCAAATAATGGAGCTTGATTGCTCCTTGTTGTACTCAAAAAAAAAGTGGAACACAGAATTCTCTTGAGGACGATTCTCATTCTGCAATATACAATGGTGGTTTTCAACATGTGCACAAAAAGGCTCACTAAATAGATTCTTCAACCGAGTGGCTTCATAATAAGCCATGCTTACTCAGAGCAACTGACTTCAGTCAATGATTCATCTATGATGAGGGTGGATCCTAGAAGATATAGCACCTAGAAGTGCTCTTTCCATTCTTATTTCCAACTCAGTTAATATTGAAACATCCACGTAATCTTAGCTTCTTGGCAGAGAACAACAAACCATAGATAATGGAACTGTTGAAGAATCTAGGGCAGTCAGAGTTAGTGTGATTCTTCTTAAGCATGATAACTATTTGTGAGATGTTTCAACTTTTTGCTTATTAGCATATTCTTTAATATTAGTGTCTTCTTTAGTTCATCAAATAGCTACCAAAACAAAGAGACAAGAACACAAGATGTTGGCATTTTGCCAGGGGCAAAACCTCTCCCTATTGGAGAGGAAAACCTGCACTAAATTCTTCTTATAGAGATTCCAATTGAAGCCCAAAACCCAGATGTTAGAAATTCGAAATACTATTATACAAATTTCGGATCTATACAAACAAATTACAGGTCTGAGGAGTATGAGTCTGACTTCGCTCCCAGATTTATAGATCTATGCTCTTTCTAGTTTAAGCACAATATTTAAAAGACATAATTTTTTAAAAGAGGTAATAGCCAATAAACCCTGCAAGAGAAGTTTCGTTAGATAAACCTTGAGGTTTCAATCAAACAGGCTCTTCAGATCTTATGCCTTGAGAGTCGGTTGGTCCAACCAAGGACTTCCCCAAACGCGCAATTTTTAAAGTATGAATGATTTCTGCAAACACTAGATCAAATTGTAAGATCGATAGAGATATAAAATAGCAATACAATCTTCAAGAATTAAAGATACCTGTTAATTCAATCAAATTAAAATTGCTACCTTAGATCCCATAAACCAAGCAAGATACCTATGCAATAAATTATTCCACGAAAGCTATAAATTGACAATTTATAAATAATATTCAGCAGAACATTAAAAACTATATTACCATAAGACGTAAAAGAAGAACACCACCATGAATGAAAACCCCAAAGACTTTTGTGTTATATTATTCCAGAAATATTACAGGAAAGCTTCGAGAGCTAGTACGTGATTCAATGATCAAATCTTTTTGAATGACAAATGACCTCTAATTTATGGATTAATTCTTCAATGGCTAATTGGCTTGATTTCCATCAAAGTAATCTCGACCGTTGATAAAGATTTAATTATCTTTTAATCTTCTCCGTCGAAATTATTTTATTTTTTAGGACAATTCGAATTTTTCATTCTATTCATTTTTAATCAACTCAAAATTAATTATTTTGAATTGATTTCCTCAAAAATTTGACTTTCACTTAACTACCAAGGGTCGAAAATCTCTTGAAATTTTCAATATTCCCTTGGCTAGGGACCTCCGAAAATTAATTTCTCTGAGACCCACGAATTTTACATTTTGGAAAATTAATTTTTCCTAGGACTTCAAATTAATTGAACTTTTGGCTTAACATTTTAATTTACTTTTGCCAGAAAAATTAATTAATTGACTCATGGGGGGAATAATAATTTTTCCAACTATCAAATAGTTTAGCCATGGTGTCTAAATATCAGGTACCATGCACTAAAATATTTTTTTACATCAAGATATTACAATTTTAATGCATGAAAGGGTAACATCCCATTCGTTATAGACCCTCAAGGTCCCTAAAATTAGTTTTTCTGAGACCCACGAATTTTTCGTTTTGGAGAATTAATTTTTCCCAGGACTTAAAATTAATTAAATTTTTTGCTTAACATTTTAATTTATTTTTGCCAGAAAAATTAATTAATTGACTCATGGGGGGGGATTAATAATTTTTCCAACAATCAAATAGTTTAGCCATGGTGTCTAAATATCAGGTACCATGCACTAAAATATTTTTTTACATCAAGATATTACAATTTTAATGCATGAAGGGGTAACACCCGTTCATTATAGACCCTCAATTATTTACCCAATTCTGTGACTCAAATATGATCTAGTAAACCAAGTGGTTTGTAATAAAATAATTTAGCCAACTAGCTAAAATTATTCCCAAAATCACTTTACAGAAAACTCGACTAGAACACTATGACTTACCTAGATTTTGACTACAAAATCCACCCTAGCTTTGGGGTGAGGTTGGAGGGAAAAACTCTACTGATCATTTGTGTCTAAAAACATAGATGAGTCAATGAGACGAAAAACCTCCTAGGATATAAATCATCACCAAAATAATAGACTTACCTAGGTTGTTACATACATAATGGTATTACTATGATCATTTACATTATAGACATGCAAAATGGGTTTACAACTTTAACGAACTGAAGACTGATGATGCATCCTAGATGATCTAAATGATGAAATCCCTTTTGAGAAAAAGGGGTGTACTGTTATAGGGTCGTTGACACAGAGTGGTCAACGGGTGTTTCAATGGAGTTTTGGAGAGCAGATTTGCAATGGCAGATTTTGTGCATTGGAATGGGGATCACACAAATCTCCAATTTGAGCAATATCTTCAGTTACAGTTTAGAGGTTGGATCAAAGTGGAATAGATTAATTAGGAGGCCAGTTATTTATCCCAGCGATTTTCTGGAGTTGAGTTGGGTAGAGCTTCGCACCAGCTGGTCAGTTGGGCCACACACACTTGTGGGGGTCAAATTTCACCACCCGGAATCAGCCCAAACCATTTCAGAGTTTGTGTGGGTTTGGGGAGAGGACCTGTGGTTAAATTTTCAAAATTTTCTGGGTAGTTTTCAGAGCAGAAATCCTTGTTCCATTCATCAGCCAGCCGTTGTTTATCGAATAGTTTAGCCATGGTGTCTAAATATCAAGTACCATGCACTAAAATATTTTTTTACATCAAAATATTACAATTTTAATGCATGAACGGGTAACGCCCGTTCATTGTAGACCCTCAATTATTTACCCAATTCTGCGACTCAAATATGATCTAGTAGTCCAAGTGATTTGTAATAAAATAATTTAGCCAACTAACTAAAATTATTCCCAAATCACTTTACAAAAAATTCGACTAGAACAATATGACTTACCTAGATCTTGACTACAAAATCCACCCTAGCTTTGGGGTGAGGTTAGAGGGAAAAACTCTACTGATCATTTGTGTCTAAAAACATAAATGAGACGAAAAACCTCCTAGGATAGAAATCATCACCAAAATAATAGGCTTACCTAGGTTGTTACATACATAATGGTATTACTAAGATCATTTACATTATAGACATGCAAAATGGGTTTATAACTTTAACGAATTGAACACTGATGATGCACCCTAGATGATCTGAATGAGGAAATCCCTTTTGAGAAAAAGGCGTGTACTGTTATAGGGCAATGTTGCACTAATCGTTATCGGGATAATTTCGGCGCGAGGAAAAAATCGGAAAAAAAATCGTAATAATCGGGAAAAAATCGGTAATAATCGGGAAAAAATCGTTTGGTGCAAAAATATTCATTTTGTTCAATTTTTTTAATATCTAAACCATCTACAACATAAAATAAATACATTGACACATAAATACGATAAAAGAACTAATATATAAGATGTTTAATATCATTTCTAGTGCTAAAATCACACATAACAGTAAATCATGTCCTGAATAGTAAGTCCTGACTCTTGTGTCCCAACTCAACCTCAAAATATCAACAAAAACTATAATAATGTATCTCATATCATGAGTCATAATGTCATATACAATGAGATGAACCAAATAACTAAAGTCTAATACTACTGATTTCCTTTGCCCCTCTAGATGTAGATGTCGGTGGAGTTGGCAGTAGATTCTGGAGTCTGTTGTGCTCTAGAAGCTGAAGAACTAGGAGCTACCAGGAGGTAGACCACGTCCTCTACTTGTGACAAGGGTAGCTTAGGTCACTTCCTCCTCCTCATTAGACAAACAAATAAACAAACAAACAAAAAATCCCACGATTTTTCCCAAAAATCGTGATTTTTTTGAAAAAAAATTGGCCCCAAAAAAAATTTCCAATTTTATCGCCCGATTTAATCGTCAATTTGAAAAAATAGCGATAATACGATATTATCGCGATTTTTTCCCGATTAGTGCAACACTACTATAGGGTCGTTGACACGGAGTGGTCAACAGGGGTTTCAGTGGAGTTTTGGAGAGCAGATTTGCAATAGCAGATTTTGTGCATTGGAGTGGGGATCACACAGATCTCCAATTTGGGCAATATTTTCAGTTACAGTTTAGAGGTTGGACCAAAGTGGAATAGATTAATTAGGAGGCCAGTTATTTATCCCAGCCATTTTCTGGAGTTGAGTTGGGTAGAGCTTCGCACCAGCTGGTCGGTTGGGCCACACACACTCGTGGGGGTCAAATTTCACCATCCGGAATCAGCCCAAACTATTTCAGAGTTTGTGCAGGTTTGGGGAGAGGACCTGTGGTTAAATTTTCAGAATTTTCTGGGCAGTTTTCAGAGCAGAAATCCTTGTTCCATTCATCAGCCAGCAGTTGTTTATCTATGATATCACTTGCTACAGCATTTCAAAGATTTATGCCACTTGATTTAGCAATCCACTTCTAAGTTTTGCTTTTGCTTGGCAAGCCCAAGTTCTACCATTCTATCTCTAATGTGCTCATTTTCCATGGTTAATAAAATGCTACAGTGATTCTGCTTCTTATTTCCTATATAAATTTGCACTTGGTTATCTTGTCGCTATTTTCTAGTGGTTTCAAATTGTCTCTGAATATTCACTGCTTTTTCCAAGTAGGGATATTACATGTTTTACGCCTTATTAACCTTCAAAATTTATTGTAACTTTAACCTTAGATTACACTCTAATTTAAATGGCTTTTGCACAATTTTCATGACTAGATTTGTTGTAGTTACAAACAATCATTTTGTTGTGATTTGTTGGTTCAAAACCTTAGTTTATAGCAGCCCTGAAATTTCCTTGATTTGGTCTGTTAAGGAAACCTATTTGACACTCTTCAAACCAACCATAGCCTTTAATATTGATCTGTAGCTCCCTTGATCCCAAATCTGAAATTTATTCCTTCATCCACCTCAGACCCTAATTTGTTATGCCCATAGTTTTAAAAACTGGAACTGGTGACCGGATCAGTCCACCTAATAAACCGGGTTTCAAACCGAAACCGGTCAAACCAGCACTGGTCAGGTCTAAATGAACTAATTTAAAAAAAAATAATAATAATAAATAAATAAATACATTAAATAATTAATTTTTAATGAAAAGCTATTTTTAAGATCTAAAACCATGATTCCAAGCCAATAGAGACAGAATATGCAAAGTTTGCTCATTTATATACCATGTAAAGGTGAATATATCAAAATGGCACCGAGTGCAATACATATCATTACAAAATACATAAGCAATGAGGCTCTAAATGGCCTATAAAGTCCAAAAACAATGCTACAAGCTATGAGGCCATTGGCCTACTACAAGACTACAAGTCTAGACTCTAAGCTCTAGAGTCTACACTTGATCAATCATCAAATTCATCACCACTACTAGACACATGATCATCATCATCAGCCGAAGCTACATAGACATCATTTGGTTCAAAGTTTGAGGATGCCTCAACCTCATCTGCAACCTCAGTAGAACTGCCACCAATAACAATAGAAGAGGCATCCTCAGTAGAACTGCCACCAATAACAATAGAAGTGGACCTAATGGAAGCACAAGTTGGTCGAGCTGCACGACTGGTGTCTTCCATTGGTTGTTTGCCTTTCTTTGATACGGCGATTGATCCTAGTTCTAATAGCGCCACCAAATTTTCTTCATCCCCTGCTAATGCCATGTTAATATCAAAATCAACATCAAAACTTCAATCTCCTCCACCCATTCGGATGTTGGATCAATATCGTCCAACACAATGGGATCTAGATCAGGTGTTTTGTTCAACATTTGGTTCTGCCTTAGTCAAAGGTTGTATTGCATGAAGACAATATCATTTAACCGTTTTTGTTCCAAGTGGTTTCTCGTCTTAGTGTGTATGCGCTCAAAAACAGACCAATTGCGCTAACAACTTGAAGCACTGCAAGTTTGGTTGAGGATTCTAATTGCAAACTTTTGCAATTGAGGACATTGGCCACCAAATGATCCCACAAATGTGCTGCAAAGAAAAAGACATTAATTAGTAACTTAGTTCATTTCATTACTTATTTACAAACTACAAGTATTTATAGATAATTTGAATTGTAAATTTGTAAACAATTTAACTTGAAAAGAAAAACATATTGGAAATTGGAATTGCTTACCTGGTTGATCCACATCTCTTGCCATATTTTCCAAGTTTTTCCCAAAGGTACGAGTTGTCATACTGAAAAGAGTAAGTTGTCTATATATTTCCAACTGGTTTGCATGGCTAGGGACCATGCACTCCAAGCAATCAATCAATCCAGCTCTGACCTCCCCATCCTGCAAATCTCCTAGCCGAGCTTTATAATGATACTTTGGGTTCAAAAAATACCCAGCTGCATGTATAGGATGATGTCAGATGGAGTTGATTGTTCCATCTGTTATCAATGATCTCCCATATATTGCCATATTTAGCTAACCTGTCCTTGTAAGTTGCCTGTATCAACTCCTTTGCCTGATCCATAGCCTCATAAATGTAGCCAATGACCAATTTCCCCCCATCCACCATCCTTAACACCTTAACAAGGGGCTCGATAATTTTCACAAGCTCTACAGACCTTTTCCAAAAATAATTGTCAAACACTTTCTTATTGGTGTCTTTGCCATCTTGTCTACGAGCCCACCGAGATTCAGTCTAATGATCAGAAGAAAACACTTTCTGCAAGTTTTTATGTTGAGCATTGAGACATGAAAGAACACCAAAAGGACACCGCTCACAACCAGATCTCAAATCAATACACCAGTATTTTTGACGTGGTTAAAACCCTCAAAGTGCAAGGAGGGAAACAGTCCACGGCCTGTCCCAACGTGGGTACTACAGGCAATTTATTAATCAAAGAATGAAAATTTACATAAGCTTCTCTCATGCACGGATTACCCGAACAATGACCCTCCATGCGCTTTAAATAGAACTCATGGACCAATCGGGTGTCAAGCCACGGATCAAGTGTCGGTAATACCGAGGTGAGAGTGAATCGTCGGATCACTACATATCGTGACCGTCGGATTGTAAGTTACAAAATGTACAACGGTAAAGAAACACACTTTACCTAACTCTAACCTAACTCTACACTAGACCAAGTTGAACTTAACTATATCCTATGTGTCGGAATATCCTAACAACAAACTCTTTGCCCCCAGTGTTTTTCCTCATTAGGCTCAATACCCATGAGTGGTTGTAAATGTATTTTTGTAATGCACCTGGCATGCTCTACAATGTTTTTTACCCACTCCACTTGCATATGTCCTCAAGCATGAGGTCTATGCAATGTGCAGCACATGGAGTCCAAAATATGGTCCTATATTTGAACTCAAGTGTCTTTCCAACAAGAACATAGTTTGAGGCATTATCAATGATGACCTACACAACATTCTGCTCCCCCATTTCCTAAATAATGTCATCCAAAAGCTCAACTGAAAGGGTTGCATCCTTCACCTTATCAGATGCATCAACTGATCTCAAAAACATGGTTCCTTAAGGGCAAGAAATAAGGAAATTAATGATAGTGTGGTTCTTTCCATCAGTCCATCCATCTAACATGATGGAACAACCTGTTTTGAGCGATGAATCTCTATACTCAGCCAAATACTCATCAATGGAAGAAATCTCTTTTTGCAAAAGAGCTCCCCTCAAGTCATGCATACTAGGGCCTTTGAAGCCCTTTCCTGTAACTATAACAAGGTCTCACATAGCTTGGTAATAAGATGAGCAAGTAGCATTAAATGGGATATCTGCATCATACCACCATCTAGCAATGTATTGATAAGAAGTTTTTTTACATTGTTTTTTCCAATGTTGATCCAAAGTGGGTTGACGACTTGGCTAGAAGGAAGTGGGATTAGAAGAGGCAATGTTGGGAGAGGATGAGAAATAACTCTGGATGTTTGTTCTCTTTGTTCGTTTTGATTGTTGGCCAAAAGGAGGAGGAACATAGTGAAAGGGGTCATTGGTGGAAGGGATAGAAGAGGAGTCTTGAATCTCACAATCATCATACAATGGCTCTTTCATGGCTTCTAATAATTCCCTCTTCCTTGCAATGTCATCTTGGATGGCCTTCTCCCTAGCCTTATTGTTAAATTTGGCAACTAGGGCCAAACTCCATGTGGGTCATCTTATTTATGGTAGCTGATATTTTTCTTGGATCCCTCTCATCGAGAGGTGTAGGATTGATCTAAAGATCATCCGATTCTGATAAGTATTCATGGAGATATGAATTTATTTGTGTTATTGGACAAATCGTCAAAGTCGGACAACAACGAAATAAACCCCACAAGTGCTCAACGTTTTAGTATAAAAGGAGATGACTTGAGAGTCATTTCTTACACTCACTTCACTCGTGATCTCTCTCCACTTGTTTTGGGTTTGGGGGCTAAAGAGATCTAGAGGGAGAAGCCCTAGACGTTGAACCTAAGATGCCCTAGCCACAGCCTTATGAAGAGATCATCTTGCAGGTAACAGGAGATCTATACACTGCCATAGAGGAGACTAATTTGCTGCCCTAATAAGATCTAGACGCAGTCATGAAGGATCATGGAAGAGTCTTATACGCAGCCCTAATCTCAGCCATGCAAGAAGACAATCTAGCCGCAGTCTTGAGGGAGATCTGGCCACAGAGCCCTAGCCGCAGTCAGTTCTAATCCGCAGCTAGAAGAGCCCTAATCCACAGCAGAAGGAAGGCCCTAATCCACAGTCAAGAAGAGGACAAGACATGAGGAATGATAGGACTGTTTTGGGTTAGTTTCATCCTCTACACAGGTCCGAGTTGAGGGGAAAGGAAGCTGCAGCTCATAGAAGGATTCTAGGGTCACTTAAGGGCTGACTTAAGGAGCCGCATGATACTAAAGTCTCAACATAGCTGCAGGTCATTTTGGGCATTAAATTGCAGCAGAGATATATCAATCAAGAGGAAGATGCATGTCGTATCTATGTTGAGTTTGTGCTAGGTGGAAGATTATCCATGCGTGGACAGAAGTTTATGCAGCCTGTATGAGCAAGTGAAAACAAGCTACAGTATTGGGTGTAGGATCTAGGTGACTAATGCAGTCATAGATGGAGCATAGATCCACATTATAGAGGACAGTTTAGGATGTCCTTCTCGGAGGTTTGATATTCCAGATGACGTACAGTAAGTTACCTCTGCTAAATCATATCTACAAGTTACAGCTAGTTGCTTTGCTAGGCTGCAAGCCATAGCAAGCAGCTAAGGCTGTCCCATGACTATGTTACAGTATGCAGCATGTAGGTGACAGCATGTTGGGTGCAACATAGTAATGAAGTGCTACATTGCGATGATGAGATACAGCGTGATGAGATGCAGCATGATGGAGGATGCAGCATAATAAGATGCAACATGATGGAGGATGCAGCATGATAAGATCTATGATGTCAACTAGTTCAACAAAAATATATTTTCCCTGATTCTGTCAATGAATGGAATAGGAAGCCTGACAAGAGTTTACATAATCATTCAGTCATGTGGAAAGCTGTGATTATGACTTTTCCCTTAATTCAAGATGGATTAGTATAGAAGGTGGGTAATGGGACCAATTTTAGGCTGCGTGAGGATCCATGGGTAGGCAGTGGCAGAAACTATGGTCTTCCAGGTCATATGATTCAGAGACTACGAGTGAGAGACTACTTCAAACTTGCCCAAATTGCTGATCCTGATCTTAGTTCATATGGGGACAACAATGGCCATTAGCTGGTAGTATTGACTTCAGAGGTTAGAATGCTCTTGTATGGGTTTTTTTTCTCAATACTCAGGTCCAGTCATGTAAAGTTGTCGGAGAGATTATCTCATATGAACAATGTACCCATCTGGGGTCCACACTCCTAAATCTGGATATCTTGCAATAAGATTAGGAGGAGCTCAGAGGAATGAAAAGTGGTGGCGGAAGTTTGGAAATTTAAAAGCACGTCTAAGGCAAAAATACTTATGTGGCTTTTACTGAACAATAAAGTACTGACATGAGACTATCCCCAAATAGGGAACAGAGCAGACCCTGGTAGATGCCCTTTATGCCAGATAAGTGAAGAAACTAATACACATTTGATCATGGAATACTGTTTTTCTACCATGTTTGGAGAGAGATCAATATTTTGACTGGCTTAGGAAATGTCTGACCAGGGGGTACTGTGGAGGAAGGGCTTTGCTTGTGCTGTGGCAATCAAACGTAAAAGCTTATCTAACAATCCCTGTGATTCTTGCATGGGTCATCTGGCTAGCAAGAAATGTCCGCTTATTTGAAGATAGGCAAACTATTCATTTTCATTGTGCCTCTCAGAGCCTCAGTATCTTAATGAGCTTCTCATAGCTGAAGTACAGCAAGCGCCCAAGGCAGGTTGTTGCAAGGACTTATTTTGATGGAGCTGCTCAAGGAGACCCACATGATGAGGGCAGGTGGAGTCCTTTTCCTTAATGATAATCATTCTCTAAGATACAGGGCAGGATTAGGACAAGGAACCAACAACTTCGCATAGCTGATGGCTCTTAAACTTATCCTTCTATTCGCAAATGAAAGAAGCATGCAGAAGCTACAGGTTTTTGGTGATTTTATGCTTGTTATCAAATGGATGAGAAAGGAACAGAACTGCATAAATTAGCTTCGACAACCAATATTGGAAGAGGTACAAGTTATTAGTACAATTTTCAACATGTTCCTTTCTTCTATTCGAACAGGGAAAGGAACACAGTTGCTGATGGACTATCCAAAGCTGGTATTTATATGTGTCATGGACAATGGTAGATACAGGAGGATAGAGAAGGCCTGGTGTCTGAGTACTATCACCCACCATTTCATGATTATCTATAAACAAGATGCTAATGGATGGGGCTGAGCAGGAATGCTCTGCCGTTATATGGGCTTTTATTTAGTTTATATCCGAACACTTATATTTTTTTGAAAAGTTATGTAAATAGGAATTGTCCACTATATAGAACCGCGAGAACTTTATGTTCTGTTTAACTTTTTACATGTTTTTTTGAAGACCATATAAGGGTTATTATGATGGGGTCTTTTGGAGTTTTAAACGTAAATGATGCTGGGGCTGAAAACTCCTTTTGTTTTGAGGGGCAAAATAAAGCCGAGTGTTATTCCTATGCAATGAAGTCAAAGCACTTGAAAATGTAATTTTGTTTTTGAAATAAAACTATGATCTTTTTTCCGTGGAAAAATGACAGGGAGAAGAAAACCAACTTGGAATTTGTGTTCCTCGCCTGCGATACCTCTCCCCGTATCTGAAAAATTCTACAATCTCTTCAAGTTCCCTCCTGATATCACCCAAGCCAGCAACATCCGAAAACTTGACATTTGCACCCCTATTCAAATATTGAGGAGGCCGGCTACCTTTGGCACGACGAACCCGAGCACCAGAACGCATGAACTGCAACCCAAGCTTAATATCTGATTTTTTCTCAGACTCCTCAAGGTTCTCTTCATTTTCTCCACCCACAATGCCCTGACCTTCCTTGGTAGATGAATAAAGTGCATCATCTATTACTCCCGTCTCGTAATCCAACTGCTTCATTTTTTTTCTATCCTCTGCTTCAGCCTTTTCAATCTTCAACCTATCCTCATAGTCCTTTTGGCGTTTCCTAAACCCAAGAATAACAATTTGATAAAACAAGAAGAAGAAAACAAATCCTAGGCCATATTGAACACCATCATCGGATGATAGTCGATACCAGTATTCAGACCACTCATCGATATCAGCCACAGTCACTGTCCCCGACTCTTGTTGTTTATTCCTATTTTCGGCTTCCTTGAGCCGCCTTTCTTCAAAATTCTGTTGTTCCTTCCGCTGCCTTTCATCAAGCTTCTTCTGTTCTTTGATAGCCCTTTCTTTCATATTCTTCTGGCGCTTTAACTCATTCTCCATCGCATTTCGCTGCCTCTCCAATTCCATTTTAGCCCTTCGAATCTCCTGCAATTGTGAATTCTGTGTCTTCCTCTTGCCCTTATGATCCTTACCTTTCAAAACAGAGGCAAATTGCCCAAGATATTCAAGTACTGAACGTTGGGGTTTGGGTTTCGGCAATGGCGGTGAGTAAGCATCCATGATAGACGAATCAAGTCCCAGCTTATCCCATGCATCCCAGAACTTCTTATCCCTCTCAGCCGCCGGCAGCACGGTTCTGACTACCCTGTCATCATCCAAGACCAGCAAAATTACATCCGGCCTGGCCTTGGGCAGAGTCTTGGGATGCTTGATAATATACTTGAGCCTATCTTCAGACTTCAATTTCAAAACATCCGTATAAGGAATCCGTTCTTGAACAAACGGGAGCCCCTGTGTCCACGCTGCACGGTCTTCGGGGGTCATTACCTCAACCTCTCTAGCAGTTTTAGTCCTCTTTTTCACTGCGACATCTGCGAATGCAGCTGCCTGCGGTAATGCTAATGAAACAATCGTCATTGTCACGGCCATTTCAGAAACCCTGAAAAGATCCTGTCGAAATCGGGTTCTCTCCTCGTTGTCTTGGGATTCTACTGCTAGGCATCTGATCTGAGCAGGAAAGCGTAAAATACAAGTTCGAATCCAAAATGGACCGGAACACATTCTTCTGCTCCTTAAACCCAAATTTAGGGTTTTGTAATCAAGCAATGGGGCACGTTGGGAAGCAAATTGAATGGCTTCCATGGTGTCTGTATATATGTTTCGATTTAGTTTTCTTGTTGTCTCGACTCGATATAATCTCAAGACCTTACGGATATATCTTGCTGGAAGTTTCCCCTTGGCAAAAACTTGCAGGGAGTTTCCGACATAAAATCTCCGAAGTAGACGTTAGCATTGAATACTCAGTTCCTTTGACTAATATATCTTGCGGGGAGTTTCCCCTTGGAAAATTGTTGCAGGGAGTTTCCGAGATAAAATTTCCGAAGTAGAAGTTACCATTGAACACTCAGCTAATTTGAATAATACATCCATAAAGCCTATGGTTTTCTCCCACCGTGGACATTTTTCTCTGGAATATTTTATACTGTTCAACGAGAAGTTAACTGAGGGTGCCTTCCAACATTGCAAGAAGCATCCCTGCGCGTCACCTTATCTGATGCATCGGCTCCACCTTGGCTCCTGGCCAGGCTACTCTGGCTACTAAGCAAAAGCCTCCATGCTGTCTAAGAAGCCTTCGATTTGTGCATGCATACGGACACCGTATCCACATGGGGATAATTTATATAGTTAAAATGTTGTATATTATTAAAACATAGATGATTTGTTTCTATATATTTATTAGTAAAAAACTCTCTATTCTTATTATTGTATGGATAATTTTATAAAACATAGGTTAGTATAAAATATGGCAATATGGATAGTTTTATAAAACATAAACTACGGAAAAGTACGACAATTTGGAGCTTCGTTCACACTTAAGTTAGTAGAGGTTGATTTCTACTTTTTGAGCATCATGGCATTCAATAAATCAGTGCACAATGTACTTTCTCCTAGTATTATGAAACCGTATGTACACAGTATTTTTATTTGGGTAAAAAAAAGAATGGTTTTAAATTAAAATGGCGTTGGAAAGAAAGAAAGAAATTATTTAATGTTCACAAGGTTAAAGATAGCTTATGGGACAGAGTGTTTCTTCATATATTTGTATTGGGCCATTTGTATTATCAAAGTGATTGTGGCCAAATGGTGTTTGTATCATGAAAATGGTTGTGGCTAACCTAGTAAGGGTACATATAGCTATGCGGAAGTAACATTTTTAGAAATTTGAAAGGAAAAACAAATACATGAGCTGTGACATGCTCTAATATTCTAACCAAGCTAGAGAGCCAAGTTTTCCAACATGGTAAAAGATTTACAAATGTGCCCAAAATATAGATTGAACAATAAAACATAAGTTCATATTTAAAGTTGAGCAATATCATGTACTTCATGTCTTACGGAGAAGTGGGGATCTTGGTCTTCTATTTCAGTTTGGTCTGTTGATTGATGTAGTGAGTCTTCTTTAGCAAGGCCTATTTGGACTGAATGACTAGTCTTTGAAGTATTTAAACCAATAGATAAACCATTCGTTCATTATGCCAAAAGGAGAGATGTGAAATGACTACACTTAGGTTCTATGTTGTTTGGACATGGAGGAGGTTCATGATAGTAGTGTTATGTGTTGTATTACTCTACACCATCTCCACCAACTTAATGGAAATTGTTGACAATGTTGTCATATAGCTTGGATGGCCTCTTTTTTTTCTATGGAGGACTTTACGCATCTCCTTGGCTTAAGGTTGGTTCATATGAGTCTTCCAAGGAATGAAAACCAAAACGAAATAGAATTGAAGTAAAAGCAATTATGGATTTCAAATCATACCACTCTCGAGTTGAAACTAAGCCTTATTCCATTTAGCACTTGTAGAGTGTCGTGAGATATGCATAAACAAATGAGCACAAGGTCACCATTTGCATGGACAACAAGTAGTAGTCACAAATCCAAAGGAGACCTTAAACAAATGTTGAGAATTTGCATGGTTGACCAGACTAAATAGTTATTTCGCATAGCAAACTTGGAGGTAGGCCCTAAATCCTAAAACTTGTGGCAAAGGGATCTTTTACACTTCTACGAGGTACACCCCTTAGATAGAACTTTGGTGAAACCTTCAGCGAACGCTAAAAAAATTGTCCTCCAAATCAAAAGATGCAAATCTAAATGAATCCATAACCTAAATTATTCTATGGTAGCCCAAGGCATTGCTCAAACCACCCAAGTGCAAGCTAGGTTGAAGTGAGCCAAGGATGAGAGACATCTACATTACATTGTTTAGATCTTAAAAAATCTAACAAGCTCCTTGGACTAAGCACCCATCGATGCATTCAAGGAGGAAAGGCCAACAGATGAATTCATTAAGGGATTAAGCAAGATCTTGCAACCCCTTTTAAAACTAATGTCCCTTACTCTAATGTAGAGGTCACCTTCACCCAGTGATCTGCTTCAACATTGTGCTTGAACTTGGTGTGGTTGCTTGGAACTCGGTTCTTCTTGTGACTCTTGGAAAAAGATCAGGATTGCGCTAGTCCATGCCTTTTTATTCCTTTCACAATGAAGGAAGAGATGGGGAATGGATTGCTCACTTTGTTTGTATAATGCGCAATGTGAGGAGCCATCTATTCCTTTCTTTCTCAAATTCTTAGCAATTAACATATTTTAATGCACTAAAATCCAAAAGGATGTATTTGTTTTGTGGAGACTATTAGTGTTCCAAATTATCCTCTATTACATTGATTATGTTGGAGGGTGATTTTCTTCAAGAGAGATTAATAGCATATAGAGAAGTTCCCCATCCTTTTGAATCCTTCTCGATTTTTTGTGTGGGTGCACAACCTAAGAGCCATGAGGAAAGGATGTACCATGGGTCAAAGATGACCTAGGGGGTCAGCCAATTTCCTTCTTTTCCATGTACCCAATCAATCATCCTACACATGAAATATCTGATAGAGAGAACATGCCTTAATTATGTAACCATTCCTTTGAGGGTGATAATTAAGCTTTACTTTTAATCTCTCTTATTTCTCATTATACGTGCTTTGCGTGAATTAATAAGTTTGCCATTACAACGTTGTAAGCTTATGGTGTAGAAGTGGGGAGGTTGATTTTAGAAGGATGAAGATGGGGGACCCTTTAGTTTGTCATGTTACCAAGTCCATAATTTTGGTTTTTATACCTCTATAATATTACCTCCAACAAACGTTTTTCTACCAATCCCAATTCTTCGTGACATGTCGCCACAATAATTTAGCACCTAAAGCAAGGTCTATCGTGGCTAAGTTCCTTATTACAAGCCCCCGCACCCCCCCTCCCCTGCCACCCCCCCCCCCCCCCCCAAACCCCCAGTCTTTTTTACTCCTTATCGTTTTCCAATTGATAGGTGATAATTTATCTTATTAGATCCACCCTCTTGTTATAACAACTTTCTTATTTTTAAAGATGTTTCATTTGTAATGTAGTGTGGGGCTAGAAGAGCCAAACATTGATGTGTTAGTAAAACCAACAACAGAACCTTAATTAATATGATCTAGCCAGCTAAATTAAGCCATTAGGAGTTCCATTGCTCAAATTTCAATCAAAACTTTTTTAAAATGCATTTCCAGGCTTGGGAAGGGGTATATTTGGTAGACAATGGAATCCTTGGATAATGAATAGAGGACCAGCTTTATGCTATAGGAAATCGAAAGATGTGGGAGATAGAAAGAGTTATTAGAGGAGAAGAATTCTGACTAAATATTTCGCACTTTCAATGATCGAGTGATCTATTAGCACATAATCTAGCAAGCATAGTGCAAAACCTCACTATGCAACCTAGGTCTTATGGCAACAATGAGATCAGCCACCATTTTCACCTCAATGGACTCTCTTTCACTATTTAGTGATGGATGTTATCCTCATAGGGGAGGCTTCCGGAACAAGGCTCATAGGACTAATGACCTATGGATGCTAAGGCAATTGATTATTTAAGGACTTCCAAATAAAATCACCCAAACATATCTTCAACAAATGAGGGTTCAGAGGTGATAAGAGTCTAATGGGAAAAGGTATTGGTGAAAATTTGAAGGGCAAGATAATAGTTACGAATATTCAAGTATACTTTCCTTGAACCCCAATAGACTTGGAAGAAGTCTATTATAAACTAGGGTTTTATTGGTATGTAGGTTGATAACATGTGATAGCATATAACAACAATGAAATAAGCTTCAAATGATAAATTCAACAAGGAATCAAGGGCCATCGAGAAGTAAGCAAGGGATAAGGAAATTTTAGGTTTTAAATGGTTTCAAATGCATAAAACAATAATAAAAATCTAGATGTAAGCCATATTTTTGGGATAGAAAATATAATTAATTTTAGATTTTGCCTTTTTTTAATTACTAAATGAATTTGATATCAATAGGATAAGAACATATAGAAGCAAAATTACCATAAAATGCAAATATAAATCAAACCCTAAACCTAACTACAAAGAAATAAGGAAAATATAAAGTGTTATGGGTCGATCCCGTAATTAGACTAGTGCATCTATTGAATTGACCTATTAAGTCAAAGAGGGTGAGATAATTGATAGAAGGACTTGGATGAAGAGGGTGGAAGAGAAAATATATTCTCTTGGAAACCCCAATGACTTCTTGTAGTAGGAGATGAGAGCTCAAAGCATGCATTCAACAAGTTCCTTAGGTGGATTCTTGAATGACAATTTTTGTGTAACATATAGAAACAATATTTAATGAAAGATTTTTCACTTTTTAATATCACACAAGAGAAACCCTAATTTCATAAATTTGCATGCAAAATGGAAGAGAAATGACAATAAGATTACACCATCTAATCAAGAGTCACTTTGTCAATCGAAATATAACCTCTTCATGCAAAAATATCCCTCTCAAGACAATTCACTCCATCATTCATCCATAGGGACCAAGAGAAAAAGAGAAGAAAAGTAAAGTGCATTCACTGAAGAGAGAAAAGAGGTGTATGTGTGATGATGAACAAGTGAAAGTTATTTCCCTTTATTTATATGAGGGCAACCAAGTTGCTATTCACCCATTCACAACAAAAAGTCCCAAAAGTTTGCTTGGAGTGTTCAACTAGGCTTAAAGGCCACAAGTTGACCTTAAGATAGCTTTATAAAATGATAAAACATAAGCAATACATCATAAATCCTCCACAAATGTTGGAGGAAAGTGTTAGTTTGTGTCGTTCGCATAGGTGTTCTAGTCTCAGGTGGTGTCTATGGGGCTAGAAATATAAATGAATTAATTATCTTTGATACCCATAAAAAATAATTAAAAAAAAAAAAAAAAATAAAAAAAAAAAAAAATTAAGGAAAATTGTCTTAATTAGAATTGACTAGGCAGTTTAATTATTTTCATACGTCTAACTTAGGAAAAGTGGTGAATTAATCGGGGACTAATTGAGACAAATCGATTTTCCTCTAGTGGCTTCTAGAAAAGTCATTTAATGGGGTCTAAGCCATTGATTGAGATTAGATCATGGTTGTTGATTCATCAATGAGAGATTGTAGGAGGAGATCGATGGGTATTTGGAGAACACATTTGTGTGACAAATTTGCAGTGATAGCAAGGGTGCAGTGATAATGTGGACATTAGAGGAAATTTCAGCCTAAAAATGGCCTCATGAGGAAAAATCACGAAATTAATAATAATAAAAAATGCCATGTAGACACTTTTTTTATATATCTTTACTTTTATATCTATGTTCCACAATATTTATTAGCAAGAAATTTAATAGAATTATTTAATATATTATTTCTAATTTGTTACTTTTATCGAAATCCCTCAATATATGGCACTTTTATTAAAATAATTGTCTATATATATTTTATATTTAAATTTAACTGTCTATATATATGTGTATGTCTGTGTGTGTTTAATTGTTAAAAATATGCAACTATGGTCAAATACTTTGGACAGCTCACTTGATGGAGATAATAATTGCGTTGAATTCTCTTTTAGAGAGGACAAAAATCAACCTAAAGACCACTGAAATCAGATAAGGGAAAGTGTACTTATAAAGAAAAGCCCACATGTGCATATTTGATAAGGTCGGCCCTAAAGGAAAGTGGACCACCTTGGAAGGTTATAAATTCAAGGGACCTCAACCTCATTTAGACCCAATGATGAGACACTCTTCTATCTTGGTTTTTGTCTTGCAAAATGCTGAGCCTCATTCATGGAGGAATAGGTTCAGCTTGAGGTGAAATTGCAAGGTCTGAAGGTTCACCCTGAGCTTTCCAGTCACATAGACAACTCTCCATCCATGCGACTAGGAGTTAAGGATTCCACGGTCCAGATCTGACCCTAGTTGCTCACATGCCAGGCTTAAGGGAGCGACTGGAAAACTATAGTCACTTGCATGACACCTCATCCGTGCGACCGAGACCTAAAAGATGAAATCTTAGCCGTCCAAAGATTTTGCTCTGTGACCGCAAATAGTGACAGTTCATTATAGATTTATTAATCAGAGTTTTGAGTATAAGCATTGTTGGGTTCATTCCATGGATGTTGTAGTTGTTTTGTTGAATAGTTGCATAGATAAAGATATGTATAATTGTACTCTCTTTTGTTGAATCATTTGATGATGATCTAATAAGAAGAAGAATTTGAAAGGGTTTCCCCATAGTGGGTTTTCCCCTTATCTCTTACCAATCTTGGTGTCTCTATGTGTGAATGTTTTTCTTCTATTGTTCCTTTATGTTTTGTTGCATTGATGATTATGATATTGTTCTTTCTAAATAGTTGCATATGTTGTTGAATAATTATGTAAATCTAAATAATGTTATGTTGTTATGGGATGAACTTAATGTGTTAATGAAGAAATGCAATTATTCAATCAAAGAACAATATAAATCTATGAAAAATTAACATGGTATCAGAGTTGGGCTGAAGAAAAGTCATGGAGGTCACCCCATGGAGATACCTTTGATGGAAGCAAGTGAGGATGAAGGAGACCTAAAAGAATTATAGGGTTTGAAGGAAACCCTAGGCAACTTGGTTATTAGGGTTTGTTGGATATTATGAGGTTATGGTTTGAGAGAAAACCTTGTTTATGGCAAAGATTTGAGATATGAAATCTAGAAACCCTAGCATGGTCAATGTGAAGATGCTCAAGCACTTGCAACAAATTTGATGAAGCCCTGGATGGGATAATCTCTAGTAGGCCTAGTTGCTGATAAAGTTGATGAATGAACAATGATGGCTCTTGAAGGCTGGTTTAAGAGGAAGAGGATCACCTCTCATTGAAGATAAGTTCCTTCTGATTTATGATGCTCCTTTATGTATTTACTTTTGACTTATGGATATTGTTTTGATTATGCTTCCTGCATGCATATATATATATATATGAGTATTTGGATGCTCCTAACTTCTTGATGAGATATGATGAGTGGATCCTTCTTGAGGATGATGGCTAGTGCGAGAAGAGAAGATCTAGCATCGGAAAAGAGGTTCTTGATGAAAATGTAACAAAGCACTACAAGTTGCACAGGTATGTATGGTGGTATGTTTTAGCTGCAAAATTGGATGTCAAGGTAAGCCCTAAGGTATGATGAGAATGTCTCCTTCTCAAATGACTCATGCATGCATATGAAAATGATTTGGATTCATGGTTCTTATGATGAAATAGTGCACTTGATATTGAACAAATATCTTACTTTGTGAACATGATGGACTTCTTGATTCTATGAGGCTACTTAATGTTGATCCTTGATATAATGGTATACTTGATGTTTGGCTAACATCTATCATTATGGATATCTTGATCCCATAAAGAACGTTAGCACCTTGAATCTAATAGATGGTAATTTGATACCATTGATATTGTTTGTGAAAAGCATAGTAGTTATAATGATAAAAGTCTAATAATGAGATTGATACTCATGATCTTTTGTTGACCATGGTTATGTTTTGATGTGTTTAGTGGTTGTGGCATATTGTTAAATTGAACACCCTAACTTAATGGATTGAATTATGTGACAAAGAAGCAATGCTTGTGATCATGATTCTCGAAGTCTACTCCTATTATCTCTTTGACACTAACCCTTGATGACAATAATGATGTCATGGTGAAGTAGATGATGATAACATATATGACCATGATGAATATGTGGATATAGTGTGATTTTATGATCTAACAAAGCTATTAATGCATGACAGTATTATGGACAGGTTGATGACTTGATTGAAGATGACTAAAGTAGATTCCCATTCAGAGGGAGAATCTCTCCATAAGATCCTTACTTCCATTACCATGGGGATTATATGTATATTCTTTATCGTTGAAGTATGACTTATGGGCACAAATAGACAAATATCTGGCATGGTTTATCCGTAGCAAAGTTTTGATCTGAGAAGAGAGTTTTCCCTTACTCTAAACCTCAGTCGCATGTAAGTAGGGTTGCACGCGGGAATGTCACCTTTTAGCCGCACAAAAGTAAGGTCAAGGGTGAGACTGTAGTCTTCAAACTGCACGCAGGAAGGCCTATCAGTGTGACTATGCCTGTTGGTCACAAAAATGAAGTTTTATGCATGAAATCAAATGTTCACCTAAAAGATGTCAGTCCTACAAACATGAAGCAGACAACATAAAGTTTTATGAGTAGGGAGGTTTGAATGACTTACTGTAATATGAATATGTAGACCGAACTTGTGTTTGCAGGTGCCCGGGATATGCATATAGACATGTCATTATGATTTATCTAATGAAATTTGTGTTACAATAGTTTGACTAGATTTGGTTGATTGAAATAGATGAGCAGTGATTGCAGTTTTGACATGATAATGATTTAGAACTTTGACTTGATGATTGAGATATGTCTTGGACTATAGATCTCACTATGATATCAAATCTGGGATTTGACTTGACGATTGATTATTTGCCTTGATAACAAAGCTATATGGGCATAATGACCTTCAGTGACTAATATTGATAATGGTTTTGTATTGACCCCATTGTTCTTAGCAAAATGGTTGAAGTATTGGCCATTGTGATTTAGTATGAAGTAATATCACAATAAATGGATGGAACCTGCATGACTTGTTCTTGGTGTACCCAATAACCTGTATTATGGTCATGAGGATGACTTGATGAAATTTGGGTTGATGTTGCTTAGAAAATGACAGCTTGTTGGCATGACAATAGAAGAAGTCATGACTTGATGAGAGCTCTACCTGCAACCTGGTCTAAAGAATGGATACTGTGAAGATTTTGATATTGGTTCTAATTTGGCATCTAAACTTTGATAAGATGACTTAGTTGATTTGATTATACAATATTGAGCATATTGGTTTGGAAACGTGTCATGCTTGCAACAAGTATTGTATGAAGCAAGTTCCTCAATCTCGATGTGTTCACATTAACAATTATCTAGTGAAGTCAAGAAGATATATTTATCCAAATCTCTACTTCAGAAGTGTTCCAAGTTGTGGCTTTGATTTTGGTTTTATATATTGATGGTCTACTATTGGTAGGTAATGAGCCTCTGATGATCTAAGTAAGAGGGAGATGGCTTTTGAAGCTCGAAATGATGAATCATGGCATAATGAATCAATTTCTGAAGTTGGGAAAAGATAATTTATATTGCGAAGCTATTGAAGAAGCATTAGAAAGTGGAAATGCAAATCCTTGGACACTCCGATTGAATTTCAAGTTGTTGTGAAGAAATATTGTTGAACTCATCTTGGAAACCAACAATTGATTGAAGCATTGATGTTCTGTTTAAACACTCATTAATAAGTCGATTCATGATTGAGCCACTTCATTCACATTGAGTTGCTGCCTAATATCCTTCAAAATAATTGCATGGGAAAATCTTCCTGTGATATGGATCTATTGATGATGATTGGGATTGTTATTGATGAGATGAGCACATTTGGATGCTACCTTAGTATGAGATCTACCATGATATCTTGGATGATAGGTCTATAGCATGGTCGAGGTTGAGTACGATGTTGCTAGCATGGCTAGCTATGAAGCAGGATGAAGAAGTTCCTTAGAGAGTCATCTGAACAAGATCTGGATATGACATGGATACATTATGAGGACAAAGAGTGGGATATGATTGGCAGAAAATCCTGCATATAGCTAAGATTGAGACACCTTCATATATTGAGACAATGTTGTTGTATGAGAAAAGCTTAGGCTTGTGGTTGGAACCTCCTTGAGAGGGAGGATGAATATGGTATCCTTTTGTGATTAATACAGTTATTTATGTTCTGGTATGATATTTGATTTGATGACCTACATGAACAAGAGACAACCACTATTGCTACATACTAGATATGAGTATGATGAGAGCAACACTCATCGAGGACACTGAGCCAGCTCTTCCTCCCTGTTTGAGCTCCTAGGGTGAGGAATTGAGATAGAGGACTCCTAGGCTTGAGATAACTCTTGACAATAGGGTATTTACCTGATATGTTACCCACAAAGTTGGAGATGAGCTCCCCTATCTTCATAGTGATCCAAATTTAAACTGGAACACAACAAATTAAAAAGATAACCATAAACACAGAGATGCAACGGAAATAATACTTCATTTCATTAATGTAAAATACTGAAATATTCTTACAAATAGCAATGGAAATAAACCAGCTAAGGTGATGGTAGCTTATCTCTGAGAAGAGATGTGGCAGCTACATGCCTCTAAATTGTGTTACAATGAGGCTTGAAGTCCTATTTATTGTTGAAAAATAATGGAAAACCCTAAACATCCAAAAACATAACCCTAGAAGATGAAACGCCAAAATGTGGGCCCCGTTTGGGTAAATTGGTACATCAACTTCCTAGGGTCATAACTTTGGCATATGATCTTCGCTTGACGCGCACAATATCTCGTTAGAAAGATCTGTTAGTTCCAGTCTTCGCAGCCTGTCACTAGGGATCAACATGAGCTCTTACTAGGTTTGGTTTGGTTAGATGTTTTACACATGATATTCAGCACAAAACATGTCATAAATGTGTCCATCAGAAGAAGCTCGGAAAAATATTTCCAACGGTATATCACACTCCTGCAACCAGTTTCTAGATCATATCATATGATCGAAATGAATGATTGATTCTTGGTTATGCATGTTTTGAGGTTAGTTGCTGCACACAGGGACAAGTTTACTACAAAATCAGTTTGGACATGAATTTTACAAAAGTGAAAGAAATTTTTGTCCATCACATACCAAATAACAAAAACCTCCTTCAATTTATGCACAGGTGCTACTATGTGGGAGATATGTAGTGATATTTGGAGCCTGCATTAAAACAAAGCAAAATTTTCATTTATTTTATTGTTTTAGTCATTTTAGTGCAGTGCCATTTTACAACAGATAGAAAGTAATTTTGCAAAACCCAAGGAGGTTTTTGTTAAACACAATCCATATAACAAAAACCTCTTTCAATTTATTCATAGGTGTCGTGAATTTGAATATGTGACTAGATCTTTACAGCTCATTTTCACAGATTTAATTTTTTAATGATTTTCTGTTTTCAAGATGATTTTGTGGCATAGATTTCGAGCAACTGGAAACGAATTTCCAGAATTTGAGAGATGTTTTTCTCCAAAATGACCTTATCTACAAAAACCTCTTTCATTTTTGTAACAGGTGATATGGTTTAGGAGATACGAGTTCATCTTCAACACCTATTTTCAGAAATTCGGTCCAAGTTTAATGTAACTGATTCTATTTTGAAGAAAATGGTTGAGCTCAATTCCCTTAGTACAGGGATGAGAAAACGTATATATTTTATGAAGTTCATAGTGTAGAGGTTGGATTTTGGTAGTAAAGAAGCATTTGTACTGTGTAAAGTTTTATTGAATATCATAATAAAGCAGTTTTTGCCCTTTAGGCCTGGGATTAATCACGGTGCTTAAATGTTCAGTATATTTTTTCTCCTGTAATTCATTTACACATGATGTTTTTCTCCTTTGTTTTAGCATTATCTAAGTTATATGTTAGGAATTCATCCATGATGATGCTCCTTTCATGATGATTTTGTTGTTAGTTGTAATGGTAGTTTTAGCAGAATTCATTCGTTGTTAGATGCTCTGTTGAGCAACCTCATTATTCTCTTTCATCTAAAGTTGTTGCTACAGATCCATCCTTTGTTTGATGCCTGCAGGGCAGTGGGTTTTCTCCCTTATACTTTTCACATTTACAATCTTCACTTGGCTGAACATGGCACTTAATTTGCCCCAGGTTTGTTGGCAGAAACTGACATTGATGCCATAATCCAAATCATCCTTTCTCTTGCTGTTTCGACCCAAACAAACCCAAAAAACCCCTAGAGCTACTATACCTAGCCTAAAATCTACATTAAATTCAGTCATCTCAAGCCCTAATTACCAATATCCTAATTGAGATTGACAAGGAGAGAGCCCTCTCCTGACATGGTAGGGTTAGCTTCCAGGTTAAGCATGGTTTGATGTTACCCTAGACCTGTCTTTCTTCAACCTGAGGTCAATCTAGGCTCTAAGAAGATCTATCTGAGAACTACAAATTTGGGAAGAGCAACATCAGTCCATAGACCCATGTTGCTCACAGTTTTCCCAAAAAACATCGTTTAGTGCCTTAAAACGACTCCTGAAGTTTAGGACCTGAAAAACTACTAAAAATAGTAAACTATGCTACAATTAAAGAAACTAAAAAACTGAAAGAAACAATGGTGGGGGTCCAAGTGGACTTGGCAGGTGGCAACCAATATTCGCCTCGTTCATTCCTTCCCCCTTAGGAAGCAATGGTCCCCATTGCGTTGAGTTCCTCCATGAGATGAGGAAACTTTTGCTGAACTTGCTCCCTGGTGAGCCACTTGCCCTAGTGAAGGAGTTGGCCTACTTTGACAACTCGATACAGTTGGATATTTTGTTGGCAAGTGTGCTTGATCTGTGTCTCCATGATCCAATTAATTGAAGCTTGTTCCATGCAATCTAGATTTAACTCTATGGGTGTGAGCTGTTCTGCAATGTCGGATGTGTCTAGTAATGGTGGAAAGTATGGCCGAAGGCAGTCCACATTGAACACTGGGTGCAGGCCAAGGAATGGGGGAATGCTGAGCTCGAATGCATTGTCTTCCACAGCCTTGGTAGTGGTGTAAGGACCATATCAGAGTGGTCTGAGTTTCCAATAGGCTCCGGTAAGGCATTCCTTTTGCAAATGCAACCAGACTTTGTCGCCCACCGGAAACTTATGTGGCACCCGATGTTGATCATGTCGTTGCTTGTACTTGGAATTTGATTTCTCCAGAATGTCATGAACCTGCTGGCGAATATGTTGGATGTGCTCAATGAAGTTGGTTGCCTTATCTGTTTCGGACTGGACATGAGCCGAATTTGCGTGAGTAGCTGCAAATGGCATGGTCACATCAATGGGACATAGTGGCTGGAATCCCAAGCCCACCTGAAAAGGGCTATGGCCAGTTGAGTTGTGAAGAGCCCGATTGTAGTTGTGTTGAACATAGGGGAGGCTCTCGTCCCATGTGCGTGAATGCTTTGAGTTGTATATGCGCAGAATGTGTACGATCATCCTGTTGACAACCTCTGTCTAGCCATTAGTTTGAGGATGGAAGGCTGTGGACTTAGTGAGTTTGGTGTCCAGCATCGACCAGAGATTGGACCAAAATGTACTAAGGAACCTATTGTCCCGATATGAGATGATACACTGTGGGATCCTAAAGTGTACCCACACTCGGTCAAAGAAGAGTTTAGCATTGGCTTCTGCTGTGATATTCTTCTTGCAAGCCGCCATAATGGCCATCTTCGAGAACCTTTCGACAACCACAAAAACACTGTCATTTCCATGCTTAGTGGAAGGAAGGCCTTACATGTAATCCATGGAGATGGATTCCCAAGGTCGACTAGGGGTAGGTAGCGAGGTATAGAGGCCTTGCTTCTTGATGGTCGGTTTGGCAATGGCGTAGGCAGTGCATGATCTGATTTACTTCCCGACATCCTGTCGAATATTCGACTAATAGAAATACTTTTGTAGTACTACCATCGTTTCCTCGACCCCGAAATGCCCAGCAGCCCGACTGTAGTGTGCTTCCCAAATCATCTTGGCACGCTCACTTGAAGGAACACAAAGGTGACCAAGGTGGCATAACAGGGCATCCTGGAGGTGAAAATACGGAACATGCTGACCCTCCAAGAGTTTCTGGTATGTGTGGTCGAATTTTGGGTCACTTTTGTAGAGAAGTGGCCAATCAGAAGTCTCGTTCCCACAAGAGTTGAGCACGGTGGTTAACGCCATGATCGGTGGTCGACTGGGGCAATCTGCAACATTATTGGTGCTGCCCTTCTTATACTTGATATTCAAATGGAACTGTTGCAGGTATGTGGACCACTTCTAATGGCGATCATTCTGCAATTTCCCTTGGGCCTGTATGAACTGCAAGGGTCGGTGGTCTGTGAGGATGATTATTTCCTTCCCCAAAATGTAATGCTTCCATTGTCGGCAAGCTTGCATAATTGAATACATCTCTTTGTCATAAGTGGGATACTTCCGGACTATGTCTGAAAGTGTATCACTGTGATATGCCACTGGATGCCTGTGTTGAGTAAGCACTGCCCCAATAGCATAGTCAAAGGCATTTGTCTCGACCTCAAATGGTTGTTGCAAGTTTGGTAATGCGAGCACTAGTGTCGTGTAGAGGCGATCTTTCAACTATGTGAATGCCTTCTATTGAGATTTAGACCAAAAGAATTTTTCTTTCGCTCCTCCCTTCGTGACTTGACTCAAGGGCCAAGTGATATGAGAAAATCCCAACACGAACCTGCGGTATAAGTTGGCAAGACCTAGAAAGTTGTGGAGCTCTGTCAAAGTGGTTGGAGATGGCCAATCCCGAATGACTTGGATCTTGGCTAGATCCACATGCACCCCCTATTCGTCAATAATGTATCCCAGATATTGAACCTAGGTCATGCCAAAAGTGCATTTCTCCAAATTGGCACATAACTTGTGTTGCCGCAATGTTTGGAGAACTTGTCGAATGTGGTGGAGGTGCTCTTCCCAACTCTCGCTGAAGATCAGGATGTCATCCAAGTATACCACTACAAATGAGTTGGTGAATGGCCGCAAGATGTCATCCATTAGAATCATGAAGGTTGCATGAGCATTCATCAATGCGAAAGGCATAACCAACCATTCAAAAAGGCCTTCCTTGGCTTTGAAGGCAACCTTCCACACATCAGAGGGTTCAATTGGTACCTGGTGATATCCTGACTTCAAATCGATCTTGCTGAAATATTTTGTCCCCTTCAGTTCGTATAGGAGGTCATCAATTTGTGGGATTGGGTACCTATTACGGACAATGATCTTGTTCAACGCCCGATAGTCAATACAGAGTCTCCAAGTCCCATCCTTCTTCTATACCAACACGATCGGGCTCCCATAGGGCGATGAACTCATACGGATGTGACCTTTCTGCAGTAGCTCCTGAATCTGCCTCTTGAATTCACCGTTCTCCAAAATGGAGCGCCGATAGATTGGTCCATTAAGTAGCGGTGAACCCGGGGTCAGATTGATGGAGTGCTTGACCTGACAATGCAGACGAACCCCTGCAGGGGAGGTGAAGATGTCCGCGTACTCCTCCGCGACCTTGTCCATCTGTAGTTGCCGTGCAGAGGGGCCCTGTCTGGAGGTCGTGGCCACCATCTTCTTCTTTCCTTGAGGGCGTATCATTAGGAAAACAAATTTCCCAATTTTAGAAATAAGCTTACTGCATTGTTTTGTAGTAACCAAAGGGATGGCGGTAAACGGTGCTACCTCTGGTATCCTGTATAGCTTATTTCACAAAGTAACAATAACAACACGAGGCCTTGATTCATACACAGCATGTCGTTTCCACAAGTATGGTTGACCTAATAATACATCACAAACTTCAATGGGATCAATGTCACACAATACCTCAACTATGAAGGGCTTGATGTTGTATGGAAGGTGACACTGTTGGCTCACGCGAAGATCCTGTACTTGGTGAAGCCACCCGATGGTGTACAGTTGTGGACGTGCTATCATCGGTAAGCCCAGTCGCTTCACGACCTCTGCTGAAATGAGGTTCTTTTGCCTCCTGCTGTCGACAATGAACTGTAGTGGGGAGCCCTTTACCCACATGTGGGAGTGGAATAGATGCTCCTCCTCCTCTGGATCTTTGGTTCCTCGTTCTGTATCTTCGTCGTGGCAATGGTGGTATTGGGCTCCGCATCGATAATCTGCTTCCCTTTGTCATTCCCCTTGTCGAGTTCTTACTCAGAGTCAGAACGTGCATCTGATTCTGAAACCTTTAGCTTGGCCACCAGTGATTGCTTGGCCCAACACTCACTTGTGTTGTGAGTGGAGCTCTTATGGAACTCAAACCACTTTCCCGTGTCCTTTTTCGGCTTCACAACGTTGTTCTTTGTTTGCATCTTTGGCGAGTTGTCTTGGGCCACCCCGCCTTGGCTTTGTCCTTTATTCTGCGGTTTGGGGGCACCTTTCCCTTGCTTTAGATTCATAGATCCAAAGTCTTGCTTCTTCTGTTTAAACTTTTGCTCGACCTTGACGGCATATCAGTATGCCATGTTGAGCGAGGGGATGTTCTGGAATTCTATTTCTTCCTAGACATATTTGTGCAGGTAGCCGTGGTATTTGAGTACCAAATGCTGCTCCGAGTCCTTGATACCCAACTTTGTGCAAAGGGTATGGAAAATATTGGTAAACTTCGACACGTCTTGGTCCCTCCCCTGCCGTACCGTGGTCCACTTTATGTATTGATCCTCATAGCTTCCGACAGGGTAGTACTGCTCCTTGATGGCATCTTAGAATGAATACCAAGTGAGTGCAGCTGAAAATAGTGAGCCTGTACTTTCATCCTTCTGCTCTCAGTAGGTTTCCCACCAGTCCTTGATGTGGGGGGCTGCTTTGAGAAGAGCGAAAATAATCTTTTCCCGAGTGGAAAAACCATGAACAAAAAAATAACCCTCTAGCAGATTTAACCATTTATCGACGGCATCTGCATCTATTTGACCCTCGAATATGGGGATTCCAGAATTAACTTGTACCTTAAATGGTGTGGCATTTCCAGAGTAGCTGTTGGAAGCCGATGCGTCGCCCTTGGGTAGATGCTGAAGGATCTAGGCAAAGTTGTCCATCATCGCGTTCGTTTGTCGCTTGAGGGCTTCTTCGAGCAAGATTTTGATAGGATCTCCTGCCCCCTCGTATTTCTTTTCAACCGCCATGGGAGGCTGTTGGGATTTGCGAGGCTGGTCTTGCAAAGGTTCGAGCAGTTCAAGCCCTAACTCCTTATATCCCAACCTCGTTGGGGACATGCAAAGAAAAAAAGAGAAAAAGCAGACCGCTCTGATACCACTGATCCGGATTTAAACAGGAATGCAACAAATTACAGAGATAACCATAAACACAAAGATGCAACAGAAATAATACTTCATTTCATTAATGTAAAATACTGAAATATGCTTACAAACAACAATTGAAATAAACCAGCTAGGGCGATGGTAGCTTATTCTAAGAAGAGATGTGGCGGCTACATGCCTCTGAACAGTGTTACAATGAGGCTTGAAGGCCTACTTATTGTTGAGAAATAATGGAAAACCCTAAACATCCAAAAACCTAACCGTAGAAGATGAAACACCAAATTGTGGGCACAGTTTGGGTAAATTGGTACATCGAGTTCCTGGGGTCGTAAATTTGGCATATGATCTTCGTTTGACGCGCACAATATCTCGTTAGAAAGATCTATCCGAGAACTACAACTTTGGGGAGAGTAACACCAGTCAATAGATCCATATTGCTCCCAGTTTTCCCAAAAAAAATCATTTAGGGCCTCAAAACAGCTCTCGAAGTTCAGGACTCGAAAAACTGCTAAAGATATTAAACTGTTCTACAATTAAGGAAACTGAAACGCTAAAATAAACAATGGTGGGGGTCCAAGTGGACTTGGAAGGTGGCCACTAATATCCACCTGGATCATTCCTCGCCCCTTAGGAAGTAATGATCCCCATTCCGTTGAGTTCCTGCATGACATGAGGAAACTTCTCCTAAACTTGGTCCCTGGTGAGCCACTTGCCCTCGTGAAGGAGTTGGCCTGCCTTGACAACTTGATAAAGTTTGATATTCTGTTGGTGAGTGTGCTTGATATGTGTGTCCATGATCTGATCAGTTGCAATTTGGACTTAACTCTGTGGGTGTGAGTTGTTCTGCAATGTCGGATGTGTCTAGTAATGGTGGAAAGTATGGCTGAAGGCGGTCCACATTGAACACTGGGTGCAGGCCAAGGAATGGGGGAATGCTGAGCTCGAATGCATTGTCTCCCACAGCCTTGGTAATGGTATAAGGACCATAACAGAGTGGTCTGAGTTTTCGATAGGCTCTGGTAAGGTGTTCCTTTTGCAAATGCAACTAGACTTTGTCGCCCACCTAAAACTTGTGTGGCACCCGATGTTGATCATGTCCCTGCTTGTACTTGGCATTTGATTTCTCTAGAATTTCATGGACCTGTTGGCGAATATGTTGGATGTGCTCAATGAAGTTGGTTGCCTTATTTGTTTCGGACTAGACATGAGTCGAATCTGCGTGAGTAGCTGCAAATGGCATGGCCACATCCATGGGACATAGTGGCTGGAATCCCAAGCCCACCTGAAAAGGGATGTGGCCAGTCAAGCTGTGAAGAGCCAGGTTGTAGCTGTGATGAACATAGGGGAGGCTCTCTTCCCATGTGTGTGGATGCTTTGAGTTGTACATGCGCAGAATGTGTATGATCATCCTGTTGACAACCTCTGTATGGCCATCAGTTTGAGGATGGAAGGCTGTGGACTTAGTGGGTTTGGTGTCCAGCATTGACCAGAGACTAGACCAAAATGTACTGAGGAACCTGATGTCCCGATCTGAGATGATACACCGTGGGATCCCAAAATGTACCCACACTCGGTCAAGTAAGAGTTTAGCAGTGGCTTCTGCTTTGATATTCTTCTTGCAGGCCACCATAATGGCCATCTTCGAGAACATGTCGACGACCACAAAAACACAGTCATTTCCATGCTTAGTGGAAGGAAGGCCTGACATGTAATCCATATAGATGGATTCCCAAGGTCGACTAGGGGTAGGCAGTGGGGTATAGAGGCCTAGCTTATTGATGGTCAATTTGGAAATGGCGCAGGCAGTGCATGATCTGATGTACTTCTCGACATCTTGTCGAAGATTCGGCCAATAGAAATACTTATGCAGTACTGCCACCATTTTCTCGACCCCGAAATGCCCAACAGCTCGACTGTAGTGTGCTTCCCCAATCATCTTGGCACGCTCGCTTGAAGGAACACAAAGGTGACCCAGGTGGCATAACAGGGCATCCTGGAGGTGAAAATTTGGAACATGCTGACCCTCCAAAAGTGTCTGGTATGTGTGGCCGAATTCTGGGTCACTTTTGTAGAGAAGTGGCCAATCAGAAGTCTCATGCCCACAAGAGTTGAGCAAGGTGGTTAACACCATGATTGGTGGTCAACTGGGGCAATCTGCAACATTATTGGTGCTACCCTTCTTATACTTCATATTCAAATGCAACTGTTGTAGGTATGTGGACCACTTTTGATTGCGATCATTCTGTAATTTCCCTTGGGTCTGTATGAACTGCAGGGGTCGGTAGTCTGTGTGGATGACCATTTCCTTCCCCAAAAAGTAATGTTTCCATTGTCGGTAGGCCTGCATAATGGAATACTTCCGGATACTTCCGGACTGTGTCTGAAAGTGTCTCACTGTGATATGCCATTGGATGCCCGTGTTGAGTAAGGATTGCCTCAATAGCATAGTTAGAGGCATCTGTCTCGACCTCAAATGGTTGTTGCAAGTCTGATAATGCGAGCATTGGTGCCGTGCAGAGGCGATCTTTCAAATCTGTGAATGCCTTCTATTGAGATTCAGACCAAAAGAATTTTTCTTTCGCTCCTCCCTTGGTGACTTGACTCAAGGGCCAAGTGATATGAGAAAATCCCAACACGAACCTGTGATATAAGTTTGCAAGACCTAGAAAGTTGCGTAGCTCTGTCAGAGTGGTTGGAGATGGCCAATCCCGAATGACTTGGATCTTGGCTGGATCCACGTGCACCCCCTGTTCATCAATAATATATCCCAGATACTGAACCTGGGTCATGCCAAAAGTGCATTTCTCCAAATTGGCACATAACTTGTGTTGCCGCAGTGTTTGGAGAACCTGTTAGATGTGGTGGAGGTGCTCTTCCAAACTCTGGCTGAAGATCAGGATGTCATCCAAGTATACCACTACAAATGAGTTGGTGAATGGCCGCAAGATGTCATCCATTAGAATCATGAAGGTTGCAGGAGCATTCGTCAATGCGAAAGGCATAACCAACCATTCAAAAAGGCCTTCTTTGGCTTTGAAGGCAGCCTTCCACACATCGAAGGGTTCAATTGGTACTTGGTGATATCTTGACTTCAATTCGATCTTGCTGAAATATTTTGCCCCCTTCAGTTGGTCCAGGAGGTCATCAATTCGTGGGATCGGGTACCTATTACGGACAATGATCTTGTTCAACGCCCGATAGTCAATACAAAGTCTCCAAGTCCCATCCTTCTTCTATACCAACACGATCTGACTCCCACAGGGCGATGAACTCGGACGGATGTGACCTTTCTGCAGTAGCTCCTGAATCTGCCTCTTGAATTCATCGTTCTCCAAAATGGAGCGCCGATAGATTGGTCCACTAGCCAGCGGCGCACCCGGGGTTAGATCGATGGAGTGCTTGACTTGACAGTTCAGAGGAACCCTTGCGGGGGAGGTGAAGATGTCCTCGTACTCCTCCACGACCTTGTCCATCTATAGTTACCTTGCTGAGGGGCCCTGTCTGGAGGTCGTGGGCACCATCTTCTTCTTTCCTTGAGGGCGTATCGTCAGGAAAACAAATTTTCCAGTTTTAGAAATGAGCTTACTGCATTGTTTTGTAGTAACCAAAGAGATGGTGGTAGGCGGTGCTACCTCCGATATCCTGTACAACTTATTTTGCAAAGTAACAATAACAACACGGGGCCTTGATTCATACACAACATGTCGCTTCCACAAGTATGGTTGTCCTAATAATACATCACAAACTTCAAGGGGAGCAATGTCACACAATACCTCATCCGTGAAGGGCTTGATGTTGTATGGAAGGTGACACTGCTGGCTCACGTGAAGATCCTGTCCTTGGTGAAGTCACCCGATGGTGTACGATTGTGGATGTGCTATGGTCGGCAAGCCCAATTGCTTCACGACCTTTGCCGAAATGAAGTTCTTTTGGATCTCGCTGTTGACAATGAACTGTAGCAGGGAACCCTTTACCCACATCTGGGAGTGGAAGAGACGCTCCTCCTCCTCTGGATCTTCGGGTTCCTCCTTCCGTATCTTTGTGGTGGCAACGGTGGCTTTGTGCTCCGCATCGATAATCTGCTTCCCTTTGTTGTTCCCCTTGTTGGTGTTGACTCAGAGTCGGAACATGCATCTGATTCTGAAACCTTTAGCTCGGCCACGAGTGACTGCTTGGCTTGACACTCACTGGTGTTGTGAGTGGAGCTCTTATGGAACTCACACCACTTTCCTGTGTCCTTTTTCGGCTTCACGGTGCTATTCTTTGCTTGCATATTTGGCGGCTTGTCTTGGGCCTCCCTACCTTGGCTTTGTCCTTTGTTTTGTGGTTTGGGGGAATCTTTCCTTTGCTTCGGATTCGTAGATCCAAAGTCTCACTTCTTCTGTTTAAACTTTTGCTTGACCTTGACGGCATATCGGTATGCCATGTCGAGCGATAGGATGTTCAGGAATTCTATTTCTTCCTAGATATACTTGTGCAAGCAGCCGCAGTGTTTGAGTACCAAATGTTGCTCCGAATCCTTGATACCCAACTTTATGCGAAGGGTATGGAAAATATTGGTAAACTCTGACACGTCTTGGTCCCTCCCCTGCCGCAACATGGTCCACTTTATGTATTGATCCTCCTAGCTTCCGACAGGGTAGTACTCCTCCTTGATGGCATCCCAGAATGAATCCCAAGTGGGTGCGGCTTAAAATAGTGAGCCTGTACATTCTTCCTTCTACTCGCAGTAGGTTTCCCACCAGTCCTTGACATGGGGGGCTGCTTTGAGAAGAGCGAAAATAATCTTTTCCGGATTGGAAAAATCATGAACAAAAAAATAACCCTCTAGAAGATTTAACCATTTATCGACGACATCTGCATCTATTTGACCCTCGAATATGGGGATTTCAAAATTAACTTGTACCTTAAACAGTGTGGCGTTTCTAGAGTAGCTGTTGGAAGCCGATGCATCGCCCTTAGGTAGCCGCTGAAGGATCTAGGCAAAGTTGTCCATCATCGCGTTCGTTTGTCACTCGAGGGCTTCTTCAAGCAAGATTTTGATAGGATCTCCTGCCCCCTCTTCTTTCTTTTCATCCGCCATGGGAGGCTGTCGGGATTTGCGAGGCTAGTCTTGCAAAGGTTCGACCAGTTCAGGCCCTAACCCCTTATATCCCGACCTCGTTGGGGACATGCAAAGAAAAACAAAGAAAAAGCAGACCGCTCTGATACCATAGATCCAGATTTAAACAGGAACGCAACAAATTACAAAGATAACCATAAACATAGAGATGCAACGGAAATAATACTTCATTTCATTAATGTAAAATACTGAAATATGCTTACAAACAACATTGGAAATAAATTAGCTAGGGCGATGGTAACTTATCTCTGAGAAGAGATGTTGCGGCTACATGCCTCTGAACTGTGTTACAATGAGGCTTGAAGGCCTATTTATTGTTAAGAAACAATGGAAAACCCTAAACATCCAAAAACCTAACCCTAGAAGATGAAACGCCAAACTGTGGGCCCCGTTTGGGTAAATTGGTACATCAACTTCCCGGGGTCGTAACTTTGGCATATGATCTTCGTTTGACGTCTACAATATCTCGTTAGAAAGATTTATCCGAGAAATATAGCTTTGGGAAGAGCAACATCGGGCTATGGACTCATGTTGTTCCCAGTTTTCCCAAAAACGTCGTTTAGGGCCTCAATACGGCTTCGAAAGTTTAGGACTCGAAAAACTGCTAAAAATACTAAATTGTGCTACAATTAAGGAAACTGAAAAGCTGAAAGAAACAATGGTGGGGGTCCAAGTGGACTTGGCTGGTGGCCACCAATATCCACCTGGATCACATAGGGTCGGAGATGTTGCTACCCTATTTGGTCTATGTAGAATATACCCCAATTGACATCATACCCACAAGCAAGGCTTATTGGATCGCTCCCCATTTGGCCAATGGGTTGACAGTGTGCTTGGGGTGTACAACCCAAGTCAATTATGATGCATGTGTTTCTACCACATGACTATTTAGAGTCATCTATGGGAAGATCGATAGGCAATAGAATTGGGTTTAGATTTTCTCCCCTATACGGTTTCGGGTTGAGAATGAGCTCCCATATGTGATTCAAGGGTTTAAATGTGCTCCCATGCGTGTTTGGATTTCTCGTTACCCAATATGGGGTCATAGTAGTAGCTCCCCCATGAGATTTTCGGTTTGAGATTGAGCTCCCCGATGTTGTTCTAGGTTAAGTTGTGCTCCCTCATGGTATGCTCTCTGATGATGATACATATCGTAGATTTAGCTCCTTGCCGATATCCCCATGTAGTAGCTCGCTGGAAGAGATTTTGGCTAGTAGCTTGATGGACAGAGGGTGGTAGATTGAGCTCCCCTCTGATGTCAAAATTCTTCTTCTTTTAGATTCGAGAATATTCAGCATATGAGCAGGGACAATCAAGAGATAAGCAGGAATAAGCAAGATATGAATTGAGATGATTAGTGACGATACATGATGATGAGATACTTGAGACTGGATATTATCTGTTGAGAGGATACTCATGACATGATGGAGGTGGAATTCTCCCTAGTTGAGAGGGAGTGTTAAAAATATGCAACTGCAGTCAAATTCCACTTTGGATAGCTCACTTGATGGAGATAATAATTGCATTGAATTCCTCTTTTCGAGAGGACCAAAATCAACCTAAATATCACTCAAATAGAATATGGGAAAGTGTACTCATGAAGAAAAGCCCACATGTGCATATTTGATAAGGTTGACCCTAAACCAAAGTGGACCACCTTCGAAGGCTATAAATACAAGTGACCTCTACTTCATTTAGACACAATGATGAGACACTCTTATATATTTGTTTTTGGCTCGCACAGGTTTGAGGCTCATACATAGAGGAATAGGTTCACTCTGAGGTGAAATTGCAGGGTTTGAAGCTCACATTTATGATTTAAGGTTTTGGGCCTCAGTAACAGGCACAACACAAGAAGAAGTCGACTACAGTAGCTCACACGAAATCTCATTCATGTGACTGGAGCCTTGCAGTTGCACAGACAACTCTCCATACATGCGATTGGGAGTTAGGGTTTCCGCAACCCAGATCTAACCCTAGTCGCTCACATTCTAGGTTTAAAGGAGCGACTGTACAATTATAGTCGCTGACATGACACCTCCTCCATGCGACCGAGACCTAAAAGATGAAATCTCAGTCTTCTGAAGATTTCGCTTTGTGACCGTGTTCGACAGTTGACCACAAACAATGACAGTTCATTACAGGTTCTTGAATTAGGGTTTTGAGTATAAGCATTGTTGGGTTTATTCCACGGATGTTGTAGTTGTTTTTTTTAATAGTTTCATAGATGAAGATATGGATGAATGTACTCTCTTTTGATGAATCATTTGATGACGATATAATAAGAAGAAGAATTTGAAATGGTTTTCCCCATAGTGGGTTTTTCCCTGGTCTCCGAACAATCCTGGTGTCCCTATGTGTGAATTATTTTCTTCAATTGTTCCTTTATGTTTCATTGCATTGATGATGATGATATTGTTCTTTGTACATAGTTGCATATGTTGTTGAATAACGAGGTAAATCTGAATAATGTTATGATGATATGGGGTGAACTTAATCTGTTAATGAAAAAATGCAATTATCAAAGCAAAGAACAATATAGCCCTTTGAAAAATTAACATTAATAACATTGTCTACTCAGGCCACAATTTCACCCGCATTATATTTTTTTTCGAGTAGTCTTTAAGTGCAACTTTTTGGAAAGTTTTCTGGTTTATTTTTCCGATCTAATTTATCTAGAATCTGGTAGGGATTCATTGAAATCAGAAGTTAGATAGTTGAATCCATATATGCAGTCAAAAAACCAGTTTAAACAACAAAAATCAAGGTTTGGTCACAAATTTTTTCACTGGATTTTAGCCAAATATTTGCTGGAAACTTCAAACAGGCACGCTTAAAGACTACTGCATATTTTTTTGCCGGAATCGTGTAATTTGTCCTTTTTGGAATACATTTAACTATTTAACTATATATTTTATATTTTTGGTCGATAATTTTTCCTTTTTGGAATAAGTTTTTTTAACTATTTATCTTTTCTTTTGTAAGCTTGGTAGGACTACATCTTCATCATGTCCAATTTATCTCCCCAATTGGGGCGGGGAATTGAACAAGTGATTTCACATCAAGGAGTGCCTTAACAAATCACCCGATCACCATCTATCCAAGACCCGTGGATAACTATTTAACTATATTTTATATTTTATATTTAACTATATATTTTATATTCTTGGCTGGTAATTTGTCCTTTATGGAATACATTTTTTAACTATTTAACTATTTTATATCTAACTATTTTTTTGTATTTTTTTGGGGCATGGTTATTAATTTCAAATGAGCATGCATTTTTAATTTATGTTTTTCACTAATATCAAGATTTATATTGCATTAATAACTTTTTTGATATTCTAATTTATATGGCCATGGTAGGTAAATAATATTAATAAAATATTTTTATTTTTTATTTTTTTTAAACACAAATGAGTAATTTTATTAGTAATTTTGTGTTTGGTCGCAACAAATGCATGGGGAGTACAACTTTTAATTTCAAGAAAGCTTCCTAACCATCATACTATCTCAGAGTTGGACTCTATCTATCAACCTATTGACTTATATCACATTATTTCTTATAGAAGAAACACGTTGTTGTATCCTCTGGCAGCAACATCCAAGCTTTAAAAAATTAGACGAAATTATTCTTTACATAATCTAGGCGCAAAAAGATAACCTCACAAAAATGTAACTTGGCAGAAAAACACAAAGATCATTCAGAGACTGGAGTTGGCTTGTTAAGGTCAATATCAGGCTTGATAGAGTTGTCCATAGGCTAGTCACGAAGATTTGTCTTGTTGAGTTTAAGGTCTGTAAGAATTCCTTGAAGAGCATCAATTTCATCCTCCATCTTGCTCAGTTTCTTCTTAAGAGATAATGTGTGCTCTTCTTCCTCCACTTGTGAATGAAACATTTTTTTTTTCCAGTGCTATAGTCAAACAAAGCACTGATGCAGTAAATGTATTAGAACGCCCCCGGGCATCTTAACAAAAACACCGCAATAGGTTAAAAATAATGCTCTTGGATATCTGACAATGGTGTTGTTATAATAATGGGCTAAAAGAGGGTTAAAAAAAAAACCTCTCGACTATAAATTTCATTTTTACCATCTATAGTGTTATAAAGCTTTGAAGCATCGGTGCCACTCTTGACTCATGCAAGCACCTTGACATCAGTGCTTCTCTTGCGCACCATCCTTCCGTACCGTTCTCAGTGCATGACTTTCCAATTTTCTCAAACGGTGGTATTGTATATGTTTCTCTCTAATTTAATCTTTTAACGGATTAGAATTGCAAATTAGCACAAAAAATCCATTTCTTTTGAAAAAAACTTGCGCGGTGTGCTCAACAAATTTGGCTCACATCGATAGCAGTGCACCATGTTAATTTACAAGGTGCACTGCACTTCGGTGTGTGAACCTAATGCACCACTATTTCTGCAGTGCATTTCGTAAATGAAAACTCATTGGGAAAAACTATAAATTGTACGTCAGTGCGTATATTTTTAGGTTACATCTGATGCGTTTATATTTATGAAACACAATGCAAAACAATAGTAAAAAATATAGCTCGATGCATTTGATAACCTGAACGTTCCATACCAGTGCGAAAAGGTTATACGTGTGCATTGGTGCATAAGTTTGAGACGCACCATAATGAAAATTTAAATATGTGAATCCATAGTGGTGCGTCATACGTGTGTGGGCATTGTATCCATTGCAGTTGTGTTTGATAGTGCAACGGAGATGATGCGTTACTTTTTTTTGGGCACACTGGGGATTTTTTTTTTTTTTTTTATTTGAAGTTATGTTTCCATAGTTACAAAAACATTTTTCATTTAATAAAAAAAAATAATTGTATTTTATGTATGAGTTTGATGTATTTTATATGCCAATCATGTAGTAGAGATGTCAGCAGAGGAAGCATGAGCAAATGATGAACCAATACAATATGGTCCCACCATGGGAGGCCCAAGAGAGGGAGAGGGATTTATACCCTCGCCCTATTAGCCAACACCCTGAGTGATCTTAAGGAATGTAAGCCTCGTCAAGTACTATGAGGATGCTACATCCCTGAAGGCACACTCTATCTTGTTGGCACATCTAATCCGCTGGTGGAGTGTCGAGGAGCAGGGTTTCCATGTCGGTCATGAAGCGTGGTATAGGCTCTCTCAGGAGGACATATATTTTATCATTAGCCTATCCAAGAGAGGGGAGGATTTTCCCCGAGTCAACTTGCCTACTCTCAGAGATATGTTGGGCCTCATGCAGTTCGTCCATCATATTTTCACGTACATGGTGGAAAACTACTGACTTTTTCTTTTGTTGCACAAGAGGTTAGGTGTTTCTCGTTATTAGTCACCATTATTGCACACTTCACTAGTAATGGGCAGTGCATTAGTTTCCCTCTTTTGTATTATGTCGATTCTTTGATTCAGGTGCCACAACATATCAGATGGTCTACCACTTTTTTGAGGCAATTTTGTATGGCTTTAGACAAATGTTGTGCGATGATACACGGGAGGACAAGTTTCCCTTTCGCTTCAAAGATTTTTTGTTTATTTTTTGAGAGGTTTCCAGAGACAAGGCCTACATTTGACAGTTGCCCTCCTAGGCCAATGACTGAGGTCCATATGTGAATGTGGGGCCAAATGATTCCCAAGCGGGGTTTGTCAGAGTATCTGGCCAGGTTTCCGGCCAAGAGCTGGAACTATTTCTAGTGAGTTTGACCATGCGTTTATCTTATTGTCATTTATGTATGCAGGTATTGATTGGATATAATGTCCCAACATCCTCTTCACAACGATTGAGCCTCCAAATGATAGAGGTCATATTAGTGTTTTCTTTAAATTAATCCAGTTTCATTTTATTGTTTTAATTAATTAGAATAAAAATTGTTCTAGCACGTTCTTTAACTTGTTTTATTAATTTGTTTAATGGAATTGTTCAATTATTGTTGTGTACTATATGTTTTGTAAACATTGACACATTCCTTGGGGACATGCCTCCTCCCCTACCAAAGAGAGCAGATGAGGATATGGACGAGGCCCAAGAGGGTGAGGCTCATCCTGAAGTGGGCATGGGCATCCAAGCCCATAGGGCTGTTATGAGATTTAAGATGGATTGTTGTGATAGATTGTCCAGATTTTTGGTTGAGGAGGGAGTCCGCCCTACGAGGGCTCAAGGCATCAATGCAAATCCTCGGTTCGTGGATCTCTTGAGGGACTATCCATGCAAGATGATGACTCTTATACGTCATATCGCTGGAGCTAGTAGGATTCTAGCAAGGATGAGGAATGTAGGGCATGCAATGATAGATACGCCAAATGAGTATTCACACAGTGCTACCCCGTCGAATCATGATGATGAGGGTGGTGATCATGATGCTTTTGGTAGTACTACCCCATTGGATGATGGTCAGGGCGTCATTGATCCTTCTTGTAGTATACCTCCTCATCATTCGCTTGATGATCAGATGCCAGAGCTAAAGGATATGCCTTTTGTTTCTCCTGACAGAGTAGACCAACCACCTCCTCACCCACCTTAGAGTTTGATAGATGTTGAAATAGTAGTTGACCATCCATCATCTTTTGTTGTAGACCAACAACCTCCTCCTCCACCTTAGAGTTCGACAGACGTTGAGGCAATAGTTGACCATCCATCGTCTTCTGCTGCAATTCCAGGCTGGCACTACTATGTTTGTTGTATCAGATTTTTTATTACAATTATTTGAATTTTTTGTATATTATATGTGTGTGTGTGTGCATTTTTTTGTTCATGTTTATGTTCTTAATTTATATGTTGGTGTTGATGTGTATATTGTTAGGTCATGTTAGATATGTTCATTTAATGTACTCGTAGATAGATGTGTATGTGATAACAGTTATGGATATTAATTTGAGGATGTGTGGTGATGATGTTAGATTACAATGTTTGTGTTTTATTAGATTTGATCACGATGATGATGTCCTGTGAGATTATTAGACTTGTGTGCTAGCTAATGACGTTTATATGTGCTATAGGTGTATATAATTAGATGATGGTATGGTAGTGAATTTGAATGTGTATTTTAGATGATGTTTATGTTTGTTAGATGATTATTATCATGATGTTTATTTTTATGAAATAATATTTATTATAGATTATGTATTGGTGAACTTATAACAAAATTGCATGCAAAACAATTTACTTAAAAAAATACATAGATATTTTTATAAATACAAAGTTTAGTATGATTGAAACCAGGCTTGGAATTTCAAATCTTCTTTGCCCATCAAACGAAAATTTCATGACGTTTTTACATTTTTCATGCCCTTCATTTTACGTTCTACTCAAAATTGTGAGTGTCAACCTCCCTTATCTACAAACTCTTTTTCTACTACTTTTGCATCTCTACTTTCATTAATCTCCCTCCAAAAATGGTGCTTTATTTTTTTCCTAAATTAACATGGGTTTCAAGATATTATTCATATCTTAATATTGGATTTATATTTTACTCAAAAAGAAAGGATTATATTTGTTGATGCTTAATAATTCGATGAAGGATAGGAAGCTAATCCCTATCCACCATGTATACCTTAGTACACTTTTGTAGCCTCTTTGGGAAATGACGGTTGTCAGACTCCATCTTAAAATTCCATCTGTGTGACACAAGAAGACTCCTATCTTAACAAAGGCCTTGCCAAATTCTACATGCTAGATAGCAATAACTGGGAAAATGTGTATTTTGATTGTTCACAATTGAAAAGTACAATATATGAGGAAAAAATCTAAGGGATGGGTGCAAAAATTAAAGTGGAATGAATTAAAGGTCAACAACCACCACTCCATGAAATTGAGATACTCAGAATAACAACTCCTCTTTTACAAAAAGAAATATAACAACTTAGGAATAAAACACTCATCTATCTCATACTACATGAAAACATTCACACCCTAATGGAGATTATAACTTATCTCTTTATAATATTTTTATGTACACTTACTCACATTTTCTCAACACATTTTTTTACTGTTTCCAAAAGGGAAGGATTGCTATCCACAACGAAAATCACCATAGTTCATTGCTCAAACGGATGAAGAACCGAATGTGAAAATTTATCGTATCCAAAAAGGCAGGATTTCTATCCACAACTACAATCACCATAGTAGTTCACTGCTCGAAATGAATGTGGAAATAACCATATTTTATGGGGCTCCCAATAGACTGCTCTATGGATGATTTGAAATTCCTAACCTGCTCCTATCTTAATAAAACATTGTATTTTTATGAAAAATTATATTATTAATTAAAAAAAAAAGATAAAATCAATCTCACTAAATTAAACAAAACAAAATAAATATTTGAAATTTCTTTTATATTTATTATAACTTTTTAATAAAATTTAAGTGATTAATAATTTTAAAATGAATCAACGTTTTATTTATTTATTTTCCAAACTGTAATTAAGTAATATCACAATTTGTTTTTCATTGAAATATATTATTATCACTACAATCTAATATTTAAACTATGAATGTATAGTATTCTTAGACTCTATTCATTTTAAAGTTTTCCCATGTTTAAAGATTTTAAACCTATTGTTTCTCTAATAAGACAAGCATCCATTAGGTTAGAAAGTTAGTATTGGAATCATTATGTTTATTGAGATTCTGGTAAAGTCAACCATGACAGTCTACGAGGCAGGGCATTGACGATATTTTCGTTGCCATATATTCCATTGGTTGTTATACATTTACTGGAGTTTAATAATGATTTGGAAAAGTTGGCAGAATTTTCTCTGGAAAGATGATGACAACTTCCTTCCGAGTCAAAGTTTATATTCAAGTTATATATTTACTGGAGTATAATAATGATTTGGAAAGGTTGGCAGAATTTTCTTCAGCTGGAAAACTGATGACAACTTCCTTCCAAGTCAAAGTTTATATTCAACGATTGTACAAAGGTTTTTTATTTTTGAAAAATATATGTAGTTGAATGGAAAACAAAAACTGGTTTGTTGAAACTCGGTCCTTGCTCAAGTAGCTAACCTCTGTATTTAATCGTTGTTGTTATGTGAGAAAATCTACAACTTTATCAAGAAAACCAATTATAATCCTTTACGATGAAAGAGTTGGCAGAGTTTTCGTAGCTTGGAGAGGTGATGATAATTTTCTCCATAATCATTTATAATGAAAAATTGTACATACATTTTCCATTTTTGAAATATGTAGATTAAAAGAAACAACTGGTTTGGTGAAACTCTTCATTCGTCAATTAGCAAAGCCGAATAATAATTGCAATTCAGTCAAAAGAGTTCACGTTGCAAGTTGTTCTTATGCTTACGATACTCTCTCAAAAAGGCTACAACAAATCCAAATATAAACACAAACTATTATTCATTTACTTGTACAATATCAAGAAAACCAGGTAGACTCCACTCATGTGATTGTAATAAAAAAAAAATACGCGGTTTACATTCATTTGCTCAACACAAGTCTCTCTAATTTATGTATTGATTTCATGCTCAGAACATTACATTACAGTCAAAGATAAAACCATGCTAAATACAATTACTGCAACCTAAAGAGTTGTGGATCACTTTGTGGCATGCAGCTATATTGTAGGGATCCTTTCAATGAGTTGAGAATAAAATAATAAACCAAGTGGACCTTTTAACAAACTCCAGACTTAAAAAAATCACCCATGGTTTTATAGACGAGGCCTGCGAAACATTGGATGAGAGAAACCTATTCTCTCAAAACCACCCAAATGTTTTAAGTGGTATTCCTGTACATCCCTGCTATTCATAGAAAATGGGTGTGATTTCGTCGAAGATTTACCGAGGGTTAAGGACCGAGACATAAATCTTTCACTCAGCTCTACCTCAAAGTATTACATTGTCTCATAGTGCTGAAGCATGTTCCAGGTTCTAGGTTGTTGTAGAGATGTGATTGCAAGTCTATGTTATATATTTCTGATCAGGCAGGATTCTGGTGAGGTAATAAAATTTATACATCATTATAAAGTTCTTCACGCAATAATCAAACACTCGAATTAAACTCTACTCAGAAAACAATTTAGTGGTAATAAAATTTATACATTGTAAAGTTCTTCAAGCAATAATCAAACACTCAAATTAAACTCTACTCAGAAAACAATTTAGTGTTATCATCTGACCTGAGAAACTTATCAAATTGTTTTTTATAAAGCTAGTTGAAATGGCGAGTTGGGTTACTGGCGAATAAATTAACCCTGTTGAGCATCTAGGCATGTTATCAAATTACAACATGAGATCTTCAATCTGTCAGGGAGCACCAAAGCTGCATGTCCAAAAAGAAACATCCAAGCTAATCATAATACAAGGATTTCGCTTATGTGAGATTACGGAAACAACTTGCAAAAATAAGCCTTTGGGTAATGGCCAAGGCAAGGATGAAAGTGTATTACCTCAGTGATGAGACATGAACATGCCCATTGTCTATTTCTTCCTTACCTGTAATTGTACTTCCTCTATTCTAATGGATGGATCATGGAACAAAGCCACCATTCCATTTTCTTGCACAATCATGCAGATAACTTCAAATTCATACAGGTTATTCATAGATGGTTGACACTAATTGAGTTGTCAATGGCATGGACAGTGAACATTTTCGTGAAAATGACAATGAGCTTGTTGACACGTAGTCCTTGGCACCTGGGTGACGAATAGTTAAGATTGAAATTTGTGCGTGTTAGGTTTAGCGTGGCGTCAAAGAAAACTTTAAAACTGCATTCATTTCCTACTCTCCACTGAGTACAAACCAGTAGCAAATGGTAATGGTAGCTCTAGATTAAATTTACACATATCATTCATTTGGGCAGAGCTACAGATGGTACCTGAGAGAGTTACTCCTATTAGGTACTAGCATATGGTAAATGAGATAGTTACTACTATTACGTACTATTCTAGGAGGCAGTCAAAGGCTGGAGCATGGAGCATTTAAATAGCATTAAATTTGAACTGTCTTGTGTACTCATACCAAGCCCCTACGCCCCATATATGTATCATAGTTTTTTACAGTTAAACTTTGAAATTAGACGTCAAAATGACGGGTTGTAGCTGTATAGGACACGTCAAATCTAACGTGGAAATTTTTTTAGTGACCGTCAAATACGTCCTATAGGACGTCAAATTCTAGGCCTGATTGAAACTATGATTGTAAAATTACGATAAATATTTTTCGATTTCTTAGATAGGTAATTCATATTCATTCTAACTTAATTAGTAAAATATTTCAATACTCACAAGGAAAAAATAATTTAAGGTAAAATAATTTAGTTAGTTCTTAATAAGATGAAAATGTGCAACTCATTCAATTTTTAATATAAAATATTAATAATAATAAATTATTCAAAAATACAATTTAACCAATGAAAATTACACTATAGTCGATTTATATATAGAGATAGAAAACCAGTACTATAAATCCATTTTAATCACATATTTATCAATTACTAAAAGAGATTAAATCTTTTGACATTTACATATTTTTTCAAGTTTAACATTCTAAAAAAAGATTTTCATATAATGAGATTTGATCCCTTTTGGCTCTTGGTAGATCTGTTGTTAAGATGGATCTATATTGGTTTATAAAATTCAATATATTGTTATATTTAAAAAACTTAAGTTAGATTTTTTTATAATTAATTTAGATTTAATATAACCTAAAAATTATATTTTTATAAAATTTAATTTATCACTAAAGTTATGACATTTTCAAACAGTTTAAATTTAATATTTATAGCAACTCTTACCAATTTAAATTAGAAATTTTTGTCTCTAAATATGAGGATCAATAAATGTAAAATAAGGCTTGTGAAGTTACTTGTAGTTGGGGATTTTCTCTATTGGAAGTTCTCTCTTAAAGAAGCAAGTGAACTTTTTTCTAGTAATAAAAGTTATAACATTTTGGTGCTATTTTGGTTCTTTATTTTCTATTGTACTGATTTAAATTTAACTCTTTTTAATAATAAATATGAGTTAAATATTTCAAAAATCATATTATATTAGATTTAAACTTCTGACAAAAGAATATATTTGATTATTTTTTAATGAACAACTCAAGAAATATTAATTTTTCCACATACTTATCACGAGATAGTCAATAAAAATCATGTTTTCACATTTCTCCTAGTTAATATTACATCATGTTCACAATAATAAAGACATGTATACTTTAAATAATTTACTTATAAATGCATAAAAATATATATTTATTTTACATAATCTAAATAGGAAAGAAAAATGCATCACCAAAACAAATGTTTATTAATCACCATCACATTATTTATCATTTAGTTCTTAGCCATAAAATATTTATTAATTCAACTCTTATTTGTAATTACCATTGGAAAGAAAAGTCAATACTGTTCAATTATCCATGAAAAAAAAAATTAAAACCTCTCATGCATCCATGTAAGTCCATTTGTTTCTCTTATGGTCCATAAAAAGATGTAATCAACATTTTATACATGGATAAGACCTCCTTTTAGTTTACATAATATTGCAAAAACTATAATTTAAATATAGTAAACATGAATTTACCTCTCATGTCAAGAATTTAATCTTACATATTAATACACATTTTTTCATTGTTAAAGTCCTCATTGAGTTATCATTACATGATTAATATTGATTTTGAACTAAACAAGAAGAAAAACCATGTGAACTGATTAATAAACAATTAAGTATCTAAATCGAGAATAAATCTTCAAAGTTATTTCTAAATTCACTATTTTCTCATTTTGGTTATATTCTTCTCATTTTCCTATTTGAGAATGATTGTGACCTTAAATCCTTATTATGATAGATATTGTACACAATTGGAAATACTTAGTTTTAAGTGTAAAAATATTTCCACTGCAAAAAAAAAAACATGTAAAAACGTTTGTGAAACTTACCAATTATATAAAATTCCAACAAGACAAATAAAAAACAATATAATTAGTGAAATAAAGAAGAAAAAAACATACAACAATAGTATAAATGATGAAATAACACAAGTACATATCACTCTTCGTCGTCGTCACCTTGATTATCTTCCTTGCTTGGCATGATAACACTGTTGTTCTCAAAAAATGTTTTAATCTAGGTTCGTGTCTTAATACGAACCACCAATCCCTATCCAACACATCTGGGTAAAAAAACACCTGGTTGTAGTGTTTTGGGAAAACGTAAGTCCCCTTAGATTCATGACACATCTTTCTAGAGTTAATAGATATCAACCCACTATCACGATTTCCCTTTACATTATTCTGATCAAAGGTGTCCCACCACTTGAACCTAAAAATAACACATTGGAATGAAGAGAAATCCACTTAAATGGTCTCTTGTATCTTTCCAACGTAACCTAACATCCCCTACATTAGGTTTTGATCGCGGTGGCTAACACAACTAGATTGTCGAACTTGACTTCCACTCCATAGTATTGTGCCATGCAACCATCATCGACATCCTCCGTGCGAAAGTGATGTCCATATGCCCACATTGATGGGAACAAATGAACCTATAAAAAAAGGTGAAACAATCACAGTGTCATGTGTCTAATAACTCGAACATAATTAAAAATATAACATATATATAGATGTTCAAATGCAAAGGTGCAGTATGAAGTTAAAATTGCATAGAAATAGATTATGGTTACCGAGTTGTTGCACCTAATCCCTATGTTTAACAAATCCTCTTTAGCACATGGGTAATGACCAGATGCACCGTATTTCTCTCTAACTTGATCAACAGGGAATGTCATTAGCATATTTTCTTTTAAATGGTCAAGATAACACATGCTTATACCATTCAACCGTTTGAATTCTTTCCTATCACCATCCCATTTCCTCCTCTTTTGCTCATACAATGTGACCCACAGTTGTATCGCTTCCATATTGCAAAGAATGAATTTGTTGAGGGCTTTAATTTATGAATTCACTAATGAAATCAAACCAACATATATAGTACATATGAGATCAAAATATGCATTAATATGAAGTTTAGTTTGAATAGTTACTATGTAGAGATTTGACAAATGATAAGCCACTTACTCCTAAATCACTGCACCTAGTGTGTTGTCGATTTGCTTGATGTACTCGCTGGCATAATAGAAAGACTCATACAATACATACCCCTCTGCCATAGACCCCTCGGGTTTTTCCCTTAATCGAAAAAAACCTTTCAATTTCTTCATGTACCTCTCTAAGAAGAACATCCAATGATAAGAAACCACCCCAACTAATTCAACCTCATCTACTAGCTGAATTAGAAAATGAACCTACAAGTCCATGAAACTCATCAACATTTCCTTCTTAAATAAACAAACAATCGCAACTATCTCTTGACGCCACCGTGGAATGATAGCCATATGAATCTCCTTTGATGTGATCCAATCTACAAATGCAGGTAATTTAGATATGGCACATCGTAGGTCTTAGGGGAAGTCATGGTTCACACACCAATGCATGAGCAAAGGATAATGACGTTGCACCATAAATAATACCTTATACAAAAATTAATTATAAAATATTTGTTATGAATATATATATATATATATATACATACATACACACACACACACAGATATATATATATATATATATATATATATATATATATATATATATATATATATATATAATGATAAAATGTTAGAATCATAATAAATAAATATTAGATAATAATTAGTAAATGAATTAAAAATTATGTTAAGTTACACAATTAGTTTGGAAGAGGCATTAATTCAAAGGACATGTCTCTAGGCTCGTGACCAGTCAACTCCTATAAAGGAGAATCACCCTAGCCTTCTAAAATCATCATCGAATATGGAAAAAAAAAATATTGTTTTACATACAAATGTGTAATCCATTTGCAAATATAAGTGAACAACAAAATTATCACTCCAATATCCCATTGCATAATAAATAAATCATATTTTTGACATACGCACTCTTAAAAGGTTCAAATGGTAATGTGATTTCAACCCCGACAAACGGTCTTCCACAGTGAAGCAGTGCCATAGTGAAGACCCATATAAATAAAGCACCCTCACACTCATTATAACTTCCCTTGCCAAAGAAAGATCACATTTCTTTAAACTCCATGGGACATGACCTTCTTTGAAAGACCAAGAGGGACCAAACTCTCCTCTAGTTTCTTGCCTTGACCAATGTTTCTTTTTAGTTTTTGAAGAAATGATATATCCTAACAGCCAATGTGTCATTTTCTTTCAATGATATGTGCCTCTATAAAAAATATGAAACATTTTAAAATATATGCATGGGATCTAGTAAGTTGGAAATCATAAGATGTTCCCAATATGGGAGCTCATAAAAGGCAATTTTTATTTTCATCCCAATGGGAAATTTCTCAACATATGTGTTGAATAATTTTGTATCATCGAACATAGGCTCCCCATTTGAATTGAACATTTTTGCAAACTCCTCCTCCTCCTCCTCTCTCTCATATGCTCTAATCCATTCAATTGGTGTCATTATTGTAGGCCTTCGGATTTCTCTAGTTTACCATTGAAAGTGGACATTGCTCTTTTGTAAGGGTGTTCTTCTGGGAGGAATACCGTGGAGCATTCATACATTGGCTTTCGTTGGTAGTCAGACCACCTAGTCTTCAAAGAAGGTCCACAACATTTACATCCATGATACCCTTTTGTTACAAGACCTGCAAAATTATTGTATTAACCTGAGAAATTATTGTATACAGGCCGACATGTTAGCGACCATGAAGGTCATAACAAATGCAACGAATTAAATTAAATATATGCGATTTTTTTTTTTAATTATATAAACAAATCAATAAAATTGTAATTTACTAAAGCATACTCCTAAGCTAGGATAATCATGTATGGTGTAAGCACATATGCCATACAATGTAAAACTCCTCTCTATTGCGATGGATCTTGATACTTTATACACATGTATCCCTTCCCATAATTCCTTCAATTCATCTGCCAATGGTTGTAAATAGACATCCATATTTTTCACTTGTCTTCTACCATGGACTATGAGAGCCAACATAAGATGTTCACTCTTCATGAACAACCATGGGGGGATATTGTTATTGATCACTACTACAGGACAAACATAATAGTTTGTGTTTTGGAGGGAATATGGGTTGACTCCATCCATGGCTATGCTGAGTCGTAGACTTCATAATTCACCCTTGAATTTTTAAGGCCATGTATACTCTATATGCTTCATGGATATTGAATCTATTGGTATTCACATAACTCTCGACTCACTTTTGTGTGAGGCATGCCATCCCTGCAACATAGCTAATTATTTGCAACGAAAGAGTCTTTGAATCCTTGGGATTATAGGCATGTGCCTCAATATCTTATGAGGAGGACCATGTGATTTACCTTTTTTTTTTTAATTACGGTACCTTTCATGCCCACATTTCAGACATGTCTCTTTGTCTGCATATTCCACGCTATATAGAATACAATCATTCAGACATGTATGATATGATATGTACTCAACACCCAACATTTTCAACAACTACTTTGCCTCTTCACAACTACCCAGAAAGACATTATCACTCGGAAGAACCTTATCTTTGAATAACTTGTAGTTGGCGGAGAATATAATTGTACAATGTGAATATTTAACATTCGTACAATCGACCATTCTTAATGTTCATTGCATGAGAATATTTCTCAAAATATAAGGGACTTTATCGATCATGCAGTTGAATTACCTCAATATTGCCTAGAAACATGGATTCGACATGCCAAACTTTGCTTTCAAGTTGTACGAAAACATTGTTGTCTCCAACAGAGTGGACTTTGACTTGATGCCAGGTCCAAAGAGAGGGGTGGTGGAAGCAGATTTCAGGATTTCGAATAAGGTATCAGTGATATGAGCATCATCCCCTAGCTCATCATTTTGGAATGAATCTAACAACATTTCCTCCATGGCAGTCATATCTTGTAAGTAATTATCCATAAAAACCTCTATTTGATTGCCTCCATTGCCAACTTGTGATGAAGAACTACTATTGTTGCAGTCATTCTTAATTGGTGAATCTAAACATAGTGGGAATTGAATAGGTGGTTTATTCAACCATTCTTTGTATGCTTCCTCTTTGAGTCTTGCTCTTAATGCAACCTTCTCTCGAGTTGACATTGTAGTGGGGTGCACCGGAAGATGGTAGGTGGGTCACTCATCATCACTAGAATCCTAATTTCAAAAAATATTGAATGTCATTAGTACAATATCAATGATATTAGTAAGCACGTCAATGCAATTGGTTTGTTGAAATTACATTATACCAAACAATTATTACCATTGTTGATCCAAGATTATGGCTAGAAGATTCCATGTTCCAATTAGCAGGGTGAAGAGGTTGTCCATTTTCATCTACCAATTGCTTGTGATATGTTGCTCTTTATAAGAGCTTCCGATGTTTTTGAAATGGGGGAATATTTTTTGATCTCAACTCAATTCTAAATCAGGCAAAAAAATCCCCCGGAAAATGTGTGACCATATAGGGAATGAGATGAAAGTTACAACAAGTTCTTTTTCAAGGTTGGGGTAATGGAAAAATTTCAGACTAGTTTTTTAAGAGACACTCCATCCCTGATTGGGCTGGGGGCAGGTCGCACCTTCAGGCCCACCAATGATCTTGGCCATGAAGTGGTGCCACTACCCTGAGGCAATGTGGCCCAGCTCCCTAACATGGGACATCCCATGTGACAGATGGGCTTGGGTTCAAGGCTGTCCCCTCTAGTCCACATGTCGAGTGTGGTACCACATACGAGAGGCAAGGCTGCCCGGCTCCCTAACTTGGGACACCCCAATACTCAAGGATGGACTAGGATTCAAGTCAGTCCCCTCAGGTCCACCATCCTGAAGTGAGTGGCACCAGTCTGTTGAGGCAAGGCTATACTCTAGTTCCCTAACCTAAAATGGGGGATCCTGCAAATTTGGATACGTTTTTTTTCAAATTGACATGGATTAAAAGATAAATTCAATTAGATAATCAAAATATAAATAAATCTGAACTTACTAGAGATGGAAAGGGAGAACTCCGCGAAGGACTTTGATCAGCAATATGGAACAAGATGGAGTTTGAAGAATGGGCCATTTGATATTATTGAGATTTTGTCCCTGCATTTGAGAAAAATCAGAAATACAATTTTGTGTGCATATCTAAAATTAATTTCGAGAACCATATAACCACAATATGAATTTCAATGTAGTTTTCAAACCATTTTTCAAGAATAAGGCGACTTTAAGCAGAGAATGTATACTATTTACTACTGTAATTCATGTGAATTCATCATGAAGGATAATTTGAGATTAATATGCCATTTTATGTGAAAATAAAATTGCATAGAACTTTTAAACCCTACCGGTGCGCTTATCAGAATAAATCACATCAATGCGTTAAAATATTAATCACATTGTTTCGGGATTTGAAAAAGAATATATATATATATATATATATATATATATATATATATATATATATATATATATATATATATATAGATATATATATATATATATCATGTCGGTGCATTAAAAAAAATTGGCGCCCCAATGATGTCGATGTGCTTTACTTGTAAATGCACCGGTGCTCTTTACTATTGAATGCACTAATGTTTGGAGTGAGTGAATATATATATATATATATATATATATATATATATATATATATTTTTTTTTTTTATTTTTTAATTAAAAAATGAGTGGCATTTGATTTTTTGAAATCTAATTTCATAAAGTCTTTGAAATAGTAAAATGTTATTCACTATATAATTATTTTTCCCAAAAACTAAAGGGAGTGATTTTCAAGAGAGACATACGAGAAACACTATGCAAGAATAAAATACTTTGGAGCAACATAAATATTCAGAAGATCAGAAGCTAAAAGGTATGGTGATTCACTCAAAGCCCTACATAGTAAATTTTTTAAATTTTATTGTTGATTTTACTAATAATTTTTTTTACAATTTCTGTTAGGGTTCAATTAAAAGAGATATCATTTGCAAGAGAGACATACTAGGACCATTGTGGAGCAAAAAAAATTTTGGAACCAGAGAAAGACTAGAATTTGAAAGGTATGATGATTCACTCAAAATCCTGTATAGCAAAAATTTTAAATTTTACTATTGATTTTATTGTTAATTTTTTTTACAATTTCTGTTAGATTTATTGACTATTCAAAAAACAAGTAAATTTAAAAACCCAGCATAATAAAAAATTCACTATTGATTTTAATAGTAATTTTTTTTATGATCTTTGTTAATATTTAAATTTAACTAAAACAAAAAACAATACTTACCTTAAACCCTTCTTCTTCTTGCTTGTGTCACTGCAAAATTTCACCTTATGGTTTAACTCCCTCTACCACTTCACAATTAGGGTTTGTAATTTTAGGCACTTTAGATTTAATGTGTTTGTGTACTTACTGTATATAGGGCATTTGAAATTTAAAGTAAGGGGATCACTTGTTGAATTAAATCCAAACCTTATCAGCCCTATTCATTTTTTTTTAAATGATGTATGTTTCGTGGTGTGGTAATGCAATATAGCGCACTGGTGCGCCTTATGTAATAAAACATACCAGCGTATTATAACACTGTCGGTTCTTGTCTAATTTGTTCATGAGTGCTCCTGATGTAATATAACGCACCAACGCGCCTTTGCCAAGTAGCATCGTTAAGTCATTATAGTGTGTTTATCGTTACAATTTGCACCATCATAATGTCAAATTATTTAAAAATAATAATTTTCGCTGACAATGCTAAACAATTAAACTACGATGCATTTAATGACCTAAACACACTGATGCATTTATTCAAATAAACACACCGATTACCAGAGCTCTTTTTGCTGAAAATTATTTGATTTATGTATAAAATATTTTTAATAGTTTATGTATTGAATGGTACACATTGTATATTGATAAAAAAATGTGTGAGAAGGTGTCAAGTAACAAAAATATATATCTACACAATGATAACATATCAAAAAAAGCATAGAAGACAAGTTCTTTTCAAATTCTTTATAAAATTAATATGTTTGAACTATATGTGAGCTTATTACTATGTATTGTTTAGTGTGTGTCATGCAAAGCCACAAAATGAAGAAGGTAGATAAGATTATTTCTAATCTAAGTGCAGAAGAGCGTAAAATCTTGATAGAAAAATTGCAGAAGGATGAATCAGGCGAATGAAAAAAATACTATTCAATATGAGTTTTTTTGTTGTTTGAATTTTCAATAATAATATACTTAAGAATATTAGATAACATGTTTCAAACAATATATTAATTCATATATGTTTAATGTTCTACATGGAGAAATAACGAAGGAAAAGATCAATGTCATTCCAAGAAAAGAAAATTTATAGAACATGTAAATGATGATGACATGGTCCTTAGCTCATCTGGAGTGGTGCTGGAGGTTAATGAAATGGGGTAATTTTTTTATAAAACCATGATGGATCTAGTGGAATGAATGTATAAATGGATGTTCCACTTACAATACAAAAACCTATCTAATGATTCCAAGAACCAAATTATATCTAAACTACATGAAGTGTTTCCAGAGCAATTGTTAATGAGACATGTGAGGCTTGCAATAGTAAAACATACAACATCAAAAAAGAATCATTCAAAAGGTAATATACCTAATTAAAGTGATATTTTAGAATTAAATGTATATATTACTACAAACCATTCATTTATTAATATCAATTTTGTTATATTTAGTTTTCATATATCAATATAAAAATAGTTTATTACTTTTTTCAGGAAGATTACGAAAATCCCAAATGATCAACGAGCTGATATGAGAAACATGCCAGTAAGAATGTTTAAAAAAGTGTACAAGGAGATGGTTAAAGAAATGGACATAATTGCATCACAGAAGGAGTCATCACAACAACATGATTCAAATGTAAGTAATCATGATTGACTTTGTACATATAAAAAAATAATTTAGCATTACATATTAATTTTGAAGTATTTTATTGTAGAAAACAAAACAAAATGGAAGACATTCAACACATAACATAGGACGACAAAGAATAAAATGATTGATATCAAAGTTTGTGGGTAATTGTTAATATTTCCTTGTAACAACTCAAGGTTTCATTTTTGTATATTTTGAGTTGCTTTACAACAACCATCCTTGAATGTCTTTAAAAAGGTTATAACATACAAAGAAGAGACATTGAAAGAATTGATTGACATTGATTTAAATATGGGTTGTGTGCTCTAACCTAGCAGAATGAGGGCTCATATGGCAATTCACCGGGCTCTGACCTCTCCCAAATTCGTGGATGCCTGGGTGCAAAGGAATTGGAGATCTCTGGTAAAAGAAGGAATCAAAAGTCACTTAGTCGGCAAGGGTTTCTCCGTGTTCGTCTTTGACTCAATAGAGGACAGGAATCTCATATTCAGAAACAACTTGTATTTCATGGGCCCTTAGGGTCTGTACTTGAATCAATGGACCCCGGATTTTGACCTACTCAGGATGTTCCCTTAGTTGTCCTCGTTTGGGTATGCCTACCTCACTTACCTCTACACTGCTAGAACCCAAAATCTCTAGAAACCATAGGCAATAAGCTCGGCAATACATAGATCATGTAGAAAGGAAGGACCAATACTCTTGCATGAGAATTTGTGTAGAAGTCGACCTGGAGGAAGGCCTCCCATAAGCTACAAAGCTCACGGTGGTTGATTGGTCTCACATTCAAGTGTTAGATTATGATAAAATCCCATTCAAATGTAGGCATTTCCACGACTATGGACACTTTGTCAGGCATTGCAAAAATAAAATAGAGGAAGAGGCTGAGAAATCTAAGGGAGAACAATGGATCCAGGTCCAAAAAATAGTACCAGCTAAACAGAACAATAGAACCAAAGGGAAAGGAGGGCCCACTGGGAGCATAGCATCTCCCTTGGTACAAGGGGAGGGAAGCACAGGCCCTCCAAGAGCAGAGACCTCCAGCAATCCCTTTGAAATTCTCAGCACACCAGAAGAACCCCTAGCCCCAGCAGCTGAAGAAGAGGCCGAACAACAACCCATCACAATGGTAGAAGATAAAAGATCGGAGGAAACATAATCTCTACAAGCTGGACCTCCAAAAGGTGCCTCTAGTCCCCCATCCTATGCAGATATGACAAGGAATAAGCTTACAAAGAACTCTGGATCCTTGGAAGATGAGACAACCGAGAGGCCCTCAAAAAGAGTTGGGAGGAAATCTCACAGGGAGGCAAGGGAAGAAGAGGCCGAGAGACAAAAAATGAAAGGCAGCTAGCCCACGATTGAGATGTCCATCGACATAAATACTAGGACCAGGCCTCCCAAGGGAGAGTCTGCTCCCCCCTCTGCCAGTAAATAATGCAATTAGTCTCTTGGAATTGTAGAGGCTTGGGGAATCCCTTAAAAGCTAAAGCAGTGAAGAACCTTTTGAAATCAGAATCCCTTGAGATCCTCATGCTCCAAGAGACTAAAATAGAAGGGGATGCCATTCTTGATCTCAACAAAGCAAAATGGAAAACAAAAGTTGGAAAATCAGTAAGTGCAAGGGGTACATGTGGTGGGCTCACCACTCTATGGGAGGAAGACAAATTCCAACTTGAGAGCTCCTTCCAAATGCAACAATGGATCTATACCGAACTCATCACCTTGCAAGTAAGATCACTTTCGCCCTCTTTAATCTCTATGTTCCAGTCCTCTATGAAGAAAAGAAAGACTGTTGGCAAACCCTATTCGAATTTCTAGATGCTTACTCCCCCATGAATATAATTCTAGCAGGAGACTACAATTTAATCCTCGAGCCAAAGGAAAAAAGAGGAGGAAACAACAGTAGAGACCATTTTCTTCCCTTCGTGGAAGACCTGATTAATCAATGGGATCTACTGGATTAAAAAAGGGATCTACACTTGGTCAAACAACAGAGCTGGGGCGGAACACATATAAGCCCGACTGAACATATTTTTACTTCAGAGCACCTTCCTCTATGAAAAGAAGATTATCTCCACTAAAATTCTACCAAAGTTGACATCAGATCACAAACCCATTCTTTTGATGTTCGAAGAAGAGGAAAATCTGGGGCCCATCCCCTTCCGGTTCAGCCCCTCTAGGCTCAAAGGGATGGGTTTATGGACACAATATTGAAGGCTTGGTCGATCCATGTTCTTGGATCGCCCAACTATGTGTGCAAACAAAAGCTAAAAGGCACCAAAACGGCCTTGACAAAATGGATAAAAAAGCCCTCAGACTCCCCCACCAGTGTTAGAAAGCAAACTGTCAAGTAGTTGTTCTATCTGCAACTGGATATGGAGCAGCAAGACATTACCTATTTAGAAAGTCAGAACGAGCAAAAAGCCCAACTCAACACTCTTCGATCCTTCAGAGTGGAGGAAGAATCCCTGAGGCTGAAATCCTATAATCTCTAGCTCCTGGCTAGAGACAAAAACACTGCCTTTTTCCATAAACAAATTCAAGCTTCTCTTTCTAGAAATCACATTACTGAAATTACCTCCCCTGACGGGACTGCCCTCAAAGGCACAACTCAGTTAAAAGAGGCTGCAACCTCTCACTTCCAGCAGTTGTACAAAGAAGAAGGTTTGGATGACAATGAGGAAACAACAGACTTCCTCTCTCATGTTCGAAGAATGGTAAATGAGGAGGATAACTCAAGAATCCTGAAGCCCTCACCAAAGATGAAATCAACAATGTCATCTGGAGGATGGAACCAGATAAAGTTCCAGGACCCGATGGGTTTTCCATTCATTTATATAGAATTTGTTGGGACATCATCAAGGCTGACTTGTTCCGAATGATCAAAGGCTTCCTCCAAAAAGCCAAAGTGGGAGGAAGCACAAATTCCACTTTCCTAGCGCTAATCCCAAAAGAATCCAACCTAGTAGCTTTTGATTGATTTAGGCCAATTTCGTTGTGAAATGCATCCTACATATTTCTCTCCAAACTCCTTGTGAATAGAATCAAGCCTCTGCTGGAAAAACTCATCTCTCCCAACCAAGGAGGGTTTGTTAAAGGCAGTGATATCCTGGATAATGTGATCCTGGTGTAGGAAATCATTCATTCCAACCAACAAAGTAAAGAGCAAGGGATGCTCATTAAGCTGGACATGGCGAACGCCTTTGACCGGGTAAGGCACTCTTTCCTCCTCCAAGTTCTTTCAGCTTTTGGCTTCATCTATGATTTTATTAAATTGATTAAAGCATGTATTGGAGAGCCATGGATAACCCCTTTAGTAAATGGCAAGCCGTCCAACTACTTCAAAGCATCAATGGGCATTAGGCAAGGTTGCCCACTGTCCCCCTTCCTGTACATTCTGATGGTAGATTCCCTAAGTTGAAAGATGATAGCAGAGAAGTTAAAAGGGACACTTCCAGGCATAAGGGCGATGAGAGGAACAAATCCAATTAACCATGCCTTGTTCGCCGATGACTCTTTGCTCATGGGAAGGGCCTCAATTAAAATAGCAAGGGCTTTCAATGATGTTATTCAAAGCTTCTACAGAGTTTCTAGAGCTCTCGTCAATAGAAGGAAAAGTGATGTGTATGGTTGGGCAATAGATCAACACACTGTCCATCGGATTGCTCAATCCCTGGGCTTCATGGGCTTTGCTTCCTAGGATAAACTCAAGTACTTAGGCCTGCCTTTAACTCTGGGAATTAGCAAGGCCCCTCACTGGCTGGAAATTATCAGCAAAATCAAGGCAAAAATGACTACTTGGGGCGAATAGTGGCTCACCATAGCTGGGAAGCTTATCCTTATAAAATATGTCCTCTCCTGCCTTCCAATCTACCAGGCTTCGTTTCTATTGGCTCCAAAAATGATCACCGAGCAACTTTTTAAGCTGATTTGAAACTTCCTGTGGCAAGGAGGAAAGGGGAATAAAAAAAAAATACACATGGTCAGCTAGGACATAGTGAAAAGGCCAATATCAGGAGGTGGTCTTCAAGTCAGAGATCCCAGGTTGGCCAACCTAGCTTTGGGAGGAAAGATTCTTTGGAAAATCTTCTCAAATCACCAACATCTGGTAAGCCAAGTTCTCATTAAAAAGTATATGCATGGGATCTCAATAAACAATATGGAAGAAGGAGCCTCTTGCAAAGGAACCACTCTATGGAAGCTCTGCATCCATGGTTGGGAGTTCTTTAAAGACCACCTGTACATAATTCCTGGAAACAGGAAAAGAATCGGGTTGTGGGAAGACAAGATCATGGGCCTCCAACCCCTCAAATTCGCCCTTGAATTTGAAGACCTGCAGGAATGGCTCACTCAACAAGGCATCCACAAGCTGGCAGATATATCTTCATGGGACTCTGATGGGAATTGGATCGGTTGGGCTCTCCACCGCCTCCCAGATAGGTTGCTTCCTCAACTTCGCCTCTTCCTTGCTGCGATCTTGGGAATGGCTCCTGTGCACCTCCGTTCAAAGGAAATTTGGGGTTGGGGAAAGACCGGTGCTTACACAACATTGCAGGGCTTTGCAGCCTCCAAGAACAACAACCGCAGATCCACCCTCTGTTGCTATGGGAGCACGTCTAGGATCCCCTTGGCCTCCCAAAGATAAATTTCTTTTGCTGGGTTCTCATGCATAGAAGGGTCCTAACAGGAGATAACTTAGCGAAATGAGGAATTATTGGGCCCCATAGATGCTCCCTTTGTTGCTCGGCTCAGGAAACACTTGACCACCTATTTATTGAATGCCCATACACCTAAGAAGTATGGACGCAGGCTATGCATGGGCTCAAAGCTCAAACTCCAGTGTAGCTCACAGTGGTTAACTTATTCACCTCCTGGAAAGGGCGTTCCCCCCACGTGTTGAAGAGAAAAACCACGCGGAGAAAAATCTAGTATGCAATACCAAAATACATTTGCTGGGAAATGTGGTTGGCAAGGAATGAAGCCATATTCAATAACAATCTGAGAGCCCCCATTGTAGTGGCTTCCAAAGAAAAATCATTGTTGTTGGAAACTATCGAGAATCGACCTCATAAGCCAGACAATGAGCTCCTCCCAGAAGATATTATCTAGCTAGGAGGACCTATGGGACGTGATAGCAATAAAAAGAACCCCACTCAGCCTTGCTCCAACCCAGAGTGGAGGCTCCGGATCTCTGAACTGGATTTTCAAAAGTAGTGGAAGAAACAAGGCAAAGTCACAATATTCTTTGACGGAGCCTCCAAAGGAAACCCTGGAATATCAGGATCAGGGGGAGTAATCTACTCCCCATACGGCCACAACAAAGATAGCTTTAGCTGGGGCCTAGGACAGATCACTAACAACCAGGCAGAAACCTTAGGACTGCTCAAAGCCTGCTAGTTTGCTCAGGGGAAGAGAGGAAAAAACGTCAAAGTCTTCGGGGATTCAGAAATCTTGAAAAAAATCCTAAATACAGGGTGTTATCTCAATAATCCAGTGCTCAATAAGACCCTTCAGAGAATCATGAAGGTGTTGCAGAACTTCACCACCAGCTCCTTCTACCACATCCTCCGAAATATAAACAAGGAAGCGGATATAAGGGTAAACATGGGCTGCCTCAAAGCCCAAGGAGAACTTTCAAAGAATGAAGAAGCATCTATCTAGCAACTTATTCCATAAGAGAGAAGACCTCCGAGCTGTGCAAGAACAGGTTAATAACGACAATGTTCTCCCTGCAAAGTCCTTCATTATGCAGGTTACAAACAAAACTCATTTCATTCGATCTCTAGTGATTGCCCGGACTATGTATTGGCTCTGCAACAACATAAAAAATAGGATCTCTTTCCTTGCTTAACCCTCTCATTCTGACTACTCCTTCTCGCCCAAGGCATGCTCTATGCATACAACAAACAATAATGTTCATAAATCAGCAATTCAGACAAAAAATCCCATGAAGGAAGACATAGAATAGTGTTGTCGCGGGGATTGGATCGTCGCTAGACGCCTTCAGGTTTTGTTTCTCGAAATTAAATGCCTCTGTGCAGGGTATCCTGTGTAACACAACAACATTGATTGTGTTGATGCTGTGTGGCTCAGACTCGTCGCTGATGCCTTCAAGCTTCACTTCTCCCTATCATAATGAATCAAAATTAAATGCTTCTTTGCAAGGAGTCATGTGTAATACAACAACATTAATTTTGCTGATGCTATGTGGTTTGGGAGAAATTTTCAGAAGGTGTAAGAGAGGTTGTTTAGGCCCCAACCCAACCCTCCATCTCTAAATAAAAACTTATCCATTCCTGTTAAAAAAAATATGGGTTGTGAGTATATGTTGACATATAAAAAAATAATTATGGAATTTGTAAATATCTTTGTTGTTTTACTTCTCTGAGTTTATAATTAATGTATCAAAAAAATCCTTTATATTAAATCTATGATTTATAATGGAGTTTGAAATATTTATAAAACAAAGTATGGAACTACGCCAACAGAAGACTTGTTGCAACAAGACATGAGACTTGGTTTTCAAACCATGTGTACAAATTATGAGTCACTTCTTGCTATCGTACATTACTATTCGATTTACATTGATGCATATTATTTATTTCAATTTTCATTATTCTCACCAATGTAGATACACTCATTACACTTTATTTTTATGTTTGTAGATGGAACAAGATCAAGAAGACGAAAACAATCAATTCAATCAACAAAACATTCGTGCAAATAACCCAAGTCATGGAAATAACTCGAGCACTAATGGCACTTCCAATGAAGAATGATGATCTATTTGGATATCAATACAACATGTATTTTTGAAATAATCGTTTGTGAAAATCAAACATTTTGTTTAAGGTAATGGACATAGTGTCTAAATTGAAAGACAAGGGGTTACCAATAACAATCCCATTTTGTATGAAAAAGAGCCTCTTATTGATACATAATAAATACATTTTAATTTATTCTATTGTGTTATGCAATGTCACTGTGAAATGTTACACCACTGATTAAATATATGGATGATTAAATATTATAATGGAGAGATGTGAAATCTGATAATACAAGAAATTAATCCAAACATCATATATAAATGCACTAATCAAATTTTAATTTATATGAATACTGTTATAAGACACATGTCAATTTTTCAATGAATAACAGATTTTAAAAATTACAATAATTGCACTAACATAGGTTGATGCTTCCAAAAAAGAGAAAATCTCATACAAAAAAAGGGTGCGTCCATAACATAAACACACACTGTTGTGTTATGTTATATAAAAGCATTGTGAAGACATCTTGTTTGCATGACAAGTTCCTTTTCAGAAAATCATAACACTGGTGCGTTTAGCTCTTCAAGCATTAGTATTGTTTGTAATTAACGCTTCGGTGCATCGCAATTATTAATGCAACAGTGCGTCCATAGAACTAACACCCCGGTCCTAAAAAATATTATTTCCATCCGCGGTGCATTATTAAACTTAACAACACTGATCATTTTATAATTTTGGCACACCGGTGCATTTATACAAATAATACGCATCAACGCAGCTATTTTATATAAAAGCACCCGGTTTGCAATATTTTTTTTTGCGTGCCTCTGTATCGTTCCTTGAAAAATGCACTGAGGCATTTTTGATGTATACACACCGGGGTAGTATACGTTTTAGGTGTTGGTGTTCTTTGAATTCAATGCCTCTGTGCTTTTAGTTATGTATGCTGCCCCGATGCTTTTATATATGTGGCGCACTGGTGCTATTTTTGCATTAAGCACACCGCAAAAACCCTCCGACTACCCATATTTTTCAGTTGTGATGAAGTTTCGTTATAATCTTTGCTAAAACATTTGCCATCACAAATGGATTTTTTAGTTGATGTTTTTTTGACTATGTTTGACTGTTTTATAACACTAAAAACCTCTGTTATAACCTCCGCTAGAAGGTATTTTCCTTGTAGTGTTAGGCTATCATTTGAATATTTGGAGGTGTAGCAAGGGGCATACAACCATGTGGAAGCTCCTCAAAGCCCAATGCTCATCTGAGGAGGGGCAACAATATGGCTATAGTGTCATCTATTTTCTCAAAACCATGATAGATGTCCTTTTAATGATGTTGGCGAGTTGTCAAGTGATCCCTAAAGGGATCTATATAGCATGTGTGGTGAACCACTTGAAACATACTCTCAAGATCAATTGAGATCAACATCATTAGGTACAAAAACCATTAGGTATCATAGTGGACCTTAGTTGATGTCAAGGCCACAAAAATAGTTCACGCAAACCTTCCCTTAATATCTCTTTCCAACTCTAGATTTGTAAGCAAGATATCAAACTTTTTTTAGGGATGCTTATGAAATTAGCCCTATTAGGTGTTTATAGCTTACAAGGGGAGGAACATTTCATAGGTAGACCCACCAGTCCACAGATGCATGTGTTAACTATTGTCATGGTATGGGAAAGACTTCAAGGAATATGGCCATAGTCATGGTGCTAATTGAAGGGGGTCCAACATATTTGAGTATAACAATGAGAAAAGAGAGCAATCTTGGAGGCATGAGTTACCCCTTTCCTCAACCTACTTTTTCCACCCCTCTAGTGTGCCTTTTACTTTAATGATTTATATTTATTTCTTACATAACTTAGGTTACATAGCTCACTTTTTGTTTTTCCAATACCCCTTAAAAATATAGTAGATTATCGATCATCAGGGTTGGGACATTCATAGGTTCCTTTCTTTAGATGGAGCATGAAATGCTTAGGAACTAGGTGATGGCTAATGAGGAGGGTAAATCTCATGCTAGGATTTTTCCAATGTGCTTATTATGCCCAAGCCATATTTTTCATTTTTCATTTTCTTTCATTTGTGACTTCATATGTTCTATCTTTCTTTCAATTGCATCAACCTCTTAGTGAAATTTTTGAGCCCTCAATTACATATGAGGATATACGGTATCAGTCCCAACAACAAATGACAATCAACCCAAAGAGTGGAGGTGGATATAACGACATCCTATATCAACCAATGCCTCCTATTAGTGCCTCTACTAAAGGAAGGGCCTAAGGGGAGGTCACACTAGACTAGGGGAAAAGGATAATCTCCTAGGTGAATCATGGTAATAGGGGTACAATAAAGAGTGATCAATCATCAAGCTTGACTAGTGATCTATATTAGTATGCCCAGTACATTAAATGTAACACTTGATTACAAAAATGGTTATTGTAGCTTCTGGTATAAGACCTACCTTCCTCTAATAAGTATGTCAGATGGGAGTGAACATTGACTAGAGCATAGGTGGAGGGTTTTGAAGTAGAGCTATTTGTGGATCATCATAAGGTTGTTCCATGGCTAGCTAAATAATGACGATAATTTTTTTTCCTAAGGGTTACCCACTTGTGGAGGATAACATTTGGCTCCAACTCAGGGACATGTGTCACCATAGAGTGTTTGATCCATGTGATTGAATGAGGAGTGCATGAGAATACCAACAATCCTCGGTGCTTTACATACCTATTACATGTACACTCATAGCAACTTGTTGATAACAACTGAGTAGGGTGATGATTGTCACCCTTATGATATAAGAGAATAATAAGGATAAAATATTAGATAAGAGAAAATATAAAATATAAACATTATGCAAGTAAAATCAACTTGTAGACAATCAAAGAAGGATACAAAAATAATTATGCAAGTAACATAATCCTACTTTAATTACCTACTACTAAGTGCATGGTGTCTCATTAAGGTGAAAGGCCTTTAGGAGTTTTTAGTTCACTAGTAAAGGGAGGGACTTTCCTTTAAGGCTTTCTAGACAATAAGTGTGACAACCCAATTATATTCCCACTTGTGAATGAATTGTAAATATGTCATGAATTTTAATTACAAAAAATTGGGGTTGAGTACGGGGACACGAATTCCAGGGACTAAGGAGGTTACTTGCTTGGGATGGGTTAATTTTTCTTCTTTTAGGAAGTATGGATTGCTTATGACAACCATTAAAGGTCAAATGTTGCATTTTAATAGCTCAGGTTCTCTAAATTTATGGAGCTGAATAGTTGGACGAGGGCCATGCTGTTTTGGAAAAATCTACAAGACAAAAGGACAAGAAATTAAATAGGAAACAAGGGCATACTTCCAGCGGGTAAGGTGTGTAGGACACCCACTACAACAAGCTAACCAATCACAATGAATCTGGGGGAAAAATAGACATGTGGTGCCATTGGAAAGGTTGGCAAGACTGTGGTAGGCAGAAGTCACTGTCTGGAGGGTATTTGAGCAGCTTAGAACTGCGCGGTAGAAGAGGAAAAAGAAAAAATTAGAGCAAGATAGAGAAAAAAGGAGGAGAGGTAAAGGAGAAGGCAGAGAAGGTAGGACAGAACTCAAATAGTTAGGAAAGGGAGATAACATTCAAACAATGAGGGAGAAGCACCAAGATAAAATGTAGAAGAAAGATAGGAAGGTAGATTTGGAAAAGAAGAGAAGAATGCAGATGACAACATAGAGAAGGAAAATTGAAAAGCCAGAAAGAACACAAAGTAGCAAAGAAAATGAATTCTTAGTTAGAAAGAAGTTAGGAGGAAATAATTTCCTCTCGATTCCCTGATAGTCAATGGAAGAAGATGGTTTTTCTGTGAGTTCCTAGGGATGGGGTGGAGGAATTGTTCTTGAAATCTAAAGGGTGGAGGCAACAAGACTCTAGATTCCTTGTGCCTTTTATTGACTGCAAATCAATTGGTGGATGGAGGAGGAAGGACCTTTAGAATCCTTGAGAAAAATACTCCTTAGTCTCTGGAATCTGGATCAGAGGTGACAACTGCAAGTGAGATATGGTTGCAACTCGTCTACATTTGGGTGGAGAGTTGTTGTCCCTAACTTAGTTGACCAAACCCATTTTAAGATAAGTGTTTTCATGTGTATTCATTACGATTAAGTTCATTTTGAATTGTTAATTCAATGTTGTGTTCATTGCATGAATGGTAATGGCTCACTTTTGATTGAAAAGAATGAAGCTTTGTTGATTTTCCCTTGTGAATGTGGTTTTACAATGATGTTTTCATGCAAGAGATTTAAATATAAATGTTCATCTTAATGTTGTTTGCATGAAGGATGGTTGATTTTCCTAAGCTTGAAAGTATTGACGCTCATATTGATGGTTCTTGTTGTTGTGGTATTGCACTTGTGATCTGTAGGAAATACATATATGTATAAATCTAAGAGGGCGTTGTGTCCACTTGTTAAGTAAATTGTGTGTTGGTATGAGAAAACACTAAGAAAATACGTGAGAATTCATGTGAATTGGATTACAAGATGAACTTAATTTATGAAGTGAGACAACAATGTTCTAAGGCCACAATGGGCTTGCATAGGAAACTTGTGCTAGCCTCATAGTATTGGTATAAATATTCATGTAAATAGTTGGGTGCAGTGCATAAGCTTCACAAAAACGAAGTAATGCATGGAAGCATTTGAACCATTCATTCTAATGCCAAATGAGAATACATCTAATCCATAAGGCACTGAAAACATATATGAACATACATACACATATATATATATGGGTACTATTGTTTTAAACATGAAATCCTGGGCTTAATTTCCTATATTTATCAATCATTCGCTATGATAGTAGCGTAAGGGCGATGTTTTTAACTTCTAGCAACCCTGTAATGGTGAACTCACTCATAAACCTGTGCTAAGGAGTTTCGGGCCATGCATAGGCATCACAATGCCTAAATAGGCATTTGTTTTATTTTAAATTGTATATGTTGACCACCCTTGGGTTTTTGAGAGCCTTTGCCGAACAACAACAGGGTTCCACATGGAATGAAAGAGAAAGATGACATTTTTAAATTAATGAAACTATAATAAGCATAACTCAAGGTCCCAAACGTCTAAATTGGGAAAAAATATATCATTGGAGATGTCTCGCTGAGACAAATAGTATGAAGACACCCAAAGTGAGTTTAAGGACTCGAAAGAAAGTAAAAAAAATAATTATTATCCCATTTCTCTAACTGTACCTTAGTAGTTTGGTAAGTATAGTGAGCACATCCTTGAGTTTAAGGGGGCGTGTTTACAGGTGGTATTAGAGCACCCCGGTTCAACACTTGGACTAGATGGGCTCTATGGTGAACAAGTAACAAAATGGTTTCTACAAAGGGGTTTCATATTGGTTTCTAGAATAATAATAAAATAAATGTTTAGGTGTTAAAAGCTAGTTTGAATTGATTGATTTAGCGCATGATGGACATGGTTACTTGTGATTTAATTATGTGGCATGGTACTAATGCATGAATCCCTAGATTTAGGGTGGATCTCAACTTCAAGAGTAATAACTGAATGTGAGTGTGATGACATCCTACTCATAACATTTGATTTGGATTGCATATCAAATGAAATGATGTTGAACATGTCATTTTGATAGATGCCTTGGAAATGCATGTGTTTGTTGGTTTGCATATTTAAGGTTCGAAAAGCCCATGGTTGTGACGTTGGAATGATTGTGCATGAGAATGTTCACGTGATACTAGGAATTTGTGGAAAATCCTTGTCTGAAGTGTACTTTGCATAGCGTCGCTTGGTTCAATGAATGATAGACATATGTATTATATGTGGTTGGGATGTGGGATTACATGGTATGTATGTGTAAGAGGCCAAGAACCTCAGTGGAGGTTGGTTGTTTGTCATATGTTGATGTTATGTTTTCCTTATGAATGATTGTTCTTCGGGGTTAATGCCTTCCTCATTTAAGGAATGGGGTGTAACATGTGAAAATGGTTCGTTGAGGCTTCTAAAGGTTGTTATCATGATGTGAGATAGAGCATTTGTGTTCCATACTTAATCGGGAGGAGCTCAAAAGCAAAGATCTTATGTAGAACTTGTAGATCAAGGAATTGTAGTTCTACTAGAGAATGAGACTGCAATATTGGAGTTTATTTTGCATTATCAGGAAGTCTCTCGTGTTTCAACAACCTCTTCAATAAAACTTATATTGTCCATGTGGGGTATTCCTCTAGTATATTGGACAAAGCAATTGTAGAAGGTGGCATAGATAATGAGATTGCGTTACGAGAATCTATCTTGACTGATTAGGCATTGGGAAGATTTCACAAGATGAGAGTGCCCTCACTAAATCACACAACTCAGATAATGAGGACATGGTTAAAGATGTTGAAGAAACTGTTGCGTATGAAGGTCAATTTTATGAATTGCCTTGTTGTTGTTGACATTGCATAAGGATGTTGACTTTAATTACATTGTTGAGATGGATTATGAAGTTGATTCTCTCAATAATAGAAGTATGGTAGATGTTTTTCCTGAAGTCACACTTCCATCAATTAGTATTGTATTCTTAAATTGTGTCCTCCACTAATTGTATCTTTGGCATATGGGACCTTCTCTCTGGTTTCCTGTATCGCATATAATGATAATATTTGGTACATGATTTCCCTTTCAGGAATGTTATTTTTCTATTTTATTTTGATGAGATGAGGCCATTGGAATGTGGATTATGTTGATTTTTGATTAGGCTGTTGGAGCATTGATCATATTGAATCCTTTCATAACTGGGATTATATTCACTAGTAATGTTGTGTTCTATCCTTGGCTTCATTTACGTCCTAGAACTTTTCCAGTGTTATCCTCAGAAGTCACTGCTTTCACCTAATATAATGTTGGCTTAATGAAATTTTAAAAGAAAGGGAAGTATATGAGAACACATTGCCTTAAAAATTGAAATTTATTAATGTTGTTGCTAGCACTAAAATCAGGTTATCTTGGTGTAATCTTGTAACATCTAAATATGTCAGTGTCATAGTATTTGAGGAAATTAAGTATGCAAATATTGCAGGATGTTTGTTTGGTTGAGCCATTAAATGTATAAGTAAGTTTAGCCTTAAATCATTTGGAAATTTTTTAGCCACTTTCTTTTATCTCCGTGAAGTTGCACCTATGTGGCAGGATTCGTAATGTATGCCAAGTTTTGGTTACAACGCCATGTCTAGGGAATTGTATGCCAGTTAATTACATGAGGACATGAATGTTTTTTAAAGTATGATGACATTCTTTGTGCTGACCTAAGATTGCCCATGGGTACCATGACTACTAGTTGTAGTAAGAAGGCGAAATTTCTCAGAATTGTTTTAATAGTTGGGCTAAGTATGGTCCCAATAGAGAGGCTCACATTGATTATGCTATTAGAATAGATCATATATTAAATTCTAACATTGTAAATACAAGAGGATAGTTATGACCAAATGAGGACATGTGTTTCTAAACTTGAAAACAAACATGTTAGTTGGGTTTGCGATATATGTGCTCACAACCCTATGGATGCATGAACAACTATAAGGTAACAAGTATATGTTTTTTTTTTTTTTCTGTTTTTCATTAATGAGCTAACAAATGGGTGTGTGTGTGACAACACATGGGAGGAATAGAAAACTTGAAGGCTCAGCTCAGGAAATTGGAAAGTGAGCTTAGGATCTGCAAGGTAGAGATAAAGAAACTTTACAAGCAGCAACAAGAATTAACAAATTGGAATTATAAACTATGGGAACACTTGTAGGAATTAACATGATAGGTTCAACCCTCAGAGAAAGGAAGTGGTAATGGTAGAAAAAGACCCTGAGAAAAGGAGAAGGAAATAAAACATGTCTAATGTTGGTTTTGATGGGAAGATCACATAAAATGAGATTGTCCCCACAACATGGAATGGAAAGGAAACTGATTTTGTTATATATACAAATACAGGGTTGATGATTGATAATACCATGAGTGTTGGACTCAAGACATGGAGTAACTTGTGGTCTACTTCATGATTTTGTTATGCTATGCCTTTAAACTTTAGGCTTGTGGTTGGTTGTTTATTTATTGTTGAGTATGCATAACTATGTTAATTTGATTGCAGTTCTTCTATGATTGCGATTTTGAATTTTATTCCTTTTGTGATGTTTCTTCTATTGTTGCCTCTAACATTGTCTACTGATTTTATAACCAATCATTGATACACACGCTGGAGGGCCTTAAATAAGAGGGTTGAGTTTGTAGGGAATCCATTGATTCTCTAAAAAGGGGCAACACATGAATCCATGTAGGCTGGTGAGTCTATGGAAAGGATGGGCATTGAAAGGGAGTTATTTTAAGGACCGCATATGTGCTTATATATAGAATACACGATTATGTTTTTGCATATAGATATGAAATTACCAATTTTGTCTCACATGGTTGTCAGGGGCCAATCAAATGGAAAGTTGATATCTCATGGATTGTATCTATTGACAAAAAAAAGAGAAGAGAGAAAATTTCCCATTGATTTATGAAAAGATGATTCTCACATTTAGCCATGCAAAGATGGTGAACATGGGAAAACAAGAAGATCCAATATGACATGATTCACATAATAAAGATAGTGCGGTCTCTAGATCCTATGTTACAATGTGTTGAGTCATCTTTATATGTGCATGTGTTATGTATATGGCATATTGTGTCATGCGTACATGTATTGTGCTATATGTACATGTTACATGCTATGTTATGTTATGTTATGTTTGGTAACATGTTTGGGGCAGACAAATATGGGACTATTTGGGTCCACGTGCTATGTATTGGTACTTGGTGGAGGCGTGATAACCTTTGGATTACCAATATTTTTGTGGACGGAATACTACCTGGTTTGGTAATGACTACCTGATTCCCTTGATGATTGAGGATAAAGGTGAGCCTCTAGATTACGTTGTTACTTGGATAATTGATCCAACTTATGGAAGTCGAAAGGAAGAGAAGTATATATATATATATATATATATATATATTCTCATCATAGGGTGGAGGTGAGCCTCTAGATTCCCTTGATGATTGAGGATAGAAGTGAGCCTCTAGATTTCCTTGTTACTTGGATAACTGATCCAACATATGGAAGTCGAAAGGAAGAGAAGAGAAAGCACTGGGCCTAGTTTGGCAACCAATCCAATGTAGGTATGGGACGAGTGAAGGCTACTAGGTTCTTGCCTAATTGGACAACTAGTCCAATGTGTATAAAGACAAGAAGAAAATAACAAATTAAAGATAAGTATCAGTATATTATTTAGGTTTGAATTCCTACATTATTAATCTAATCCCATGTTCTGATTTATGATGGTTTGGATTATGGGCTAATATGGTTTTGTTATAATAGGAATAAAAAAAAAATATCCTAGTTCACCTCATGGTTAAGATACCAATGAGGTACACATTAAATTATTAATTCCTTTATGATGAGTCTAATGGAAATTTGTGTGCCATTATGTGGGAAGGCATGGGAATTGCCTTGTTTGGGTGGTTGGAGTCGGCTGCAATATTAATAGTAGCAACACCAAAAGAATTAATACATGTAGCAATATGTTGGTATAAATATTTGGGGTATTGGGCCATTCTGGGATACTAGCGCTAATGGTGCCAACTGATTGCCATAAACATGTTGTAACGACCTTACCCCACCTGCCTCGGTGGAGTGGTTGTTACTCCCTAATCCAATTCCTCTTGTCATTTGTCAAAAGAATGGGATAAACCATTTTTTTGTTATACATTCCTCCTTATCAATTCTTCCATTAGGGACTTTAATTCTTTAACTTAGGATTATGGCTTCTTTCCTTTTCATCTGAGCACAACAACTCAGAACTTTGTGGCTTCATTTTATTAATTTATAATTTTCCCTGCCACACACACACACACACACATATATATATATATATTGCTTGCTAAATCCTCTCCCAAGTCTCGGCACCCCTGGGGTGGGAATCACCAGGACACGTCACCTCGATGCCTTCACTGCAAGACTTATATTTGAATATAAATATATATGTATTTATTTATGTATTTCCAAGCTCAAAATGCAAGCAATAAAAATGCAAAAGGACTAGTTTAGCATGATCAATACGGTTTTTTCCACCACAGACCATACTACACTCAAAGCCTTCGTTATTTCAGCTCGACAAAGAAGCTAAATGCTTTATTCAAACCACAAAGGTATATATATATCCTAGTACAAGTATAGTTGAGCACTACGACTATACTAGCCATTCAATAGTGATTTACCACCTCAACCCAGCACAGAGACGACATACAAACTACATCCCCTGGCCTTGATGGATTCAACAACAATACATATCGAACAAAGATGCAACTTGGTGCGAAATAGGGGGATATAAAACCAAGTTATTCAAGCTCATGAAATGGTGCCATCTGCGACACTAACATGACTTACTCTGGCTTGAGGTATCACTAACAAGGGATTTATAATCCATAACCAGGGTATAGATTATAGATAGCTAATGATATGAAGAAGACCTTCACGAGGAATAACATGTCAGCAAAGATAAAAGAGGAGGAAATCCTCATATTCACCACATTGAAACATAAGCAGCATTAACGCAAGCTTGAGATTCATGTGGTCATCAAACTACAATGAGGAGGAATGCTCATGCTTGATATTGCTATAACATAATCAATATTTCTACCCATTACATCAACACATTCAAACCTCAACATGACACATTAGTCAGTCTTGTTTTAATAATAATGCAGACATACCTCTTATAGTAATTGTTAGCTCTGCTACAGTTTGCAACATTTGATGGATGAAATCAGGTCAGGTAGTGTTGGTTTGGGTTGCAAAGGGTTTGCAGCAGTTTATTTTATCCTTCCCTTTCATTTGCCTTATTCCCTTATAACTCCCGCTCCCTGCGTTTCCTCCTTCCCCTTCGTTTTCCTTACCCTCCTTTAACCCCATTATTACCATTTTTCTCTATAATCTTTTAAAACCCCCTATTAACCTATTTTTCGTTTTAACCCCGGCGCTAAGGTCTTAACCCTTTTAAACTACGCGCCTTCGCAAATCACGTAAGCTGCCGGGGCCCTCACCTGTCATATCAACCAAAGCACATGTTTTAATTCTCTGTCGTCCGATCCTCCGCTTGGTGATCTAACGACGTACGCAGCCCCCGCTCCGTGAACCTGCACGTCTGATAGCCCGCGGGGAAGCGGTTTCCCGCTGGACCCTACAGCCACGTGTCTCATCCTGATTGCATCGCACCATCGCGTACATAAACCACCCATTCCCGTAGAGTGGTGCGATAAAATCACTTACCACCGTAGTACCCTCCTCCCATGCGTTATCTCCTGCGCACCTTCCGCTCCCGTCAGCCATTGGATCATTCCCACCGCGATCCAATGGCCATCGTTCATCCATTCCCCTTTGCTCCCGATAGCCCCTCTGATCTGATCTTCGCCATCCAATTTGCCAGATCTAACGGCTAGTATTCCATCGCGCTTCTGTTTTCTCCCGACGCTGCCCGCCAACAGATCTCAGTCGTCCGTCTGATCCATCCAACGACCAGCATTCTTTCTCATCTCCTCATCCATTTTCAATGCAATTTTCGTGTCTGTGGCAGTCCTGTGCACCTGAAGAAGAAAAGAGCCCATGGTTCAATACTCTGTGCATTAAATCCTCAGCTACCACATTCAAAGAACAACACGGCCAAGGACGAGAAGGATGATCCTCGAGCAGTTCAATGACTGCAGCAGTTATTGAAATTCATTCAAATAATACTTCACCTGTTCAGGAAGGACAACAAAGTACCAGTAAATGTCAAATTGATTCATTAAAACACACAGTGTGCAGCAAGGACCCATATCTAATTGTAAATGTGGTTGGTGGCCAGTTATGACCCCTCCACGCTTAGGGCAGCAGAGCAATTTTTGTAACAAACTCTATATATACCCAAAAGCAAGATGTAATCAAGTTGATGAATGTTTTTTTTGATGTAAACTTCAACTTTTGGAGACTGTAACTACTGTGAGACCTGCAGCTTCTGGTCTTCATTTTTAGCTAATGCAAGCTTCTTTTGCTGTCAATTGCTCACTTTGCACTCCTTCTTTGTTCCAGGCTGTATCTGTTATGCATTTGTTCATGTTCTCTTGATGTTTAGCATTAGAGGGGCTGTCATCCCACCTCTGTGTTAGAATCTAGTTCATATTATTGAATGTGTATGCAGGTTTCTGTTGTTTTAATGCTAGAGAGCTGTCACCCTGTCTGTGCATTAGGAAATAGATTTACAGACCTTTTAACTAGTTGCAGCTGGCCATCATAGGGTCCTGTGCATCTGCTGGTGTGATCAGTATTCTCCATCATCACATTTTTCTTAAACTGGGAGTAATTGGTGGTCTAAAGCCTTGTAGTCTGGGGGTGTTCACCCATGTCCGGGGTTAAGCATAGTAGAAGTGGTTATCTGGCTTGAATATGCAACATTTCTTTCATTCATCCACCATTTTCCAACATTTTTTTTGAGTTTGTAATGTTCCCGAGCATCTCTCATATACAACCTAGGAGAGTTTCTTGGGGTGATAACAATGATAATCACCATCTCAACCAGGAATGCAACCTATTTTATTGTGAACAACAAACATAAGAGCACTTATATTTTATTGTGAATAATCAAGCATAAGAGCACTTATCTCAAATAGTGCAAAAATTCTCCAATAGAGAGTGGGACTCTAACTCTCTGCCCAACCATAGACAAGTTGTAACCACTATTACTTGTAGTTGTCACCCCCGAGCCAGATTCCAAAGCTTAAGGGGGAATGCCTTCAAAGGGAAACCTTCAATGAATACACCGTTGAACCAAAGCACCACCAGGACAACTTGCCTTCGTCCTCAAGGCAAGCCTCTGCTTTTTGTAATGTTTATTCCCATCAAGTTTCGATAGGGATTTTTGTTGTTTTATTGCTCTCCTTAGAGCCCAAAAACGCAACTCCAAAAATCATGCTTTTCTCCCTCTTCTCCAACCTCTTGCTATCTTGCTAAATGATAATTTGTATCACCCTTATGTGGTCGAATTCCCTCCTCTCTCCTCTACTATGCTTCCTTGCTAAATGATATTCGAATAGGAGAATCAAATGAGAGCCTCCTCTTTGCTTTCTCTCCTACGCAATGATTTCCTCCCACTTTCCTTGCTGTTAGCGCAATCAAATATTCATAACTCATGTGCTCCTTGCCTTGTAATGTTTTTCCAAGGCTGCATTGGCCTACGTACTTCTCTTGAATCCCAATTTAATTATGAAAAATAGTCCATTTAAGGCTCAACACCTAGCCTTTAATGATTGTAAAAAACAATTCATATTCCTGCAATAAGGAACCTTGAACATCCTAAGCAAGTAAGCCCCTCAGCTAACAAAGGACTGATATTTAAATCAACAATTCCCTTAAGCAATCTCCTACCTCAAGTAATGGAATACGTGTCCCTCTCTCAGCCTTTTAATTTATAAAAGTATTTACATTGTGTACATGATGATAAGTAATTTGGGTTGTTACCCCCACCCCCCTTGGGGGACATTATCCTCGGTGTTCTTTATCCATATACGTAGAGAAAACATGTTAAATTAAGAAAACATTAAGATACTATCTTTGGAGATTTATATTCATAGCCCTTTACAACATTTACATATATTTACATGTCACACATTCACAATTTCTTTCCCAACAACCAAACAATTATAAAAGAGAAAAAAAATCAGATCAACCACTTGTTGTGGCTCATCTACAATTTCCTGGTGCCTTTGCTGCACCAAATCCTGCTTTAATTCTTTCCTTTGTTATGGAAGATAGTATGCCTCCAATGTCCATTGTTTCTTTTCCTTGCACTCATGTTCCATCAACTAACAATTCCCGACTCATTGCTCCCTAGTATGACCCCAATGTGCTTCTGATTCCAATCATCTATGCTCATGACCAAGAAATACGGTTACCCCCTCTCCGTGCAGTCACTAACCTTCCAAGTTTAGGCATACCCTTTTCTGCTTCTCAGTCCCTCGGGCGATCCATCCCTTGGAAAGCCCTCCTTGTAGCAAAAGGGTCCACAACCAAGGCAATCCCAACTTATCATAATTACACAAGTCATGGTATGCTTCATGGTAATAAATTGACATCATTGGTGTTAGTGTATCACAATGGCCCCATTCTTGAAATCTTTAATCAACATGCCACTGCACACTCTAATGTCTTTCGGCTGCAACTATCTATCTTGTAGCAAGGCCCATCCACCCAAATAGGGCGATTTCATACTTTCTTGCATCATAGCACATATGTCTCCATGAGTTCCATCATTAAGGAAATGAAATACCTTTAAATCATACCTCACTAGTAGCTTATTCATGAGGTGGATTGGAATTCTCCTTTAATTCCTATCACAACAAAGCCAGGTTAGGTCATAACCTAAACCATCATAAATCAGGATATTGAATTTAGGTTCATGAGGCAAAAATTTCAAAATCCATGAAATATTGATACTTATCTTGATTTTCCCCTTGCCACTTGCTTTACTCACACTAGGTCGTTAGTCCATCTAGTAAGCACTCAATGCCTTCTCTTCACTTCGACCACGTACACACACCAGATTGGTTGCCAATCTGGCAAGCACCCAATGCCTTCTCTTCACTTTGACCACGTACACACACCAGGTTGGTTTCCAATATCGCAAGCACTCAGTGCCTTCTCTTCACTTTGACCACACGCACCAAATTGTTGATAATCTGGAAAGCACCTAGTTCCTTCTCTTCTCTTCTCTTCTCTTTGACTTCCACTCCAAGGTGGATATGGGATATATATGTATGTATATGTGTGTGTGTGTGTAGATATATATAGATATAAGCCCTTTCTCTATGTTGCGAATACGGACACTACCATCTAGGTAGTATCCTGTCAATAGAAGGTGTACTCATTACCATTCATAGGTTCCTTTCCACCTAAATAGGCACAGACAATCCCATATTTTCCTAGTCCAAAAAAAATCCCACATTGTTCCACACATAAACACTTTACACATACACAAAAAATAGGCCCAAAAATTCCCATACCTCCCTGTCCTAAACGCTTTGCACATACACAACACATAGGTCCAAAAATTCCCATTCTGCTTGTCATGATCACATTGCACAACACACATTTATACACACGGTACGACATAACAAACATATACAAATTTACCCTGTTCCCATGCACAACGAATGCACATGTACAACAGAAACACATACACACATAACATGTCACGTTACACAATATGAAAATAGTTCCAGAGACCACCTTGTCTCCATGCAGGTGAACTAGGCCATACTGCCTCATTTGTTTTTCCCATGTTCTTAACTTTGACAGGGGCACAATGTAATAGTTGTGTCAACATGCACTCTACTCATGTAACTACTTAATAACTAACCATGATATTTGTTTCTATAACAAATACCTACAACCAAATATTTGTCAATCACTTGGCTTCTTAAAGTTGGCAACATCGTACCTCTAATCCCTTGAGGCACTATATAGTGTATGGGCCATTGGATGTTCCCATCCAATTAACACACACACACACACATAGAGAGAGAGAGAGTCAATAATATCAACCAACATAAGCAAACAATCATGTAGCACATCATTCTCTAACAAGCTACAAATCCAACATCTATGAGGTCTGCACAAGACCCCTACTATCGACTTCATCTAGTTTGAGTATGACGAGAAAGTTGATGAAAAAACACCCCTAAAAAACCATTTCATCATATAGGAATAGTCAACTTGAATAAGAGTCCTCGCCATATGGCAATCATGCCATGGCACTCTCGCACCCCAATTAGCTAGCATACGCATCACTAAAGCACCATGTAAATGATCAGTTACAGATCCAACATCTATGAGGTCTGCACAAGACCCCTACCATCGACTTCATCTAGTTTGAGTATGACATGAAATAATTAATCATTGATGAAAAAGCACCCTTAAAAAACATAATAACCATTTCATCATATAGGAATAGTCAACTTGAATAAGAGTCCTCACCATATGGCAATCATGCCATGGCACTCTCGCACCCCAATTAGCTAGCATACGCATCACTAAAGCACCATGTAAATGCATCAATCATGCATGCCATAATCATCTACAATCAAATTTTAACACCTAAACATTTGTTTTATTAATTTTCTAAAAATCATTATGAAACCCCCCCTTACTCAGGAACCTGTTGTTACTTGCCTATGATAGAGACCATCTGGTCCAGGTGTTGAACCTGGATGCTTCAATACAATCTGTAATGTCCTTAACACACCTGCCCTAGTGGATCGACTATTACTCCCTAATCCAATTCCTCTTGTCATTTTTCAGAAGAATGGGATAAACCCTTTTTTTTGTTATACATTCCTCCTTGTCAATTCTTCCCTTATGGACTTTAGTTCTTTAACTTAGGAGTATGACTTCTTTACTTTTCATCCGAGCATAATGACTCATAAATCCATGACTTCAGTTAATTAATTTATAATTGGCCCTGCCATACACACACACATAATGCTTGCAAAACCCTCTCCTAGGTCTTAGCAATCCCGGGGTGGGGACCACCAGAACATGTCACCCCAGTGCCTTCACTGCAAGACTTGTATTTGAATACATACATACATACACATATATATATGTGTGTGTGTGTGCGCGTGTGTGCATGTATGTCCGTGCTCAGAACCCGAGCAATACAAAATGCAGAAGGATTGGTTTGGCATGATCAATATGGGATATTCCTCCACGGACCATACTACACTCAAATCCTTCATTATTTTAGCTCGACCAAGAGGCTAAATGATTTATTCAAACCACAAATGTTAAAGTGCCCACCCCAATGCATAATCACACTGTTTACATAGCTATATGCACTCAAAGCCCTCAACACTAACATTAACACATACACACACACACTCACCCTATCTAAGTACAAGTCCAATTGAGCAGTATGACTATACTAGCGATTCAACAATGATTTACCTTCTCAATATAGTACAAAGACTACATACAAACTACACTCCCTAGCCTTGAGGGATTCAACAACAATACATACAGAACAGAGATGCAACTTGGTGCGAAGTACATGGATACAAAACCAAGTTATTCAAGCTCATGAAATAGTGTCATCTGCGTGTTGTAGTGGCTACAACCACCCCCCAAAATTTTTCCTTAGCTTCGTTTTGGAGTCTCCCTACCAACCTTCACAATAGCATGTCTTTCTTCGTCAAGTACACAAGCTCCAGCGGTTTTCTTGCAGAGAGACAACCTATTGATCAAACCTTGATGCATTCCCCTCACAGGATGTTCATCCAGACTTGGTCCAACAACAGGCTGAGTAGCTCTTTCAAGAATTTGCACAAATATGGAGGGAAACCAGCCTTCCTCCAAAAATTGTGAAATCTTGATTGGCACCCTGCTCGGCCCCAGAATTGCGTAATTCTGTTGAGCAAGCTTCACCCAAAAAATTGTGCAATCCTTCCTAGTTGGGTTGCTTAGCCCAGAATTTGTGCAAATCTAGGCAACAATCAGCTGCTCTGCCCAAAAATTGTGCAAATCTTCTGAGCAGCTAGCCCAGCTCCCAGCCAAAAATGTGCATTTTCTCCCAATAGTTGAGCAGCCTCTTGCATGTGCAACTGAGTTGACCAATTCCCTCTGGGACTGAGAAAAATAGACTTGCACGCATGGGATGCATCTCCCAAGACAACATACAAAGGCATCCCTTGTTTCAAGGATCTATTTTTGGCAGTTGGAGGTTACATGCAAGGATCATTTCAGAAACCTCCCACCAAGTGTCGCTTTCCCTAGATTTGTGGCATGCACGTCACAACCTTGATTTATCAAAACTCATCAACCAGACGCTACAGATCTCATTCCTCACATCAACCTTGCAGCTCTAACATCCCACATCGCATCTAGGAGTTGTCGGCACATTCAACTCAGTTGTTTTGGGGTAAGCCCGCTTTCCATGTCTTGTGTTGCATTTCTGGCACTTTTTGTGTTTCGCTTTGTATGAACATTGTCTGCTTGATTTCAGTGAGCGCTTGCTGTCATTTTGGTACATACTAGCACTGTTTCAGTTTTCATTAACATCTCATTGCTATCGCATGCATGAAACTATTTTTCACGAAAGATCGTCAATTCGACGACTCGCCTCGCCCACATGCATGTTGTTCCATTTTCTGAATCGGTCATTCACCATTTGCATGCAATATCATTATCTTATGCTTACCCTCATTATTGCCATGCATTCACTTTCACATTCACGTTTAGTTGCCCGTCGACAAGTCTAGGCAGCCTCGGCCCAGACTCTGCCTCACCAAGACAACATTGCATAATCCAGGGAGGGAAGGCTCTATCTTCCTCTCCAGAAATGCACATTTCTTCCCAGGAGTTGTTCTCCATGCTTGATTTGCACAAATCTGAGGGACAATGATTGTTGGCCCAAATAATTGTGCAATGCAGTCACTGAGCCTCTAACCATTGCCAGCTGAGATTGCGCATTGCGTAATTCCAACAGTCAGCAGCTAGACTGGACTATGCATTACGTAGTTCCAACAACGAGCCAGCCTCCCAACAACCCAAACTGTGCCTTGCGCAGTTTTGGCACTCATTCTCTCGACCTCTCGCCGAAATTGCGCGACCTTCATGATCAGTCACATAGGTATGTTGCAAGTCTCTTCTCAAGTTCATTTTGGTTTTCGACTGACATATTGCTTGCCATGAGCATTGCCATGTCTCTAGGTATTGCAAGTGTTCATCTGCCTCTTAGCAGCACAAGTACAATGGTTTCCAGGAGAGCAGAGTCAAAGACACGTTCAGAGCACACTTGGGGATGCAGTCGATCAAGTGTCTATGAGCTTGCCTACTCACGAAGACATCAAATTGTTCATAGACAAGGACATCAAGATATGCTGGCAACAACATCATAGCGAGCAACATCATGAACAATAGCTGAAGGCAGCATACTGGATGCAACGAATGCAAGAGGAAGGTTGTTGACAACACATAGGTGGAACAAAGTTGCAAGCTCAAGTAGATCCATTGATGATGAAAGAAACTTTGGAGACTCAAGCTATGAGGTGATGACGTGATCGCGTGAAGACAAAGAATGGAACAAAGAAGGAGTTGCATGTATTAAAGCAACAACTCCAGGAAGAACATGAGCTACACAAACAAGTGAATGAGTTGCAGCAGGAACATGAACAACAGGGGGTGCAACATGCACTCATGGATGAAACTATGTTCGTACAAGTTATAGATCCATCCCAGCAGTTGGCACAGAGCAAACATGGTGAGCAGTGTTGTTGATCGCATGCAAGGGATTCAGGAGCATGCATGCGATCCAACCCATTTAGCACACTCACCAAAGTGAAGACAAGAAGCAAGTCCGACTGGAGTTGAGCATGTAGTTGACAGTTGATGCGCATGACCACCGGCACACACTAGAAGATCAGCACGGACATTATGCATCAATGTGTTGTCAGTTAGGTTGCACCAAGAAGACCATGTGCATGCTAGTAGACGAGTTGGATGAAGGAGCCACACCAATGAACCTGGATGCAACGGAGGCAAGATTTCGCTTCAGCAAGATGTCACCATGGGGTGCATACACACCATCACAGACGACCAAGGTTGGCATCAACTCACCGCCTTCACCATCACAAGCATGTCAAAGAGTTGGTCTCACCATAACAAACCGAGTGTAAGTGATGTCTTGCATGGCTTGCTCAAGCCATTTTGTCTCACATGAGCACATGTGCATTGTAATGTAACATCGTGTCAAGTGGAATTTCAAGTTTCAATAGTTGGATGTAACAGTCATAGAGTAGATGAAGAGTCTTGAGGGTAGATGAACCATCACAAAGGGGAATGTCAAGGGTCACCCCACCCTTTGCTATAAATAGAACCTCATAACTCATTGTAAAGGCTTTTGGTCAGCCAAGCTTTGATAGGAGTGTCTTAGAGAAATCTTGGACAATATTGTAACGAGGCTTGGCTTCTCCAATGTGAAAAGCTAGTACATCTCTTTGGAGGAGCAGGTGGTTGTGGCTGTAACATTTCACTATTGGAACTAGTGGTTGGACATGGATGTATTGTATGAACAAAAATTACAATTCTTAATATAACAAGAGGCAACACGTTTCATGCATATGTTGTATTGTATTCTATGCTATCTGGTTTACTCTAAATGATATATGTATTTTCTTTCTTACACATGCAGGTATAGACTATTCTATATAAGTATGTATGAATCTCTTTGAAACGTGTTGTTGGTTTAACCATCACTTTGGATTTCTCGCTAACTTTCCTTCCATGTTGTGATGTATCTTTTCTCGTGTGTTCCCTTCTAAGCCAAGTGCTATCACAAGTTTCCAAGGGGCGCACTCACCTCACGCTCAGTGCGTTTGAACCTCTCATGTACCTTCCTTGTCTTACTGTAGTTGTCACACCTGTTATCACAAAATCAACCCCTAATAGGCTGCTGATCAGATGGACCTTGAGTAACTCTTTCAAACCAACTTTTGGCTGAGGCTTAGCCTCCTCAGCCTGAGAGGGCTCTCTCAAAGGGTTAATGATATTGATTTAAGATATGGATAGATGGCTAGCTCTATGGTTTGGGATTTTATATGTTTATAGGTTGAAATATGGATACTTGCTACCATTGGGCTATGGAGTCAGTGACAGAGATAAGGATAACAAGTAGCTCTTCTTATAAAATTGAGGCTTGTATATACTTCAATGAAAGAGTGACACATTCAGGAAAGTCTCAATAACTTGAATTTCATAAGAGTCAGAGCATGTGGGCATGAATTCTGAGTAATGATACATCAAGGTATTCAAAAGGAAAGAACTTAAAGTGATTGATTAGAGTTTAATACCTAAAGGAAGTCAGAGCATGAGTAAGCATGAATTCTGAGTAATAAGTATTAAAACATTGAAGAAAAACATCCAAAGATAGGACCCAAGAACTCAATTCACCATAGTTTAACACTTAAAGGAAGTCAGAGCATGTTCCTCCATGAATTCTGAGTAATAAACATTAAGAATATGGAAGTAAAACATATCAAAGATAAAAGATAAATTTCACTGAAGTACACTAAGAATCTCAGCTTCAGAAAAGTCCAACTGCTTCTGTATATATGAGTCCCTGCACAACATTTACAAAAGTAGTCTTTTTCTATAACATTTTCCAACCCGGTTACATTAGATTTTCTCCAATATATAGAGTTCATTACAGGAATTAGATTCCTCCTCTAGCATGAGGGGAATTCGAATTCCTCCTAATTTGACACCTATTGACACTTAAAACAAACTATTAACTACAACTAGTTGTTCACTAGCAGTCCTAGTGACCTAATACAACTAGGAGTGTAACTCCTTATTATGACTAAACCACCTCAACTAAACATTAAATGCATTCTTTGACAACTGTAACCTCATGAAGTCGAATTTTATGAAGCCTCCCACGTTATCACCTGACTGCTGATGACAAACCCTAGAAATTAGGGAACATGTTTCCCTGTTTTTAGGTTTAGGATCCTTGAAAGTTGGCACGTGGGACAGAGCCTTTATCTCCTCATCCATGAAACATTTTACGAAACTGAAGGAGGTTTTTGTATTCCATGTTGTCTAGAACAAAAACCTCTCCTGGTTTTTTAAAACACTTCTCCAGCTATCCAGAATCTATCCTTGAAAAACACGTGTAAAACAAGAAAAATTTGTTCTCTGAAATTAGGGTTTCAAAGAAAGCTTAGTATCTCCCAACTGAAAACACTTATGAAGAAAGTGATATAGGTTATTGTAGCTAGAGATATGATGAAGAAAAACCTCCTTCAAAGTTCCAAAATACCTTTTCCTGTGACCACAAACTATCTTTGAATATCAGGTGCAAATTGGCAAATTCTGGTTTGTGAAAAACTGCACCTACAGCAGTTTCGTAGCGCAAGTTTAACCATAAATTCCTCCCACCTCAGAACGAATTTGAAGAAACTGAAAGAGGGTTTGTATTTTAGTATGTTAGGAATAAAAGCCTCTTTCATTTTTTGAAATTGAGTTCTCAGTTGCTTAGGAGACCTTCTGGAAGTTGACTAGTAAAAGCAGAAAACAAAGATTTTTATGCTGAAACAGGCTGCTTCAGGGGTTTCGTAGCGTGCTACAAAAACTCCTAGTTCAGAATCCCTGATTTCATAGCGCAGCGAGTGCAAATTTTGGGTTTTGTGCTATGAAAACACCTAGAGTGAGTTTTGCACTATGAAAACCTTGACACAAGTTTGACACATGGAATTTTAAGTGATGTGGGACCAGTGATGGGCAAGAACGGAGTGTTGACCCTATTTGACCATACCAACAAGACTCTTTTCTAAATCTTAGAAACTAAAGCGACCATGGAAAGACTACACCAAGACTAACACCAATCCTTTGGAATCTTAGTGATGTCAAAACACATGGTGAGGCTTTTAGGACATGGAATAAGGTTGTGAAACTTTTTTTGGAAAAGAGAATGACACTTATTGAGATGAGATGACTCAAAACCTATAAGACTATGACTAGAAACAAGGCAAACTTTCCAAAGCTTAGAAACAAAAATTTTAGGGTGATAACAGTGGCTCCACTAGGGATAGTGTGCCCTTGTGGTATACTAAGAACTTGTAGCTCCAGTGCTGCTATCCATCCTCTAGAATAAAACTCTGAACTTCTGCCCAATTTTCTCCTCAAGCCTTTAATGATTTTCTGCAAGAAGAATTCAAATTGCACCTACTGAAATAGATGCTCAGTCAACCTACCCTGAGCTTATTTGCACATTCCTACCTACCCTATCAGCTGCAATCTCCACTTGTAGCTCAAGGAACATGAAATTTCCAATGAAGCCAGTCATCGATCTGATTTGACCCTTGAATCTCTTGACTGCATTCAACCTCAAAATAACCATGATAGTGAGATTACCAAATCAACTTATAATGTATATTATCTTCATAATGCAAATGAAAATGAAATACTGATGTGCACTACTTTGACATGTATTCATTTATAGGGTCAAAGAGGACATGGTTATTTTGATGATCATCATAACATTCTATATCTTCAGACAACTGATTCTCAGCCACACAAAATTCCTTTGATATGCTATCCAACTGCCTTTCTGCATGATTCCCATAGACAATGTAATTTTCCTCACTATTATGATCATTCTTTGAAGTAATCTGCTGCAAGGAATTACATAAATGAACAACCATTTCCTCTGCCTGAGGGTTATAAAAAATTTCTTCCATTATTTCTTCTTGGTGTTTGCAATAATTTTCATCTTCACTATGATCTGAAGACTGACATGTCTGTTGCATCTCTACATTAATCTCAGAGGATGTAATATGATTTTCATAAGTAAACCCCTGCTGATTTTCATGCTGCATTTCATGGGATGTTATCCTTTCTTCTTGGTGTTGAAATGTATTTTTATGAAGAGCTTCTAAAATTTCTTCATCCATGAATTCATCATCATCATAACAATCCTCCAAATATTGAATAAAACTCATAGAATGTTTACAACAATCTTTGACCAACAATAAGGAGGGATGACACTATTTATACATGTCATAGAATACATCATGGAAATCAGCAAGAGAATATAATGAACCATTTTCCAAACTTTTATACCAAGACCATACTTTTCCTTCTAAAGTGGTCATAAACATCTTCATGAGACAATCTTCAGGGAACTGAACCTTAAGACTACGTACATGCATATGGAACCTAACCAAATGAAGAGCAACATTGTCTTTCTTTTCATCTTTGAATATTGGAAGATCATCTAACCAATCAACCTTTGGCATAGGATTTGGAAAACCAGGGATATGAGACCGATTCATAGGGGCATACCTGGCATTCATTCTTGCAATAGAACTCATCTTGAAACTTCATCAAGCTACTGATCTTTTAGCAGTGGAGTCACCTTCCAATTTTTTATTTGATGTGTGGAGTCGCCAAGGTAGTTTTGCAGCCTCAAAAAGATGTCTGAGCTCCTGCTACCTTCAGAAGTTCAGCTTCTTGATTTCGGGAATGAATAGACTTCAGGCTCCCGGCAGACGCACCAAAATGTTATCACAAAATCAACCCCTGATAGGTTGTTGATCAGGTGGACCTTGAGTAACTCTTTCAAACCAACTTTTGGCTGAGGCTTAGCCTCCTCAGCCTGAGAGGGCTCTCTCAAAGGGTTAATGATATTGATTTAAGATATGGATAGATGGCTAACTCTATGGTTTGGGATTTTATATGTTTATAGGTTGAAAGATGGAGACTTGCTACCATTGGGCTATGGAGTCAGTGACAGAGATAAGGATAAAAAATAGCTCTTCTTATAAAACTGAGGCTTGTATATACTTCAATGAAAGAGTGACACATTCAGGAAAGTCTCAATAACTTGAATTTCATAGGAGTCAGAGCATGTGGGCATGAATTCTGAGTAATGATACATCAAGGTATTCAAAAGGAAAGAAATTAAAGTGATTGATTAGAGTTTAATACCTAAAGGAAGTCAGAGCATGAGTAACCATGAATTTTGAGTAATAAGTATTAAAACATTGAAGAAAAACATCCAAAGATAGGACCCAAGAACTCAATTCACCATAGTTTAACACTTAAAGGAAATCAGAGCATGTTCCTCCATGAATTCTGAGTAATAAACATTAAGAATATGGAAGTAAAACATATCAAAGATAAAAGATAAATTTCACTGAAGTACACTAAGAATCTCAGCTTCAGAAAGGTCCAACTACTTCTGTATATATTAGTCCCTGCACAACATTTACAAAAGTAGTCTTTTTCTATAACATTTTCCAACCCTGTTACATTAGATTTTCTCCAATATATAGAGTTCATTACAGGAATTGGTTTCCTCCTCCAGCATGAGGGGAATTCGAATTCCTCCTAATTTGACACCTATTGACACTTAAAACAAACAATTAATTACAACTAGTTGTTAATTAGCAGTCCTAGTGACCTAATACAACTAGGAGTGTAACTCCTTGTTATGACTAAACCACCTCAACTAAACATTAAATGCATTCTTTGACAACCATAACCTCATGAAGTCGAATTTGATAAAGCCTCCCACGTTATCACCTGACTGCTGATGACAAACCCTAGAAATTAGGGAACATGTTTCCCTGTTTTTAGGTTTAGGATCCTTGAAAGTTGGCACGTGTGACAAAGCCTTTATCTCCTCATCCATGACACATTTTACAAAACTGAAGGAGGTTTTTGTATTCCATGTTATCTAGAACAAAAACCTCTCCTGGTTTTTTAAAACACTTATCGAGCTGTCCAGAGTGTGTCCTTGAAAAACACGTGTAAAACAGGAAAAATCTGTTCTCTGAAATTAGGGTCTCAAAGAAAGCTTAGTATCTCCCAACTGAAAACACTTATGAAGAAAATTAGATAGGTTATTGTAGCTAGAGAGTTGATGAAGAAAAACCTCCTTCAAAATTCCAAAATACCTTTTCTTGTGACCATAAACTGTCTTTGAATATCAGGTGCAAACTGACAAATTCTGGTTTGTGAAAAACAACACCTACAATAGTTTCGTAGTGCAAGTTTAACCTTAAATTCCTCCCACCTCAGAATGAATTTGACAAAACGGAAAGAGGTTTTTGTATTTTAGTATGTTAGGAAGAAAATCCTCTTTCAGTTTTTGAAATTGAGTTCTCAGTTGCTCAGGAGACCTTCTGGAAGTTGACTAGTAAAAGAAGAAAACAAAGATTTTTATGCTGAAACAGGCTGCTTCAGGGGTTTCGTAGCGCGCTACGAAAAATCCTAGTTCAGAATCCCCGATTTCGTAGCGCAGCCAGTGAAAATTCTGGGTTTTGCACTATGAAAACACCTAGAGTGAGTTTTGCACTACGAAAACCTTGACACAAGTTTGACACATGGAATTTTAGGTGATGTGGGACCAGTGATGGGAAAGAACGGAGTGTTGACCCTATTTGACCATACCAACAATACTCTTTTCTAAATTAAAAACTAAAGTGACCATGGAAAGACTACACCAAGACTAACACCAATCCTTTGGAATCTTAGTGATGTCAAAACACATGGTGAGGCTTTTAGGACATGGAATGAGGCTATGAAACTTTTTTTGGAAAAGAGAATGACACTTATTGAGATGAGATGACTCAAAACCTATAAGACTATGACTAGAAATAAGGAAAACTTTCCAAAGCTTAGAAACAAAAATTTTAGGGTGATAACAGCACATATGCTACCAACAGAGACATCTTACTTGCCTCTATGTGAAATCGTGGTCAAGGAATTACCATACGACCCACTACTGGGACTCCCACACCAAATGGTCTGAGGTCTAATTGGGACTTCTTACCGGGGAGATCCCCTTACATGTTGGCGGGTCTGGCACCGTTAACATTTTTGTGCTAGAAGGAGGGCCAGATGACAAGGTGAGTCCTCACATTTATTTTGAATCTCTACATATATATCATGAATAACTACCGAGTTACTCTTCTGGAGTGCATGTCTGATGGAAACAACTTCATTATCTCAAAAAAGCTCTCGGATAACTTGTCTCATAAAACATTGATGGTGGAGGCCATCTAGCCTTGGTTAGGCACGCGGTCAGCATTGTAGGCTCATGCAAAAGACATTTATTCTTTGAAGAAAACATGAGTTGGGCATTTTTTGTCTACACGCTTTGAGGGCACCCAATACACTAGTGTGCCACGTTGCCCGAAAATTCTATTCATTCTCTTGCTCATTTGGTCGCAGAGATATACCGTGCTTTCAATCACTTTGATTGTAAAGCACTCAACAACGAAATTTTGAAATTAAGAAATGCACCCGATGAATTGTTGAACAGTTTCACACATGCTTTTGTAATCTTGCATACCGATTCCTCGAAGATGATATTGATTGAGAATTTGTCGATAGGAGATTTGAGTATCTTCTTTACATATCTAAAAATTTGCAATTCTTGAAATCACTCAAATCTCGCTCATACTCCAGTGATGGAACTGCGCAATCATGAGCAGGCACAGTCACTGTCACAAGTGATTGTATGCCTTCACCTCATCAAATATCTCCACCACCGCGGAGTGATGTGGGAGATCATGCACATACCTCTGTTGAACTGTCAAATTCTCCCACCCCACCTGCTCTTGATATCTGTGCAGATTCGGCTTGCAAGCCTGTTGGTTGTCATGTGGATTCGTTCCCTCTACCTCTCTCCCCACGTTCTTTTGATCCTCTAGATTGTACTGTCTTGTGTTCTTCTATTCTAGACTCCTCACATGTTGTGAACGAAGATCAAGTTGTCGACGGAGTTGGTGTTATGTAGCCAACCTGTGCCATCATTCATGATGAGTGTGTGCGAGAATATACAGAAGAACCCACGGTGAAGGATGACTCCCTTCCAGCCGCACTTCATCTGCTTCATCCTGACATCCCTTATGATTCTACCACTATTGATTTCCCCTGTGAAAACGCATTTCCGGGTGTTTCTACTTCCAATCATTCATAAGACACGTTGGATGTGAGTCTACCATTAGAGCATAGAGAGGACACATCTTCCTCCAGAAATTTGTCCAATCTATCATCTATCCTTTTTGAAAACACAGAGGGTGAACATCTTTGCTTCTCATCTACCCCTCTGCTCGATTCATCAAATCATGAGGATGCCGACAAACATCCTAATTTTTCGGATCTTGGATGCCATGATCTCTCTACTTATTCATCTAATCACGATGTTGATTCAATCGTTGTTAATCTATCTAAGACATTGGTCTACAATGATCTATCTGTCAACGAAGTCAAAACCCCGTAGACTGTTGAGGCACTTCAACGCGAGTTGATGGTTATGTCAGGCCCTCGCTGTCCTGAGGTTGGTTTCACTTCCGGCCAGGAAATTTTTGAAACACTCAAGGCTCCTCATCACTCTCTGCTTTGCATTGAAGATCAACCAAACACCCAGATTTCGCTTCCTCCACTTGAACTTGTTATGAAACCAGCTCACAAAAAGATAGAAAAGATAGATCAATGCCTTAGAATTCAGCCTCTTCGAGGGGGCAACCTCCTTTACATTACACAAATGAATGATTCTTTGATGATTCAAATGACAAAACCTCCTTTCTATATATAGGAGTTTAAGGAGTCACAATATAACCCAGCCGACCTAACAATAATAATATAAAGGCACAAAAATAACAATAGAGGGATTCTATGGGGCACAGTAATAACAATATGGGGACAATAGGGGCACAACAATATTAATAAGGGATATAACTACAATAGTAATGGGGTAATCACTAGTATTATAGGGACCTAACATGCCCCTCTCCTTCAAAAAAGTGTTGTCCTCAACGCTTGAGTAGTTCTAGATGCTTCTGTATAAAATTCTCATCCTCCCATGTGGAATCTTCAATGGATAAGTTCTTCCACTTGATGAGATACTCCGAAATTGATCGATTTCGTAGCTATCAAGTTCTTGTTTCTGTGACTGCTTCCTGTTCCAATATAATTTTTCCTTCCTCGTCAAGTTCTGACAATATTGTTTGAACTCGGAGCTTGTAGCTTATAACCTTCTTTAAACATGAAACATGGAAAACTGGGTGCACTCGAGAAGCTACAGGAAGCTCTAATTTGTATGCCATAGTACCAATATTTTGGAACACCTTGTACGGACCGTAATACTTTGGTGATAATTTATTATCCTTCTTAGCTTTCTTGAGGGACATTTGTTTATATGGTTGTAGCCGTAGGAATACCCAATCACCTACATCAAAACTTCTTTCGCTGCGATGTTGATCTACCTGTTGTTTCATTCTATTCTGCGCCAACACGAGGTTATCCTTTAAGAGTTGGAGGACTTGTTGGTGATGCTCGATGTGATGTTCCACTGCTTGAACCTTAGAATTTTCTCTTAAATATGATGTGATGGATGATGGTTGATATCCATAAAGTGCCATAAATGGGGTCATTTTTGTTGCTGTATGGAAGGAAGTGTTATACCACCATTTAGCCAGAGGCAACCATTTGACCCATTGTGTTTGTTTATCAGATACAAAGCAACGAAGATATCCTTCCAAACATTTGTTTACTATCTCAGTTTGCCCATCAGATTGAGGATGATAAGATGAGCTATGAGCTAACTGAGTACCGAGACAAGAAAATAATTCTATCCAAAAATTTATAGTGAAATGGGATCTCTGTCACTTACAATAATCTTTGGGTTTCCATGTAGCTTTTGAATTGTTTCCATAAATGCAGTAGAAACTGTACTGGCTTTAAATGGATGTGATAATGCACAAAAGTGTGCATACTTGGTAAGTCTGTCAACTACCACCATGATGACACTCTTTCCCTTAGACTTGGGTAAACTTGTGATAAAATCCATTGAAACCTCCTACCAACGTTGGCTTGGAATGGATAAAGGTTGTAATAGACCCGGGGTCTTAATTGTTTCAACTTTATTTTGTTGGCAAACCAAACATTCTGCCACAAACTTTTGAATATCCGATTTAAGGCCATCCCAAAAAAATTCCTTCTTAACCTTGTGGTAAGTTTTTAAAAATACTGAGTGCCCTCCTAAGGGAGAAGTGTGCAATTCCATAAGAATCTTTTGTTTGAGTTGGGAATTCTTACAGAGGTATAAGCGATCTTTGTACCATAACAAATCATTTTGCCAGTTAAATGTATCAGATGTCCTGGAATCTTGTTGTAACTTTTGAATAAGTGCCCACACTTCTTCATCATTCTTCCATTCCTCCCTTGCTTCGTTTATCCAATCTAGTTGGATAATAGAAATGGCGCACAACAATGCTTCCACATCCTCATCCTTTCTTGAGAGTGCATCTGCCACCACATTTTGCTTCCCTTTCTTGTAGATGATTTCAAAGTCATAAACCAACATTTTTGTGACCCACTTTTGTTGCTCTTCAGAGGATAATCTTTGTGCTAAAAAATATTTAAGGCTATCATGATCCGTTTTTACCTTGAAGTGTCTTCCCATTGAGTAGGGTTGCCATTTCTTAAGTGCATGTAGTATTGCCAACATTTCCTTCTCATAAATGGCTTTGTGTAAAAACTTTCCCTTGATTGGACAACTTTCAAAAGCAATGGGTCTTTCATCTTGCATTAAAACAACACCAATTCCATTTCCTGAAGCATCACATTCCACAATAAATGTTTTTGTGAAGTTTGGTGTAGCTAAGACTGGTGCTTGGCACATTGCCTCTTTAAGATGTTCGAAGGCCTTTGTTGCTTCTGGAGTCCATGAAAATGCATCTTTCTTCAATAATTTTGTTAGAGGTGCTGCTATTCTCCCATAATTTTTAACAAACTTGCGATAATACCCTGTCAACCCGAGAAATCCTCGCATATGCCTTATGGATGTGGGTATTTTCCATTCCTTAATGGCTTTAATTTTGCTAGGGTCTACCTTAACTCCTTCATGAGATACAATATGACCCAGATATTCCACCTCTTGTACTCCAAAGAAACATTTGGATCTTTTTGCATATAATTGTTTCTCCTCCAATAGTTGTAGCACCCTGTCAACATGTTCAACATGATCCTTCCAAGACTTGCTGTAGATTAGTATATCATTAAAAAATACTAACACAAATTTTCTAAGGAAGGGTTTGAAAATGGAATTCATCAAACCTTGAAATGTAGAAGGTGCATTGGTAAGGCCAAAAGGCATGACCAAAAATTCATAATGACCCTCATGAGTTCTAAATGTTGTTTTTGGAATGTCTTCAGTCTTCATTCTGATTTGATGATATCCTGAACGAAGATCCAACTTGGTGAAGTAAATTGATCCATGCAATTCATCTAGTAATTCATCAATGACAGGAATGGGAAACTTATCTTTAATAGTGAGCTTGTTGAGCTCCCTATAATCTGGACACATGCGCCATAATCCATCCTTCTTGTGCACCAATACTACTGGAGCAGAGAAAGAACTTTGACTAGGTTGAATTATACCAGCCTCTAGCATTTCTGCAACCATACGTTCAATTTCACTCTTTTGGGCATAGGGATATTTGTATAGCCTGATGTTTGGAGGAAAACTTCCTGGAATCAGATGAATAGCATGATCATGATCACGAATAGGTGGGAGACCTTTGGGAGTCTCAAATACCTTGGAATGATTGTCCAAGACTTTTTGGAGATCTGGAGAAATAGATGATTTCGATGTGGAAACATCTAACAAACATAATTGTGCAATTACACCTCTTTGTTCCTTTTTTAGAAGCTTTGTCATACCGTCAGAGCTTATTATCTTTCCCGGTTTCCTTGCAATACCCCTTAATTCAACTTCCTTTCCTTCCGCAGAAAATTTCATGAAAAGTTCTTGAAAATTAAAAGCTATTGTACCCAAGGATTGTAGCCATTGGACTCCTAGTACAACATCAACACCTCCCATTGGAATGGAAAGCATTGGGCTAGTCAATACGTATTCTCCCATGGATAGCTTGATATTATGGCACTTTCCAGAGCAATTTATTGTTCCTCCATTTGCAACTATCACTTGACACTCTGGTGTTGGATATAGGAAGCAATTCAATTCTTTTTCTACCTTACAATGAATAAAATTGTGGCTACTTCCTGAATCGATCAACACTATTACCTTTTTCTTCTTGATTTGCCCTTCTATCTTGATGGTTTGAGGAGTGGTAATTCCCGCCAATGCATTACAAGATATGATCATATTCATTTCTTCTTTATCTAGGCTTTTTTCCTGGAGTATATCCTCTTCTTTTGACCTTTCTTGCTCCTTTTCTTCTTCCTCTTCACAATCTATGTAGAATAATTTCTTCTCAGCACACTTATGATCTTTAGTGTATTTGCTATCACAACTGTAACAAAGCCCTTTTGCTCTTTTTTCTTCCAATTGTTGTCATGTCAACCTTATAGGTTGTGGAAGACTAGGGGCAACAATACTTCCATCTTTATAGTTGTGAGTGGTATGCTTCCTGGTTGCCATAATTTTGATTTCCATTTTTCTTGCTAACCTGAATGCCTTGTCTAATGAATCAGGTTACCAAAGGCGAACATCATGTTCGATATTATTCTTTAAAGTCCCTATGAACACATTAATCCTATGCTCCTCTGGAATATTTTTTACCCTTATGTTCAATTTTTGGAACTCTTCAATGTGCTCCATTATTGAACCCTTTTGTTTGAGACTTATCAATTGGCTAAAAAAAGTGTTGCTTTTTGTATCCTCATAATGTGCTGTCAATTCTTCTATAAAAATTTCCCAAGTGATAATTTGTGTACGAGAGCAAAGCCATTGATACCATACAAACTGATTTGGTTCCAAATATAAAGTTGCAATACATACCTTTTGTGTGTTTTGCACATTATTGAGATCGAAAAATTGCTCCATATGTAATATCCATGTTGCGCGATCCTTGCCATCAAACTTCCTCATATCAATTTTTGGAATATGGTGGGTCTTCGAGCCAACATTAGAGTCTATGAAATCATGATTAGCATTTCTTTTGTTCACAACATGAGTTTCCTTTACTACCCTTTCACCATTTGTAAGTACTTCTTGTAGACAATTTGTCAAATCTGTCTTCAAATATATCTTCAAATCGTCCATCTTAGCTTCCACACCATTCATCTTAGCTTCCATGCCCTTTATCTTAGATTCCACGCCATTTATCTTAGCTTCTGTTAGATTTTGTGAGAGTGACATTTTTTGCACTTGGTCTTGTAATTTTGATATATCATGTAGCATTTCTTTTTCTTCTTCATGAGTCGTGCTAGAGCTTTCAGGTTGCTTACTAGGTGTTTGCATTTTCTTTCCTCGTGGTATCAGTTACCAATAATAATGCTCTACTATGCCCCTTGAATTCCTTCAAAATAATTTTTCAAACCAAGCTTAAGAAAAAATTAAAAAAAAATCTACACACCTTTTTTCACTTTGTAGGAGCTCGATATTGCCTCTGATTTATCTCTATAATTTCGGATCATCCAGTTCTGAAATTGTGACCTGCAGTAGCCCTCTATGTCCTCTTTCCAATGCCACCAGTATGATCCAAATTGGATTCTCCAAGGAAGAGTTATGCCAAATCTCCCACAGTGACCTGATTATAGACTAATTTAGTAGAGCGAACTTGTACGACATGCCACGTGTCCCTATTTCGACCTTTGGCTCTGAAAAATATATACAAGAAACTACAACCCGTCCTCTTTCTGTATCTTCTTATGAAACTTCAATCCGATGCTCAGAGAGAAAGTTATGACAATTTTCCCCAGGTCACCTGTTTGGAATGTAATTCAAGAGTCTGTAAAAAGACCATCTTCCTTAGATCATATCTTCGCAAATATAGCGCGAAAAGCTCTAAAATTCGGACCCAAGGTTCAGTGCGTCTCAAATGGGTTTTTTTTTTCACTTCTCAAACGTCGCAGAAAAAATGTTATAGCGAAAATGCCACGATGACCTATTTGGAGCAGCGAAACCCTAGAATCCAAAGCTCTGATACCAAATGTTATGAAACCAGCTCACAAAAAGATAGAAAAGATAGATCAACGCCTTAGAATTCAGCCTCTTTGAGGGGGAAACCTCCTTTACATTACACAAATGAATGATTCTTTGATGATTCAAATGACAAAACCTCCTTTCTATATATAGGAGTCTAAGGAGTCACAATATAACCTAGCCGACCTAACAATAATAATATAAAGACACAAAAATAACAATAGAGGGATTCTATGGGGCACAGTAATAACAATATGGGGACATAGGGGCACAACAATATTAATAAGGGATATAACTACAATAGTAATGGGGTAATCACTAGTATTATATGGACCTAAGAGAACTACATGATCCCATCGCTCATGCGTTGGAGGAATCTTACACAACAAGCACACATGCACAACATAAGTGGTCTACCTTTCTCACATTTACTTGCATGTCATAGTCAAGAGAATGCACACAATCAACATCTGAAAGTAGTGTAACACATCACCATGGAAGCTCCACAGAGTGCATGTCATGCGCTTTCACTCATCTATGTTCTGTGGTCGCTTGTAAACTCAGAGTGTGTTTGTCTTCGCTATTGTCTCTTTCTTGTTTGTTGGTTCACATAGCTGTCTTGTTCGCGAACCATGCCTTCACCAACATGGGTCAACCGATGCGTTAGTGGTTGCATTGGAAGTATCACTTCATGTGAGATGACCCATGCACCGTTAGCTTAGGAGTAGGAGTAGTGTTTGCTTTCAGTATGTTTTCTTGCATGCTTGTTTGCTTACTTGTTTTGTTGGTTTGTTCTCTTGCTTGTTTGCTTACTCACTTTGGTTTTGCTTTTGCATCTCCTTTTGCTTTTCTTTGTTGTTTGTTTGCTTGTTTTGTTCGTAGGTTAGTTTCGCATTAAACCATGTATGACTCTTGAAACAAGCTGGGTAAAGTACGAGAGGACTTGTACAACTATCAACATTTGGTTATCTGTTGTTTGCTCTCTTATGTAAGAATTTGTGATATTCATTCCATGATACATCAATGGAAAATACGTACTGTTCGAAGTGAACCTTGGTAAAAACACAACGCTTGCGCGCTCACTAGTATGACCTACTCTAGTCAGTTGTTTTTGGGTTAATCCTTGTCAGCTTAGTCAAGTAGAGTAAGCTGAGGGGGAAACCTTAACATGAATGTCAAAGGTATAATAAACTACTTCTCTGCAAGAACAACCTCTTATGCTCTGAATAAGTCGGGATCCCTCTTCCGCCTCTGAAATGAATAAGTGCTATGCACAGTTATGAAGATGAAAAATTAAAAAATTAAAGAGTAAAAAAAGTTTGAAAAGATGAAAAATGAACAAGGTGAAAGAAGAGAAGGGCTTCCTATGTAGAGAGGTGATGCAAGTAACTCCACCAGGGTATTGACCAGGCTCACCTGGCAGTGGAGCCATGCTTGTGTTCCTATGTGACTCCGTCGGGGTACTTTCCATGCCAGCTGGCAGCAGAGCAATACTAGAGATGAAACTAAGACTATGATGACTATACTGCTTGTGCACCAATATACCCCTCAAACCCAATTGAAACAACTATGTTGACTTGGCTTGGAATGTGTGCCAATCGACCAAGAGCATGACAGATGCTACATCTTACAATCAAGAAAGTGTGGAAACCAATATGAACTGAGAATTGAACAATACTTCTGGAAGTGTTAGACTTGTTTTTCACGAACAAGGTCCATTCAAAGCGCTGGAGTTATCCTAGTGTGTTGCCAAGTGTTGTAGAGGCTACAAACACCCTCAAAAAATTTTCCTTAGCTTTGTTTTGGAGCCTCCCTACCAACCTTCATAGCAGCATGTATTGCTTCATAAAGTACACAAGCTCCAATGATTTTCTTACAGAGAGACAACCTGTTGATCAAACCTTGATGCATTCCCCTCACAGGTTGTTCATCCAAACTTGGTTTAGCAGCTCCTCTAAGAATTTGCGCAAATCTGGAGGGCAACCAGCCTTCCCTCCAAAAATTGTGCAATCATGACTAGCAGCCTACTGGACCCCAAAATTATGCAATTCTGCAGAGCAAGCTTCACCCAGAAAATTGTGTAATCCTTCGTAGCTGGGTTGCTCAGCCCATAATTTGCGTAAATTTGGGCCGCAGTTAGCTGCTCTGCCCAAAAATTATGCAAATCTTCTAAGTAGCCAGCCCAGCTCCCAACCATAAATGTGCATTTTCTCCCAGCAGTTGAGCAACCTCTTGCATGTGCAACTGAGTTGACAAGTTCCCTCCGGAACTGAGAAAAACAGAATTGCATGCATGGGCTGCTTCTCCCAAGACAACGTACAAAGGAATCTCTTGTTTCAGGGATCTATTTTTAGCAGTTGGGGGTTACATGCAAGGATCATTTTAGAACCTCCCACCAAGTGTCGCTTTCCCTAGATTTGTGGCATGCACATCACAACCTCAATTTGATCAAAACTCATCAACCGGACGTTGCAGAGCTCATTCCTCACATCAACCTTGCAGCTCTGACATCCCACATAACATCTAGGATTTGTCGGCACATTCAACTCAGTTGTTTTGGGGTAAGCCCGCTTTCCATGTCTTATGTTGCATTTCTAGCACTTTTTGTGTTTCGCTTTGTATGAACGTTGTCTGCTTGATTTCAGTGAGCGCTTGTTGTTGTTTTGATACATACTAGCTTGTACTAGCACCGTTTCAGTTTTCATTAACATCTCACTATTGTCGCATGCGTGAAACTATTTTTCATGAACGGTCGCCGATTCATTGACTCACCTCACCGACATGCATGTTGTTCCATTTTTTGAATTTGACATTCACTTTTTGCATGCACAATCATTCTCTTATGCTTACACTCAATATCGCCATGCATTCACTTTCACATTCACATTCAGTTTCCAGTCAGCGAGTCTGGGCAGCCTCGGCCTAGACTCTACCTCACCAAGACAACATTGCGCAATCCTGGGAGGGAAGGTTTTATCTTTCTCTCCAGAAATGCGCATTTCTACCCAGGTGCTGTTCTCCAGGCTTGCTTTGCACAATCCGAGGGACAGTGACTGCTGGCACAGAGAATTGCGCAATGCAGTCATGGAGCCTCCAACCATTGCTAGTTAAGATTGCGCATTGCGCAATTCTAACAATCAACAGCCAGACTGGACTGTGCCTTGCGCAATTCCAACAGTTAACCAACCTCCTAGTAGCCCAAACTGTGCCTTGCGTAGTTTTGGCACTCAGTCTCCCGACCTCTCGACTGAAATTGCGCGAACTTCATAATTAGTCACATAAGTATGTTGCAAATCAATTCTCAAGTTCATTTTGGTTTTCGAATGACAGATTGATTGCCATGAGTGTTTCCATGTCTCCTGGTATCACAGGTGTTCATATGCCTCTCAGCAGCACAGGAACAATGGTTTTCAGGAGAGAAGAGTCGAAGACACAGTTTAGAGCACACTTGGGGATGTAATCGATCAAGTGTCTATAATCTTGCCTACTCACGAAGACATCAAGTTGTTCGTAGGCGAAGACATCAAGATATGATGGCAGCAACATCACAACGAGCAACATCATGAATAGTAGCTGAAGGCAGCATATCGGATGCAATGAATGCAAGAGGAAGGTTGTTGACAACACGGAGGCAGAACAAAGTTGCAAGCTCAAACATATCCATTAATGACGAAAGCAACTTTGGAGACTCAGGCTATGAGGTGACGATGTGATTGCGCAAAGACAGAGAATGGAACAAAGAAGGAGTTGCATGTGCTGAAGCAACAACTCAAGGAAGAACATGAACTGCACAGACAAGCGAATGAGTTGTTGCAGGAACAACAACAACAGGGGGCGCAACATGCACTCACGGATGAAATTGCACATGTACAAGTTATAGATCCATCCCAATAGCTGGCACGGAGCAGACATGGTGAGAAATGTTGTTGATCACATGCAAGGGATTTAGTAGCATGCATGTCATTGTGCGCGCGCATGCGATCCAACCCATTTATCACACTCACTAAGGCGAAGACAAGAAGCAAGTCCGACTGGAGCTAAGCACGTAGTTGACAGTTGATGTGCATGACCACCAGCACACACTGGAAGATCAGCACGGACACTATGCATCAGCGTGTTGCCAGTGCAGTTGCAGACCATGCACATGTTATCTAACAAGTTGGATGAAGGAGCCACACCAATGCACCCGGATGCAAAGGAGGCAAGAGTTCGGTTCAACAAGGTGTCACCATGGGGTGCATGCACACTGTTAGTCCTTACAATCTCCTAGGCTGAAAAGGAAATCGAGAAGGGTAACCTCAAACCACTTACGCTCAGTAGCTAGCCCTACTGAGAACAAGAGGGATCTCTCTAAGTCTCTTGTCAGTGATATGACTTTAAAGAAAATGAATTTTAGGCTAGGTATGTGTATTTGTTTGTGAAAATTTGGCTTTAGGGTTTGTTGAACTTAGGGTTTGGAGCCACAAATAGGTCTAGGTTGTAGGAGTGTAAGAGAAAATATGAGAAGGAGCTAGATATCAAAATCCATGGTTTATTTTGAGTATTGTTAATGTAGTATAGAGGATATAGTGTGGAAGAAACTAATGAGCATGAGTAAACATGATTTGATTAGCTTAGGAAGACATACACATAACTATGAAAACTAGATAACAAAGCTTGAAAACAAGAATTCTGTGTATTTTATTGTAAGGCATTCATAGAAAGAAGAGATATAATCTAGATAAAGATGTCTATGCTATTAGAAAATAAAAATAATGAAGTACAAACATCATGAACTCATTGGGCTAGAGTTCCTTGAAAATAGTTGTAACCTGTCTCTGTATTAGTTGAAAAGATGATTACATGCAAGCTCCCTTCACAAAAAGTTCAACCCCCTTCTCCTCAGGAGAAATGATACATATAGACTCTTCTAGACCACTTTCCCACCTTCAGAAGTCGAATTCCTTGGTGGAGGAACTGACTCCAAGATTCTCTCAACCAACAGGTGAGAGTGAGAAGGTGAAACTCAAACACTTCATGGAGAGTTTGTTTCTTTTATGAGGCCTAATAAACATAAAAAACAACCTATGATGTACATTTATTCATGCCTACATCACCTAGCCTAAAAAATAGTGCCATTACATAGAGAATCTTGACTTTGACTAAGTCAAACTAGAAACTAGAAACTAGAAATTTACACAGTGTAATTTACAATTTGAAACATAGAAAAGTGCAGAAGCACAACGCTGACTTTGAGCTAATTTGTAGGTGCCTTCTAGGGGTAAAAATGAAAAACTGAGAGAATGGTAAACTAGCCCTTCAAGTCTAGTTTCTATAACAGTTTGCATTTTTGACTTTAGACCATGGGAAGACCTTAAAAAATCTATTCTCCCAAGGTCACTCCAGAAGTGCAGCACCTGTCAAAAAATGGTCCAGAATGCTAGTTTTTTGCCACTTTTTTGCCTTTTTCTTAAAAACTGAGCCACCTCCGCAAAATATGAGAAAATGGATTTTTAGAGGATGGCAAGAGATTTCAAAAGATGTAGACCTTTCCTCAAATGGTGGCCTGAGGAAAAAGCGCAGCGCATTGGTGATGCGCTTTTGGAGCAGCTAAATTTCTGAATTTGGACCAAAATTTCTCAAAAAACTTAAAATGATTAGAATTTGCTCAAAATTGGAGGGAAGGTGTAAAAGCATGTTTATTATAGCTTCATTGATGCTTCATCAAGCATCTCTAAGTTCCCCTCATCATTTGGGTCTTTTTTGGCCTCCTTGAGCTTATTTTCAAGTTGCTTTACTTTGACATTGGCGATCATGTTTTGAGCTTAGTAGTGGTGCACCATATGTTTGAGCAACTGATTATCCATGTTTTCCTTCTCAAGTAGCTTCTCCGAGTGTTGATTCACCCTGTTGAGCCAATACTCCTTGTCTTGATTGACCTTAAGAGCAATCCTATCCTCTAGGTCTAGGTCTTCATTTAAGAGAATGTATTCTTCCTCTTCTTGCAATGCCTTCTTTAGGCCCTTTGTTCTTGGTATTTTCCTCTTTCCTTTCCCCTTTGATGCTTTAGGCTCGCTTGATTCCATTATATCTTTACCCTTGCCAACCTACTGCAATAACTTGACTTGTTGTTTTTCCATGATCAATTCCTTTCCTTTGAGATGATTGTTCTCCTATTGAAGGAATGAAATAATGTATCTAGCTCTTGACATGTTTACTGTCAGCTCCTTGATCTGATAGTCCTTGTCTCTGATTGTTTTTTGCACTATTGAAGTCTGATCTTCTGCCTCTAAATCAATAATCTCAAACTCATGCTCAACTATCTTTTTATCCTTTGCTGTCGATCCCTGTTTTGTTGATGAAGAAGGCTTGGCCCCTTTCTCACCATGAGAAGCAAACACAAGTCCTTTTCATCTTTGGTATGTTTTTGTCACCTCAGGTCTAGGTGCCTTGGGAACCTCAGGTCTAGGTGCCTTGGGAACCTCCTCTGATTTTTTTGATAACCCCACTTCCATAGGTTGTGCTGATGTGTCTTGGTGATGGCTTGGTGAAGCAATCTCATTTCATTTTCGAAACCTTAGATGATCAGAAAGGGGAAAAACAGTGAGGGATGAGTGAAAAATGAAATGATGGGTAGGTGGAGTTGATAAAATGGTAAAGGAGGTTTGAAAGAGGTGGATATGGATTATGGAAAACTTATGAAAATGAGTGAAAGAGAAATTAAGGAACAATGTGCTTGTAAAAGGGAAAAAACAAATCTTTTAGCGAAAGTGCCCAAAATTGGATGGAATGAACTAGTGTTTCAATCTTAGTGACGTAAATTTATTTTCTAAGGTTGATTGAGTTGTTTACATGGCATATCAAACATGTATAAAGGTGTAGGGTAATATTTTACATGTTAAAAATCAAGAAAGGAAAATGATCATCATCAACCCTATCATTTTTGCATGAGAAATTCACTGAAAAACCCTAATTGAAGAAATCTTTGGCATGAATTGATTTTTCAAATTAAAAAGGTAATTAAGGTGGTGTAATTACTTGTAGCTCAGCTTAGGATTGCAATAAAACAAGTGATAAAGCTTAAAAATTGAGTTTGGGTGAGTTTCAGGCAATTTTAGCTACTTTGGCCCAAGCGCAGCACAGTGTTCTTGAGTGCAACGTAGTCTTCATGATCGTAGCTCCGGTCTTCCAAATCGATTTTGGAGGCATTAAACTGCTCCAAATTGAGAGCTTGATAGCTCGTTGGAAAGATATTGAAGTCTGATATAAGATAGAATCCTCAAGCGTGAAATTTGGACACTCCATTAGGGAGAAAAAATTATTTTCCCACGCTCACTCCAAAACCCAGGGTGTCTCTAACAAAAGAGCAGCTCCAACTTGAAGAGCACTTTTTGATGCCTTCCACTAATCCAAATCATGATCTAAAGGTACCATTGGAAATATTAGGATGTCCACTACACAATAGAGTCCTTACGAACTACCAACACCTGCTCCAAACCCTTGAAATGTTGTCTTCCTCAGACTAGCTGAAGTCAAGCTGTCTAGAAGTGCAACAACTCTCCCGTAGCAAGTGTATTTTGGGAATTTATTTCAAATAATAACACTTGTAAATAAACTGAAGGAGGTTTTTGTTCCTTGGGCTATACTGGACACAAACCTCTTTCACTTTTGTAAAATTATTCTCCCTTTGGTTGGAAACATATTTTGAAGCAAACATGTCCCTATGAGAAATGATGAGGCAAGGTAGTGTACTGCAGCATTGTCTTATTTGAATAAAACATTACCTTTACCTTTATTTTGCTTTCCCTAAGCTGCTAACTCCCTTTACCCACTTAATCACATGATGGACAATTTTTTGGCAACATATGGTATCATGATGACACATGGAGTGAAACCTTAGACCATGACCTAAAATGAGGAATTTAACCATTTCATGGTCCAAGACACTTAAATGAAGATATGATACCTCGAAGAAGACAATGACCATGATGAGTGATGAAGACCATGAGTAAGTGAAGGGAGCAGCAGTGACCTAGACACAACAACCAATGACCAAATTTTTATTTGAAGATTCACTGAAATGACAAAAATTTGACTTAACACCCTAACAACACCTCGTAAGAGCATATTTGATCACTGGTGACAGGCTAAACTGGCTGACACTAACAATCACCATCACGGATGACCAAGGTTGGCATCAGCTCACCACCTTCACCATCACAAGCATGTCAAAGAGCTGGTTTCACCACAACGGATCGAATGTCAATGATGTCTTACATGGCTTTCTCAAGCCATTTTGTCTCACATGAGAACATGTGCATTGTAATGTAAGGTCGTGTCAAGTGGAAGTTAAAGTGTCAATAGTTGGATGTAACAGTCATAGAGTAGATGAAGAGTCATGAGAGTAGATGAACTGTCACAAAGGGGAATGTCAAGGGTCACCCCACCCTTTGCTATAAATAGAACATCACAACTCATTGTAAAGGCTTTTGGTGAGCCAAGCTTCAATAGAAATGTCTTAGAGAAAGCTTGGACAATATTGTAATGAGCCTTAGCTTCTCCACTACGCAGAGCTAGTACATCTCTTTGGAGGAGCAGGTGGTTGTGGCTTTAACGTTCCACTATTGGAACTAGTGGTTGGATATGGATGTATTGTATGACCGGAACTTACACTTCTTAATATAACAAGAGCCAACATATTTCATGCATATGTTGTATTGTATTCTATGCTATCTAGTTTACTCTAAATGATATATGTATTTTCTTTCTTACGCATGCATGTATAGACTATTATGGATAAGTACATACAAATCTTTCTGAAATTTGTTGTTGGTTTAACCATCACTTTGGATTGCTCACTAACTTACCTTCCATGTTGGGATGTATCTTTGCTTGTGTGTTCCCTTCTAAGTCGAGTGCTATCAAAGGTTTCCAAGGGGCGCACTCACCTCACCCTCAGTGTGTTTGAACCTTTCATGCACCTTCCTTGTCTTACTGTAGCTGTCACACCCTTGCTACCAATAGAGACATCTTACTTGCTTCTATGCGAAATCGTGGTCAAGGCATTACATTACGAGCCACTACTGGGACTCCTACACCAAACGGTCTGAGGTCTAATTCTGAATTCTTACCGGCGAGATCCCCACACATGTTGGCGGGTCTAGCACCGTCAACATCGCGACACTAACACAAGGCTTAATTTGGCTTGATCTCTCGCTAACAAGGGATTTATAACCCAAAACCAGGGTATAGATAGTTGATGATATGAAGAAGACCTTCATCTGGAATAACATGTCAACAAATATAAAAGAGATAAAATCCTCAGATTCACCACATTGCAGCATAAGCAACACTAATGCAAGCTTGAGATTCCTATGGTCATCATACTACAAAGAGGAGAAATTCTCATGCTAAATATTGATATAACATAATCAGTATTTCTACCCACTATACCAGTGCATTCAAACCTCAACGTGACACTGATCTGAAATGGAGCAGATTAGGAATGCTATGCTAATTCCCCATTCAGAATAAAACCTAAGATGCTTATCATTTTCTTATCAAGTGCTTAAGGATTCAATATTTTTTTGCTTAATTAACTGATTCCCATGAGAGTTTCTTATGTAAATGTTAGAAACAATTTAACATAAGATATATGCTGAACAACAACAAAATATAAGCAAATAACATAAAAATGCAACACACAACACAAAGATTTGATGAGGAGCTCACCCCTCCTGGGCTACGTCTCCTTGGTCCAGCTTCCAAATGCTTGGACCTCTCTATTATGCTCAAATTACAACAAAAGTGTGTTTATAATGCTAAAATGCCTCTGAAACCTGTCTCAATGAGTTCAAAATACTTAAAAATGGCTATCCAACTTCTTTTTGCATCCAATTTGGATAAGAATTGAAGAAGTTATGACTTCTCCCAGTTCTTCCACTATTTGTTCCACAAATTGCTCCAAAACTGACCAAAAACCCCATTTTCGCTCCAAAATATCCTAACAGAGTGAAAATTTGTCATACAGCGGGCTATATCCTCTTGGTCATATCACAAATTGCAATCGACAAGTGTTGCAGGCTCTTATGTTCTTGTTAACACAACAAAACGTTGCGATTGCGATATCATGGACCTGCCAGGGATATTTAACTGTAACATATAAAATCCCACGTCTGGGGTCCATCTCTCATCGCAATTGGCGAATTTCAGCGGTCAAAGGTATTGTTAACATGACGAAACACTGTGATGTGATATCGGTGGACCCGAGGGGATATTAAATCGCAACCTATAGCGGCATCACATCTGGGAACTATCACATTTCGCAATGTTAACGAAGGAATGTTGTGTGATGCGATATCGGCAGACCCGACGAGAACTTAAATTGTGACATAAAATATCGTGTCTGAGTAATTTATTGCATCACAACATGGTAATTTTCGGGGCCGATTCTGACTTGTTCTCCCTTCACCGATCTGTAATTGTGATATGCAATGGCCTTAACACATCGCAACCCTGAACCTGTCGGAGCCGCTTTGTAATGCCTTTCTGCCTTGAGACTATGATTTTCGAATTGCGGGGGTCAATGGAAGCCTGCCACTTTGTGCCTCCTCATTCACTGAAGACCTTGCCACGTCATCTCAATCCTACCATGTAGACAAGTCAAACTTAAACTTTGACTTGTTCTAACTTCTGCATGCGAACTCGGATTTGAGTATTGTTCAGATCGTTGGATTAAGAATGATGAGCTCTTCAATATGAAGCTGAGTTCAATAAGATTCTAACACTTTGATTTTCTAGCATAATTCTTAGCACTTGATCACTCCTCCCCACTGGAAGCATTTTGGACCCCAAAAGATTTATATTCAGTTATTGAACAAATGAGGGTACTGTTCCCTCACCTTCTCCACTTCAACCCATTTGGCCTTTGATGAATGTGTACGTTTGAGACCCACCCGAAGATAATCAATACTTCCCCTTTTAGTTGTCCTTGTCCTTCTATCAAGTATAGTGTCTTGGTGAAGCACATCAAGAAATTTTAGAGAAAAATATTCAATCGATGGAATCTGTACACTTTCTCCTTGATCTTCAATCAAAGGAGGCTCATAAAATTTCAAATTTTCAACATTAACAACGGAATAAATTTGCATATATGAAGGCAAATCTAGCTTGAAAACATTATTACAAATTGGTTTCAGTTTTTTACATTCACCTTGAAATCTTTCCTTGCTAATGTATAACCAAACTTCATCGCCTACTTGAAATTAATGATTCACACGATGGTTATCATGCTTTGGCTTATACTTGTCTTGACTCTTTTCTAGTTGGTCTTGTACTGTTTGGTGAATCAACTGAATTTTCTCAATGAATTTCTTTGCTCTGTCTATGTTGCTATGCCCATCTACAACTACATCTTTCTCAAAGATGAAAACGAAAGGAAATTTAGGCAAATAGCCAAGACATGCCTCAAAAGGCGAAGTTAGAGTAGAAGAGTGTTTTACTCGGTTGTAAGCATGTTGAATATAATGCGACTGTTCATCCCACACCTTAGGATGTTTGCAGCAATATCCTCTTAGAAAATGAATAATTGTCCTGTTAACCACTTCAGTTTGACCATCTGTTTGCGAATGGAAGGTTGTACTTTTCTTCAACTTGGTTTCCATCAAGTTCCATAAACTTGACCAAAATTTCCCAACAAATTGAGAATCACGATCACTTACAATAGAAGTATGCAATCCAAAATGAACCCATATATTTTGAAAGAAAAGTTGAGCTGTTTGTTCAACTGTAATTTGCTTTTTACAAGGCATTAATATGCACATCTTTTTGAACGTATCCACAACTACATACAAATAATCATGACCTTTCCTTGATAAAGGAAGACCTCCTACTAAATCCATAGAAATGCTTTCCCATGCACGTGAAGGTACTGGAAGTGGTGTGTACAATCCTAGTTTCCTATTACTAGGCTTATTGACTGCACACAATGAACAACCTCTAATAAAACATGACGCAATTTCAAGCATACGAGGCCAGTAAAAATACTTCTGAAGATTTGCCACTGTTTTACTTACACCAAAATGTCCAGCAATAGGAGAAGTGTGTGCTTCCCTTGTGACATTTACTCTCTCTCCTTGTGGAACACAAAGTTTTCCCAAATGATACAACAGATTATCATGCACATGGTAGTCTAATTACTCAACTTGGTGGCCTTGACTCAAGTTTAAATATACCTCTTGAAAGTCAACATCATGTGCATATTACTCAACACAACTTTCAGACAAAACATAATGATTCTTGAGTAAAATGGTTGTATTAACAATCGGTCTAGAAAGCATATCAGTAACTTTGTTATAAATACCTTTCTTGTACCCATTTACCAAGTGGAATTGCTGTAAAAATCCCATCAAACAAAAGTGCCTTGATTGCTGCAATTTTGTTTGAGATTACAGATATTGCAAATGTTGATGATCGGTGTGAATAATGGTTTCTTTTCCCATCAAGTAATGCTTCCATTTTTTTACACTTTGCACCAATGCATAAATCTATTTACCATACGTAGGATAATTAATAACATCACCATTAAAATTTCATAATCAAATGAAATGGGCTTACCATGTTGTAAAAGAACTGCACCCATGGCATCCTCACTTGCATCTGTTTATATTCCAAATGGTTATTTCAAATCTAGCAATGCTAAAACTGGGGTTGAATTGATCTTTTGTTTTAAAGCATCAAATGCTTTTTTTTGTTTTCCTCCCCACTATAAGACAACCTTCACGCCAGTCAAAGCATGTAGTGGAGTTGCTATGGAAGAGAAATTGGGAACAGACTTCCTCCAATACGGCGTTGCTCCCAGAAAACTCCTTACTTTTGTGGTTGATTTGGGTATTGGCCAATTCAAAATGACTGAAACTTTAGAGGGGTCAATATTCAACTCACCTCCTCCAATTATGTGGCCCAAATACACTAAGGAAGTTTTCCCGAATTCACATTTAGACTTCTTCAGAAATAACTATTCTCTTTTCAAGACATCCAACACTTTCCTCACATTCTTGACACGCTCTTCTCATGATTTGTTGATTATCAAAATATCATCTAAATATACAATTACAAACTCATCAAGAAAGGATCTTAAAACATCATTCATAACTCTCATGAATATATCTGGAGCGTTGCAAAGACCGAAAGGCATAACCAACCACTCAAACAATCCATGTTTGGGTTTAAAAGCAATCTTCCAAATATCCTCCTCAACTATTCTAACTTGATGATATCCACCTCTCAAGTATAATTTAGTGAAATATTTTGCATTCTTCAATGATCTAGCAAATCATCTATTCTGGGCAGTGGGTATCAATTCTTTATGGTAATTTTATTCAAAGCTCGATAATCTACGCACATGAGCCAGGTTCCATCTTTCTTGGGTACCAAAACAATTGGTGAACCACATGGCGAAGTATAGGGATGAATTGCACCTTTATCTAACATTCCCTGGACTTGTTTCTTAATTTTTAAACTTTCCAGAATTTACATTCAATACATACCAATATTTGGGAGTGGACAGTCTTGCTATAGTTGAATTTCATGCTAAATTCCCCTTTTTGGTGGCAATCCCTTTGGTTATTGAAACATGTCTCCATATTGATTGACCACATAAACCAATTCAACTTTCAGCTTCATGTCATAGCCTACAAAGGATTCATGCTCTATGTCATTCTTCTGCTTGATCATAAGGAGCACGAGATTCTTGCTGGAATTGACTAGTCGCTTCATTTTCCTTGAGCTTGCCAAAGTCAGGCTAAGATTTCTGCGATAGGCTCTCACAATATACTCCGCTCCATATTTGAACAAATTATTTTTGTTCTCAAATCTATGGAAAATGACTTTCTTGTCATACAAATACAGGGTTCTCAAACAATTCCAGAAATATCCAGCGACACTACATCTAATTCGACTTCATCAACGAAATTGGCAGTAATTGCAAGCCTACAAACACATTTCCTTGTGACCTGAAGATTTTCATCCTTGGTTATGCGACCCAACGGATACGGTTTATGATGAGGCATAATTTCCAGATTGAACTTCTTGACCATGTCTATAGAAATTAATTTTGCCTGAGATCCACTGTCAAACAACGTAGCAATCTTAGTGTGTTTGGAAATAACTCGAATATGGAACAACTCTATTCTGTTTTCCTCGTTTGAAACGTTATTGGAGTTATTTGTTACGCTGGTGCTTGCCACGACTTCCTCTTTGCTTGTCTTTGCCACGAATTTCCCTTCAGTGACTGTGGCTGCAATCTTGTCTTCATCACCTAAGTCGGAACCCAAGTCTTGTTGTACAACAACATTTGTCTTTTGTTTCCCTTTATTGTTAGGTTTCTTCGGTCGTAATTCTGGATGAAGCTTCCAGCAATGTGCTTCCTCATGGCCCTCTTTGGAACAATTCTTGCACATGGGTTTCTCCCCTTCTTTCTTAACAGAAGCATTTTTCTTTTGCTTTCCTTTAAATTTCTTCCCTTTTTCACCACTCTGAAATGGCTTCTTCTTACCTTCTTCATGTACATTTTTCCCTCTTGCTTCAAAGCTATGTAGCTTGAACACATACCTCATCAAGATTCATGGGACTAAACATAAGAATGGTTTGTCGAAGATAGTGATGCAACCCTCCTATGTATTTTAGCAAGGTATCTTGTGACTGTAAGTATACTCTTGCACATATTGACCTTTTAATTGTCTGAATTTTGCCAATTCGTGATATATTTTTGCATATGGGCTAAAGGGTATAATTGTCTTTTTATAGTGGCAATGAAATCAGACCAAGTAATAGAGATCTTACAATGTTTTTTGATCTCATCTTGAGTCCTTGCTTCCCACCAAATGAGTGTTGCACCCTCCATTCTCAGTGAAGCCAATTGAATTTTGATATCATCCTCTTGAAGGTTTTGAATTCTACAATACACCAACTGACAATTCTAGTTATCCAACTTCTCTACATTCACTTCACCATTGTACACAGGCAACTTAGATTTAACATCAAGCTTTAGAAAAAGGTGATTTACCAGTTCCTTTTGCAGAATGATGATGAGTACGAGTATGGGTTATTGTAGTGGAAGAGGGTGAAGATGCTTGTGAAGTAGAAGACGAAGAAGCTGGACGAGATGGTGGTGGTTTGTCTCCATTCCCATTGCCTCCTTTTCCATTACCTCCTCCTAAAGAGCCTTCTCCTTTGGGAGGTTTGGAACTTTCTCCTTGCAATCTTCTATTCCTCTCTTCATAGAGGACCTTCACCTTTCTGAAGGTCATCTCATCTTCTATCATGATAGGTTTTCCTTCATGAGACATGATCTCTGGAGACTCAACTGTAACTTTTGCAACTTGAGGATGTACTTGTGTATAATATTTTGGCAACCTTGCCCTTCTTCAACTTGACCCCATTTCAGGGCTTTCAACCAGCTTTCCTTCTCCTCTTTTGAGTTTTAACCTTGTAAGCATGACATAAACTTGCAAACAATTAAATTCTTCTTTCACAAAGCAAATCTAGTAAGAAAAAACCAGTGCTCTCAATACCAACTTGATCTAAAATGGAGAAGATTAGTAATGTTGTGCTAATTCCCCATTCAGAATAAAACCCAAGATGCTTATCATTTGCTTATCTAGTGCTTAAGGATTCAATATTTTTTTGCTTAATTAACTGATTCCCATGAGAGTTTCTTATGTAAATGTTAGAAACAATTTAACATAAAATATATGCTAAACAACAACAAAATATCAGCGAAGAACATCAAAATGTAACACGCAACACAAAGATTTGATGAGGAGTTCACCCCTCCTAGGCTACGTCTCCTTGGTCCAGCTTTGATCCACGAGGATCTTCAGATACAATGGCATGGAAAAGATCAAAACTCAAAGTTGCAGAAAAGCAAGTATCTTGACATCAGATCGAAGTGCTCGTCGACCTGATTCCAACGGTGTGAACGACACTCCAATCTGAGTTCGGATGATGAAGTTATGGCATAAATAGTTCGCCTTGTTCCTTTGGAAATGAGGCTTTTTCCCTAAAAAATGGCTTTAAGCCTTTAAAAGGCAAAATCAAAATCGAAGGGTCCAAAGGGGTGGACTTAAGGAGTCGTAGCGAAACCCCCGATCAGTGATCTCAAATCAAAGTCAGGGACAAACGATGACTGATATCGAGACTTAAGGTAGGTGACATGCGATCGGCATCGGCGATAGGAGCGATCAGTCGATTGGCGATCGACAGGACGAAGGACCAGGACCCCTAAGCCACAGTGATGCGATATGCCGATCCAATAGGGTCGATGCGATACGCCAATATCGGCAATCTCCGCTAACATGATTATGGAACTAGCGATATGCCAATTTGCGATAAAGGGCTGGACCCGACGGGTCTATAAGCCTGATTTGATATATTTGAAGTCCGGTTAAAAGGGCTTTTGGTCGGATTTTCTTATGTTTTATGTATTATCGCTTGGAATGAAAAGGCCTATTTTCAGGGTTGGTTGTGCCCGCCGATCCTTCCATTTAATGGCTGCTATTCCAAGGAAAACGAACTTCGATCTAGGTGCGCTTGTAACCAAAGGAAGTGTTATAAAACCCAATGCACGAAGAGGTGCAGGGGTAGAGGATTTTCAGCACGTAGTTCGAGGTAGGAGAGCTTTCAGGAGGGCCGTTAGTGCATTTTGTCTGAATTGGACAAATCTTATATGTTGTCAGCTCCTCTCAATGCCACCAATGAAGTGGTGTTGTCCATTGCTCCATCTGAGGTCTCCATTTCAAAGCCATTTTCCAGAATGGAGGTATAAGCCTCTTTTTATGTAAACTGATGAAAGTATTCTCTTCTTTTCATGCCATTTATTGAATGAAGGCCTCCCCATTGATCGAGCAAGGCCTGAAGATGTAGTCTGAGTTGGACGAACTCCGTTATCAAGTATTGTTGTCTTCTTTTTGTGCCTTTATGTGTTTCATTCTTCTTTTCTTGTGTGCACATTAATTTCTGTGTTAAGCTGCAATTTTCACATGCGATTCTTTTCATACATCTATAAGCAAAATATCACTAGATCAAGTGCTATCAGGGCAGGTCTTTTTAGATGTGAATTGCATGTTTGTATGCTAACAAGAGACAAACTTCGAAGAGGTGAAGGGGAATTAGAGCTTTTCGATCCTAAAGCGGGGTATGCACATCCAAGGAGAAACATGGCAGAAGATGAAGCTCATCTTGAAGAGGAGCACAATTTTTGCAAGACCTTCTATTCAATGGCAGAGAATATCAGTCAGTTGGTTTTAAGACTAGAGAAAGCAAAATAGAGAAACCCAGAAGAACAAGGTTCAACACATGGGAATGGTGGAGAAGAACCCCCTCCTTCTCCTTCCGCGAGTGAAGGTTCTCCTTCCTCTCACCACCATAATCGTAGAAATTCAAAGGATGCATCTAAGAAACCTTTCTTTAAATCAGATGTTAAATTTGATCTTCCCATGTTTAATAGTGAAAGTAACGCAATGAATCTTAATAATTGGATTAGGCAGATTGAGGTCTGCTAAAGGATTCAACAGATCATGGAGGATGAGGCAAAGATTTAGCTGGCCTCTCTACGACTGAGCAACACCACTCTCGTTTGGTGGGAGAGAAAATTGCAGCGCAGTAATAATGTGGGTAACCTCTTTTCTTCATGGCCTGATTTTATTTATGCATTAAAGGAACAATTTTATCCTTTAGGATACAAGCAAAAAGCTTTAATGAATTAGCAATATTTAAGACAAGGAAAAGGTCAGGATGTTCAGAGTTTTACAGAGGAATTTAGAAAGCAAGCACTGAATTTGGGTATTGCACTTGATACACCTGAAGTTGTAGCTAAGTATATTGGTTCATTGCATAGTTACATTAGGAATTCATTGTTGTCGTTTGAACCAACCACTATTGACGCAGCCAGCGTAAAGGCAATTCATATTGAGAATAGGGGAAAAAATGAAAAAGATGATTATTCCAGAAAAACATCGTTTAAACCTCCCAATGGAAAATCTAAAGAGAAATGGAAAGGAAAGGAGAAGAAGACGACAGCGGCCAAAGAAGGATAAAGGTCGTATTGAAATCACTGCAAAAAGGAAGGCCACGATGATAATCACTATTGGAAATAGCACCCAGAAAAGCGTCTAAGGAAGTATGGAGGAAAAGGGAAGCAGAAGACAGTGGCAACTGTGCAGCAAGACCTTGGATCGGATTCCAGAGATGAAGCATTAATCACAGCCGCAAGAACAAAAGGTACTCTTACACCTCATGTTAATTCTGAATCGCATGAAGGCACTAATTCTGTAAATGAGTCCCTTCCTAATGATCGAAAGAGAATTGAACTGTTTCATATCAGATTTTTTGTAAATCATACTAAAGTTGAAACTCTGTTTGATACTGGATCCCAAGTAAATTTAATCACAGAATCCCTGGTAAAGAAACTCGGCTTAGAAACAAAATCACACCTGAAACCTTATCTGCTTGGATGGATACATGATAAAGCAAAACTGAATGTAACCAAGCAGTGTAAAGTCAAATTTGTAATCGCTTCTAAGCTAGTGGATGAAGTAGAACTAGATGTGATCCCATTGGATATCTGTGGCATGGTGTTGGGGAGTCTGTATCTATATGATAGAAAGGCAGTCTTTTTCCGTCATGACAACAAATACCAAATCACAAAATATGGGGTAGAATATATTGTAAGGGGTCATCAAAATAAAATCAATGCCAACCTTGTAAGCATTGGACAAATGAAAACGCTGGTGAATTCCAGTAAGGGTTGCATGCTGATGGTTGTAAGGGAAAAAGATGCAGAATTAGTTGACGCTTTCTAGGGTTATGATCAGGAACATAAACAAGAATTATCTGAATTAATTTCTAATTATGATGAGTTGTTTCAGTAACCGAAGGGATTACCTCCAAAGAGGGAAATCCATTTGTAGCATGACGCTCCTTTACCGAATATTGGCATGTATAGGATGTCAGTCATCGAGATGGAGGAAATCAAGAAACAGGTGCAGGAATTGCTGGACCAAGGGGTCATCAGGCCAAGCACTTCTCCGTGTGGTTCACCGATTGTCTTAGTCCCAAAGAAAGACGACACATGGAGGATGTGTGTGGATTACGGCAGACTAAACAAGATCGCGGTGAAAAATCGCTACCCTCTTCCACGCATTGATGACTTATTAGATTAGTTAAAGAATGATGTTTATTTCACCAAATTGGATTTGCGTAGTGGTTATCACCAGGTCCGAATTGTAGAGTAGGGCATGTGGAAAACTGCCTTCAAGACCAAACAGGGGTTGTTCAAATGGATGGTGATGCCATTCGGACTTTACAACACTCTAGCCACTTTTATGAGAGTCATGAATGATGTCTTTCGGCCTTTCATTGATGAATTTGTTCTTGTATATTTAGATGATATACTTGTCTTTAGTAAAGGTTGGGTTGAACATGTGTGTCATGTAAAGAAAGTGCTTGATGTATTGAAAAAAGAAAAACTCTATGTAAAGTTGTCAAAGTGTGAGTTCGGGAAAACCTCTTTTGTTTACCTAGGTCATATTGTTGGTCATGGTCAGTTAAAGATTGATCCTTCTAAAGTTGAAGCAATTGTAAATTTGCCTAAGCCTACTAGTGTAACCGAGGTCCGTAGCTTTTTAGGTGCAGTCCAGTATTGGAGGAGATTTATTGCCAATTTATTTGTTATTGCAGCGACTTTGCACACATTGACAAGTGTGAAACAGGTCTTCCAATGGGGAGGAAGACAACAGAAGTCCTTCAAAACATTGAAGGAAAAGATCAGCACCACACCAATCTTAGCCTTACCTGATCTCCAACAACCATTCGAGATCGAAATCGATGCCAGCGGTTATGCCATGGGAGTTGTACTGATGCAGCAAAAGAAGCCGATTTGTTACCATTCTAAGAAGTTTTCTCAAGCTGTGATAAACTATCCCACTTATGACAAGGAGATTTATGCCTTGGTGCAGAGTGTGAAAAAGTGGAAACACTACCTGATCGGCAAGGAGACCATCATCCATATGGATCATCAGCCCTTGTAGTACCTTCAATCACAAACCAAGTTGCAGCAATCTCGTCATTTCAGGTGGATGGGTTTTCTTCAACAGTTTCATCTGGTAATAAAGTATAAGAAGGGCACTAGCAATAAAGTGGCCGATATGCTATCTCGCCCTCCTATTTCTACTTCTGTTATTTTGCGTAATGCTTCGTTGTCTTTTCAGAGTTATGTTGAACAATATGCTAACGATGATGACTTTAAAGATATTTATGCAAAACTAACCCATGGTTCACATGTGGACAACTATCACTTGCAGGGGAAACTGTTGTATCACCTTGGTAAATTGTGTATTCCCATAGGGGAAAGAGTACTGTAATTCGAGAGGCCCACACCTCTCTTGTGTTTGGACAATTTGGTGTCGAAAAGACTTTATGTCATGTACAAAGATTTTTGTTTGGCCTCATATGAAAAAAATTATGACTCGCTTTGTAAAGGGTTGTGTGATGTGTTCTGTTTCAAATCCCTCTAATAGAAAACTCAGGCTCTACACACCACTCCCTATTCTAAGTCGCCTATGGGAAAGTGTGCCAATGGACTTTGTAGGAGGTTTTCCTTTCTCTAGGAAGAGTCACGACTATTTGTATGTCATCGTTGACCATTTTAGCAAGATGTGTATTCTTATGCCTTGTAAAAAGCAGATCACTACAGAGTAGTCCGCTTCTCTTTTCTTTCAACATGTTTGGGTCCATTTTGGATTACCCACATCGATTGTGTTAGATCGTGGCTCTCGCTTTCTCGGAGAGTTCTGGACCAGCTTGGAAGATGATGGACACCAAATTGAAAAGAATCACGACATTTCATCCGCAGACTGACGGACATATAGAGGTTGTCAACCATACCGTGGTACACTTGTTACGAGGCCATTGTGGGAACATCCCAAGTTGTGGGATGAGCATCTCCCATATTTGCAGCATTCCTACAACCGAGCAGTGCATCCATCTACACAACATTCACCATTTGAGACATGTTTTGGTTACCTGCCAAAGGATCCTTTTGATATGGTCTTTGGAAGGGAATATGGCTCCAGTGGACGTAATGATAGGGACAAATCTCAACAGTTCATTCAACGAATCAAATTGATTCACCAAGCAGTACAAGAGCAGTTGGAGAAAAGTCAAGCCCATCACAAGGCTTGACATGACAAACACCAAGTCGACCATCAATTCCAAGTGGGCGAAAAAGTGTGGTTCCCCATCAACAAGGACAGGATGAAGGGAGAAGGGAATAAGTTGCGACCCATCTGGTATGGTCCATTCACCATATTGGAGAAGATTGGAAACAATGCCTTTCGTCTTGATTTGCCAATATATATGCAGATGTACTCAGTAGTGAATGTAGAGAACTTAAAGCTGTATGAACCACCATTGATCATGGACACCGATGAGGTGGGCACAGTTCCTACAGTTGATGATTTTGCACTAGAATATCTCGATGAGTTACCTGAAGACATCATCCTTGAGAAAAGGATCAGGACTTCACCGCGAGGAGATGTGAATACCTTCGAGTTGGTTTCAAGGGAATGCACCCCAGCAAGGCCAAATAACTGGAGAAGGAAAGGGTGAGGGAACAATTCCCTCACTTGCCAATTGACTAAAGAAAGCTTTTGGCAGTCCCAAAAGCTCCTCAATGGGGAGGATTGATCCAGGTGGATGTTCAGATACAATGGCATGGAAAAGCTCAAAACTCAAAGTGGCAGAAAAGCAAGTATCCTGACATCAGATCAAAGTGCTCGTCACCCTGATTCCAACGGTGTGAACGACACTCCAATCTGAGTCCGAATGATGAAGTTATGGCAGAAAGAGTTTGCCTTGTTCCTTTGGAAAATGAAGCCTTTTCCCTAAAAAATGGCTTTAAGCCTTTAAAAGGAAAAATCGCAATCGAAGGGTCCAAAGGGGGCAGACTTAAGGAGTCGTAGCGGAACCCCCGATCAATGATATCTGATTAAATCAGAGTCAGGGACAAGCGATGGTCGATATCGGGACTTAAGGTAGGTGACATGCGATCGACCGATTGGTGATCGGTAGGACCAAGGACCAGGACCCCTGAGTTGTAGCGATTTGATATGCCAATCTGATAGGGCCGATGCGATACGCCAATATCGACGATCGGCGGTCGGCAATCCTCTCTAACATGATTATCAAACCAACGATATGCTGATTTGCAATAAAGGGCCAGACCCGATGGGTCTATAAGCCCAATTTGATATATTTGAAGTCCGGTTAAAAGGGCTTTTGGTCGGATTTTCTTATGTTTTATGTATTATTGCTTGGAACGAAAAAGGCCTATTTTCAGGGTTGGTTGTGCCTGCGGATCCTTCCATTCAACGGCTGCTATTCCAAGTAAAATGACCTCTGATCTAGGCATGCTTGTAACCAAAGGAAGTGTTATAAAACCCAGTGCATGAAGAAGTGCGGGGGGAGAGGATTTTTAGCACGCAGTTCGAGGCAGGAGAGCTTTCAGGAGGGCCGATAGTGCATTTTGTCTGAATTGGACAAATCTTATATGTTTTCAGCCCCTCTCAATGCCATGGACGCAATGGTGCTGTCCATTTCTCCATTTGAGATCTCAATTTCACAGGAATGGAGGTATAAACCTCTTTTGATGTGAACTGATGAATGTATTCTCTTCTTTTCATGCCATTTAATGAATGAAGGCCTCCCCATTGATCGAACAGGGCCCAGAGATGTAGTCCGAGTTGGACGAACTCCGTTATCAAGTATTGTTGTCTTCTTTTTGTGCCTTTATGTGTTTCCTTCTTCTTTTCTTGTGTGCACATTAATTTCTGTGTTAAGCTGCAATTTTCACTTGTGATTCTTTTCATACAACTATAAGCAAAAGATCACTGGATCAAGCTTCCAATTCCTGGACCTCTTTATTATTCTCAAATTACAGCAAAAGTGTGTTTACAATGCTAAAATGCCTCTGAAACCTGTCTCAATGAGTTTAGAATACTCAAAAATGGTTATCCAACCTCTTTTTGCATCCAATTTGGACAAGAATTGAAGAAGTTATTACTTCTCCCAGTTCTTCCACTATTTGTTTTACAAATTTCTCCAAAACCGACCAAAAACCCCACTTCCGTTCTAAAATATGCTAACGGAGCGAGAAATTCTCCATACAGCGGGAGATATCATGTCATTCGTATCGCAAATCGTAATTTACAAGTGCTGCGGGCTCTTATGGTCTTGTTAACATAGCAAAACGTTGTGATTGCGATATCACAGACTCGTGGGGGATATTTAACTGTAACATAAAAAATCTCGTGTCTGGGGTCCATCGCTCATCGCAATCGGTGAAGTTCAACGGCCGAAGGTCTTGTTAACATAGTGGAACACTGTAATGTGATATCAGTAAACCCGACGAGATATTAAATCGCAACCTATAGCGAATCGCATCCAGGAACTATCACATTTCGTAATGTTAATGATAGAATGTTGTGTGATGCAATGTCAGCGGACCCGACGGGAATGTAAACTGTGACACATAAAATACCGCGTCTAGATAATTTATCGCATCACAACCTGGTAATTACAGGGGCCGATTCTGACTTGTTCTGCCCTCACTGATCTGCGATTGCGATATGCGATGGCCTTATTGCATTGCAACCCTAAACTTGTCGGGGCCGATTTGTAACGCCTTTCCTCCTTGCGACTACGATTTGTGAAATGCGGGGCCCAATGGAAGCCTACCACTTGGTGCCTCCTCATTCGCTAAAGATCTTGCCACATCATCTCAATCATGCCATGTAAACAAGTCAAACTTAAACTTTGACTTGCTCTAACTTTTGCATACGAACTCGGATTTGAGTATCGTTCACACCGTTGGATTCATAATGATGAGATCTTCAATTTGAAGCTGAGTTTGACAAGATTCTGACACTTTGATTTTTGAGCATAATTCTAAGCACCTAATCAGACACATTAGTTAATATTGTTATAATAATAATGCAAACATACCTCCTGTAGTGATAATCACCATCTCAACCAAGAATGCAACATATTTTATTGTGAACAAAAAGCATAAGAGCACTTGTATTTTAATGTGAATAATCAAGCATAAGAACACTTCTATCAAACAATGTAGAAATGCTCCAATTGAGAGTGGGACTCTAACTCTCCACCCAACCATATACAAGCTACAACCACTATTACTTATAGCTATCACCCCCGAGCTAGATTACAAAGCTTGAGGTGGAGTGCTTTCAGAGGGAAACTTTCAATGAACACACAAATGAACTAGAACACCACTAGGGTACCCTGCTTTCATCCTCAAGGAAAGCCTTTTCTCTTTGTAATGTTATATTACCAGAAAGTTTCGATAGAGATTTTTGTTGGTTTATTGCTTTCCTCAGAGCTCAATAATGCAAATCCAAAATTCCCTATTTTTTTTTCTCTAGCCTCTTGCTATCTTGTTGAATTCTAATTTGTATCCCCATTATGCAATCAAATGCCCTTCTCTCTCTTCTGTTCTACTCCGTCGTTGAATTAGAGTCGAATAACAGAATTGAATGAGAGCCTCCTCTCTCCTTTCTCTCATGCATAGTGATTTCCTCCCATTGTCCTTGTTGGCAGCGCAATCAAATATTTGTAACTACTATGCTCCCTACCTTGTAATGTTTTTCCAAGGCAGCATGGACCTTTGTATTGCACTTGCAACCTAATTTAATTATGAAAACTAGTGCATTTAAGGCTCAACACCCAACCTTTAATGACTGTAAAAGATAGTTTAGATTCTTGCAACCAGGAACCTTGAATATCTTAGGCAAATAATCCCCTCAGCCAACCAAGGACTAATTGAGCCGAGAGGCTCATTATACAACCCAGTGTGAAGGTGATGTGTAAGCATGTTCGTGCTCAATTTGGAGCTAACACATGTCCCTCTTAAAATTAAAATAAAATATTCTCTAAATAGAAAAGCAATGTTCATGATAATAAAAAAGAAAAAAGAATATGTTATGCATGTTTAACTAGTTGTCCATATGACCTAATATAATTTAATGTAAAGTAATTAGAAGTGAAAAAAAATATGTGAGTAAGATGTTTAAACCTTATAATTTTCAAAAATATTTTAAGAATTTATTTAAATAAATTATTTGAAGATCTATGTTAACCAACTTATGTGAATATCAACTTCATATATATCTATATATAGGGAAAGAATGTTAAAAGAAAATATTTTAATGTTGTATATAATAAAATATCTAATGTAGGTTATGAATAAAGTATTTTTAATATGAATTAATAATGGTGTATACTTAAAAATATATATCATTCAAGAATACAATTTAAAAAATGGAAAATTGCACATTGTTTTCTTTCACTCTATAATAAGTTTGCATTGAAGAAAGTTGATCCCTCTCGACTCATGTTAGATCCATGCTTAAGATGGATCTATGCTAGTATTTAAATCAACAATCTCTCAAGCAATCTGCTACCTCAAGTAATGGAATACATGTCCCTCTCTCAACCTTTTAATTTAGAAAAGTATTTACATTGCGTACACGAGGATAAGTAATTTGGGTTGTTACACATGCTATGATAGGTATGATAGTTTTGATGTAGGGGTATGCCTTGGTTTTGAGACCTTTCTGATGCGAGGAAACCCTACCAAGGAATGGATCGCCCAAGGGACTTGAAAGCAGAGAAGGGGATGTTGGAGCCTGGAGGGTGAGTGTCTGCACCGAATGGGGGGTTTCTAGATTGCTCAAGGGAGTGGGATGTAAAGAAGGGAAAACTAGGAAAGTAATTTCCTTTTTGGTCATTAGCATAGCTAGTTGGAAATCAAAAGCACATTAGGGTGTACCAGGGAAACAATGAGTCAGGAACTATTCACTGAAGAAATAAGGAGCACAAGATGGCAGTGTTGGACATTGGAGGCAAACAACACTCCAAGGGAAAGAACAAATCCAAGTTGGAATGAACACATCCCTTTTGTTTGTGAGTTGAATCAAACATATGTATATAATTGTAAATACTGCATAGAGTTGTGGGTATAAATATCCATAAACAATATGCGGATTGATTTTAGCATGCAATTATGTTGAGGTAGACTACCGACTAGTGAGGGGTGCAGGTCACCCACTGCAACAAGCTAACCAACCACAACTAATCTAGGAGACAAATCGATAGGTGGCACCATTGGAAAGGTTTGAAAGACTATGGAAGACATAAGTCACTATCTGGAGGGTATTAGATCATCTCTGAACTCCACAAAAAAGGAGGAAAAATAAAAATGTAGAGAAAGAAAGAGAAAAGGAGGAGAGGGCAAGGAGAAGACAGAGAAAGCAGGAGAGAACATTCAAACAGTGAAGGAAAAGCACAGAGAGAAAATAGATAAGAAAAAGAGCAAGGTGGAGCTGGAAAAGAAGAGAAGAATGTAAACAACAACACAGAAGGAAAATAAAAAAATCCAAAAAGAACACCGAGTAGCAGAGAAAATGAATTCTCAGTTGGTAAGAAATCAAGAGGAAATCATTTCCAGATGAGGGACTAATTGCCTCTGGATTCCTTAATAGTCAATGGAAGGAGATGTTTTTTTATTTATTTCCCGAGGGTTGGGGTGGAGGAATTGTTCCTAAAAATTCCTAGAGGATTTATGCAGGCTTAATTGTTGTAGCGTGGTGTATTTGCAAGTTATGGAATCCCCAAGTGGATGGAACCACAATGTTGAAATCTAAAGGGTGGAGGTAGTAGGCCGTTAGACTCCATGTGCCTTTTGTTGACTGTAAATCAGTTGGTGGTGGAGGAGAAAGGACCTCTAGAATCCTTGTTCCAATTGGGGGATGACTTTAATCCTTGAGCAAAAGACTCCTCAGTCTCTAGAATTTGGCTTGAGGGTGACAACTACAAGTGAGATATGGCTGAAACTCGTCTATGGTTTGGTGGAAGGTTGTTGTCCCTAACTCAGTTTCCCAAACCTATTTTAAGATAACTGTTCTCATGTGTATTCTTTTCCATTAGGTTCATGTTAAATTGTTAATTTAATGTTGTGTTCATTACATGAATGGTCATGGTTCACTTGTGATTGAAAAGAATGAAGCCCTGTTGACTAACCCATGTGACTGTGGTTTTACAGTGATGTTTTCATGCAAGAAATTTAAATATAAATGTTCATCTTAATGTTGTTTGCATGAAGGGTTGTTGATTTTCCTGAGCTTGAAAGTATTGCAGCTCTGATGGATGGTTCTTGTTGTTGTGGTATTTCACTTATGATCTTCATGCATGAAATACGTATATGTATACATCTATGTGGGTGTTGTGTCCACTTATTAAGTAAATTGTGTGTTGGTATGGGAAAACACTAAGCAAAGACATAAGAATTCATGCGAATTGGATTAGAAGTTGAACTTAGTTTATGAATTGAGCTAATAATGATTTATGGCCACAATGGGCCTGCATAAGAAACATATGCAAACCTCACAACACTGGTATAACTATTGATGTAATTGGTTTGGTGTAGCGCATAAGCTTCATGGAAACAAAGTAATGCATGGAAGCATTTAAATTGTTCGTTGTAATTCCAAACGAGAATACATTATATATATCTATGTGTGTGTGTCATTGAGTGCCAAGAGTTTAATCAAAATTTGTTGTGATGAGTAGTCAGGCTTTAGCCACAATACACATAACCAAGGGCGTGATATCTGGTTGATTATCTATTTACGTTGATAGATAATACATCAGTTATAATTGGGTGTAAACTATGAAAAATGTTCCATGTAACCCCTCGTACATCTTTTGACTACACCTCCACCAATAGCACACAAATAAACTTCATGGGCGACAAAGATCTGACTGGGGAGATCAACAACCCACAAATAATAGTGTAACCTCCCCCTCCCATGTGACATCAACAGGAGGGAGGGGGGTTAGTGCTATTGCGTATTGATCGTGGGATGAAAGGAATAATGGTGAGCTATCAAATCTAAGTCTGAAACCACGAGGTGGATTGTCAATAGCAAACCCACTGTCAACGAGGATGGGGGGTAGTTCTTTCATCCTCCTCCATCAATTAAATCCCTTAAATCTAATCTGTCGGATGACCTATAAGTGTGGCGCCATCCATTTTGTATATAATTTGATTTATATATAAATATGTCCACATATATGATATAAACATATAGTGCGTGTCAATTGTAAGATGTTGTGGAAAATACCTATGGACATATATGTATATATAATAGATGTGTTATATGCATCGCTCGCATAAGGGATTCACCACGGAGAAAATTGTGGTGATATGGTTGGTTGTTTACACTACGATGAAGTTAATCATATATATACATAAATATACATACGAGCATAACTATAATTGCATAGTGGGAATAGGAACACCACATGGGATATGCCACTTAGGCATGTGCCCTTTGGTTTCAAAGACCTTTTGCCCAACAAGAGTTGGGTGCTATGACACGTGGGCGCCACTTGGCATGAAAGAGAAGGAGGAGACTTTTAAATTAATGAAACTCTAATAAGCATAACTTAAAGTACCGAAAGTATAAATTGGGTAAAATTCTATCATTTGAAATGTCTCACTGAGACAAACATGATGAAGACACCCAAAGTGAGTTTAAGGACTTGAAAGAAAGTCAAAAATAAAATTTGTTATCCCATTTATCTAACTGTACTTGGGAAGATGGGTATGTATAGTGAGTTGTCAAATATGAGTCTAAAACCACGAGGTTGATTGTCAATAGCAAACCCCTCGTCAACGAGGATGGGGGGTAGTTCTTTCACCCTCCTCCGTCAATTAAATCCCTTAAATCTAATCTAACAGATGGCCTGTAAGTGTGGCGCCATTCATTTTGTATATAGTTTGATTTATATATAAATATGTCCACATATATGATATAAACATATAAGGCATGTTAATTATAAGATGTTGTGGAAAATACCTATGGACATATATGTATATATAATAGATGTGTTATATGCAATGCTTGCACAAGGGATTCACCAAGGAGAAAATTGTGGTGATATGGTTGGTTGTTTACATTGCGACGAAGTTAATCATATATATACATAAATAAACATACGAGCATAACTATAATTTCATAGTGGGAATAGGAACACCACATGGGATATGCCACTTAGGCATGTGCCCTTGGGTTTCCGAGACCTTTTTCCCAACAATAGTGGGGTGCTATATCACGTGGGCGCCACTTGGCATGAAAGAGAAAGAGGAGACTTTTAAACTAATGAAACTCTAATAAGCATAACTTAAGGTCCCAAAATTATAAATTGGGTAAAATTATATCAATTGAAATGTCTCACTGAGACAAACATGATGAATACACCCAAAGTGAGTTTAAGGACTTGAAAGAAAGTCGAAAATAAAATTAAATTCTTATCCCATTTCTCTAACTGTACCTGGGAAGATGGGTATGTATAGTGAGCTGTCAAATATGAGTCTGAAACCACAAGGTGGATTATCAATAGCAAACCCCCTGTCAACGAGGATGGGGGGTAGTTCTTTCATCCTCCTCTATCAATTAAATCCGTTTAATCTAATATGTCAGATGGCCTGTAAGTGTGGCACCATTAATTTTGTATATAGTTTGATTTATATATAAATATGTCCACATATATGATATAAACATATAGTGCATGTTAATTATAAGATGTGGCAAATACCTATGGATATATATGTATATATAATAGATGTGTTATATGCAACGCTAGCATAAGGGATTCACCACGGAGAAAATTGTGGTGATATGGTTGGTTGTTTACACTGCGACGAAGTTAACACATATATACATAAATACACATACGAGCATAACTATAATTGCGTAGTGGGAATTGGAACACCACATGGGATATGCCACTTAGGCATGTGCCCTTGGGTTTTTGAGACCTTTTGCCCAACAATAGTGGGGTTCTATGCCACGTGGGCGCCACTTGGCATGAAAAATAAAGAGGAGACTTTTAAATTAATGAAACTCTAATAAGCATAACTTAAGGTCCTGAAAGTATAAATTGGGTAACATTATATCATTTGAAATGTCTCACTGAGACAAACATGATGAAGACACCCAAAGTGAGTTTAAGGACTTGAAAGAAAGTCAAAAATAAAATTTGTTATCCCATTTCTCTAACTGTACTTGGGAAGATGGGTATGTATGGTGAGCACATCCCTGGGGTTAAGGGGGTGTATTTACAAAAAGCATTAACAACTGCTTTTCCTGAAAGCTTGCATGGCACATGCGAAAATTTATCAAACTTTATATGCATTCTAGGTTTTTCTTTTCTCCTTACAACCATAATTCCTTCTTCAAACTCCTTATGTCTAACTGTTTAATCAAATATGATCTTAATGTTATCTTATTTATTAGCTACTTGATCATAGGCAAAGCATCTTGACTCATCTGAGTCGATTAGTTGGTCAATCCTAGCTTGCACATCATCTTTTCCATTATATTTAGATTGCAAGAATTAGATGATGGGAAGCTACAAATGAATTGTTAGCTTAGATTTCAGCCCATATACTAAGGCAAAGGGTGTAACCACCTCCCACCCCATAGTCCATCCTATACTATGGGTGGGATACATGTTTGTTATGAAGAGAGGGTTACAAAAACCTCACTTTTTAAAGTCTTCATCACTTAAAACTAATGCCACCATTACATTCAATTCGTCAAAAGATTTTTGGCGATATAATTTTTATCTCAATTTGTGTCTTGTATCGAAAGTTATGACCATTAGAAGTTCGGCACATTAAAAAGGGCCATGTCATCTCTAGGGCACTATGTGGCACCCATGTGGCCTTCACCTGGCTCAAGTGGAACTGCCACGCCATCATAGCAAGGGTCAGCTTGTGACCACCTCATGGTGGATCGATATACACTACACGTTGATATGTTTATATGAGAATCAACCAATGAATGGGACTCATTGCCTAAAGTGGAGCCCACTGGTTCACATCATACTAGACTAGGCTCCCTCAGCTCCACTCTTCCATTGTAATGCTCCCTTCAACCTGATGGCCCAAAGGCCTATGAGCCTAGTGGGTCCATGCTGACCCACGTCATATTAGGTAGGGTTTCACCAACTGCATTCCCCATACATCATCTCCACAACCTGATGACCCAAAGGACAAGAACCTGGTATGGCCCACCCTGGTCCACGTCATGTTAGACCAAGGACTATTGGCTGCAAGCTCTTCCAAGTGAATCCTCTGTAATATAATGCCCCAAAAGCCTAAGGCTCAATGGGGTCCATGGGGCCCACATCTCGGACAAAGTTTACCAGTATCACCACAGAAAATTTAGGGAAGCTATTGAAATCGGGAAGCACCCCAATAACCTCAACATAGATGATGGGTGGAAAAATTAATGAAAATTGGATTCCCACTTTCACCTCAAGATCCATCGCCAACTAATCCTTCCCTCTCTCTTTTGTCTTGTGTTTCTCTTCCTTCTCTTTTTATGATTTATCTTTTTCTTGGTCCATCCTTTTCCTCCCCTACTTTTTTTTCTCAAAGCATTGAACCTTTTCAAGGAATTTTTCTTATCATGTTCCTTATGATAACATATATGTCTAGGGAATAAAAATCATATATCCATTAATAGTATAATACATATATTAGTATATATATATATATATATATATATAAATAATCCTTATTTTATATTTTATGTTTCCATATTTTAAGGTTCTTTATGCGTCAATTTTTTCCACTTGATCAACTTTTATTTCCTATTTATTACTGCTGGTATGATCTTATTTTTTATCACGTCCTCATCATAATGATGAACCTCATGAACAGGTTCAAAACATCGATAATCCAAACTCTCGTGCGATGGATTTGGAAACAAATTCCCAACATATAAGACGTCATGCCAATCATGAACATAACGTGATCTTCACCATTCAAACATTCATTAGTATTGGGGAATATACAAGAGCTCATACCAAACATATGCGTTTTATGAAACATCACAACTCATAATTCAATGCATATTAGTAATAGACTTATCTAAATATATTAATATGGTTGGAAACTAAAGGAGGGACTTCCACTATCCACCAAATGATAGGCTAGCTACACTACAAATTTCTTGCAGCTGACCAGTCTTGAGTCATATACAAAGTTTGAGGGGATGCTTTTTCAAGGAAATTACACCAAAGGCTTGGTTAGACTTTCATAAGCTGGAGCCCACTGTTCAGGTGGATTATCAATTGCCCTTTAGTTGTAAGCACCACAATGACTAAACATTCTTCCAAGCTCATTCGCAGAGATTCACCCAAGGTCCAAATGGGGTATTGCTCAATCTAGGAGTTGGAATCCACTATCCAGGTGGTTTATCAAATGTCTTTTTCATATCAAGCACCATAGGTCTCTACAATCCACTATACATGTGGTTTATCAGCTCTACAACGAGCACCATTGTGACCCTAATTGCCTTGTCCAGTTAGTTTAACAACTATACAACATGCATCACAATGATTCATTCATCCGATGAGCCTCCCACTGACAACTCAAGCATAAACACATAGTTTAGTGGCCTCAAACACAATTTCACAAGGCTATCACCTAGGTCCATAGCGTTTTAAAGCCCACAGAAGGCTTTGCAACCCAACTCCATCATCATTCAACCTTCCACCGCCATAGTTTCAAAATTCTATTCACTTCCATTACCAATGGTGAGAGATCTCTCCATAATATAGGGAGAATCAAACAAGACAATAAGAAAAAATAAAGAGAGCCCTCGAACCCTCTCGTTGTACGATATTTTTTTCTTTTTCTTTTGCGATGTTTTTCTTTGCCTCTCGTCAAGTAGCCTCATGTTGTGTATGTTCCTCAAAGTTTGTGACCCATCCTCGGCCGATTAAGGGAATTAATATGGGCACAATATCATGCCCACACTGCCCAATCCCATCTCATCAATTTCTATCATGGGGGTATTACATTTTCCTACAATGACTTCAGAAATTAGTTTGGGTTTACTCGTGGTTTTTCAAGGCATAGAACAAGCTCTCCCTCAAAAGATGGATCTATGGTTGTCCACTCCTTCAATCAGCCTCCCGAAATATTCAATTTCACATGTTTACAAATCATATTGTCTTGGCTAGTCGCAGCTCCCATGCTGGTACTATACAATCATATTTACAATTATGGGGTGAAAAAAAGGGTTGATACAAACCCCACCCCCTTAAGGGAACACCATCCTCGGTGTTAAAAAAAAAACACTAAGTTTTATATTTACAACTCTTACATCCATTTATATATAAAACAAAATGGGTAGAGTACCCTCATTTGGTCTATAATTTGCTAGGATGCTTCGTTGAGTCCAAAGCGCTTCCATTGCACCTTGACATGCTCTATTACTTGATTCTAGAGCACGACTTGTCTCTAATCTAGGATGCATAATGGTTTTGGTTGGAATTCTCCCCCAGATTTTACCTGTATCATAGACCAATCAATCACATGGTTAGTGTCACATACATAAGTTTTAAGCAAAGAAACATGAAAATACATCATGTGCCTTCACTGTGGGTGGCAAGGCTATTCTATGCCATTGGTCCCACTCTTTCCAAAATCTAAAATGGTCCAAAAATATGGGTGTTAACTTAGCACATGACTCCACTCTTAGTGAGCTCCTACCTGGTTTGATGTAGAGATACACATGATCTCCCACTTGGAATACTTTGTGCATTCTCTATTCATCTGCATAACTCTTTTTCCTCTCCTAGGTAGCCTTCAATTTATAACTAATATTAAGCACTTCTTGCTCCATTTCTCTCATCATGTCAAGAGGAAGGACCACTTTGTATAGTGGGTCATCCCAACTAATGGGAGTGTTACATTTCATCCCATACAATACTTTAAAAGGACTCATTTTAGTGACTCCTAATACCAATTGTTATATGTAAATTCAATTAGTGGAAGGAATTCTTCCCACCTCTTTAGTTGATGCATGACATACATCCTCAACATGTCCTCTAAAAGTATGTTTACCCTTTTAGTTTGATCATTTGTCTGAGGATGATATGCTATATTAAAAGCTAGCTGGGTTCCAAAACCAACAAAGAATTCTTTCCAAAAATTTAAAGTGAACTTAGCATCTTGATTTAAGATGATCTTCTTAGGTATGCCATGCAATCTAAATATTTCTTTCATGAAAAACTGAGCTATGTTAATGGCTTTCTGGGTGGACTTAACAACTATAAAGTGAGTTGCCTTGCTCAAATTTTCCATTACTACCATAATGACATCATGTCTTTTAGATGTCTTTGGAAATATTATGATGAATTCCATAGATATGACTTCCCACTTTCCCTTAAGGATTGGGATTAACTGTAACAATCCTGCTAGGTGCCTACATTCTAGTTTGACTTGTTGGCATTCTAGGCACCTAGAAATATATTCAACTATCTCCTTCTTCATTCTCGACAAATAACATAATTTCTTGATGGATTCTTTGATAACTCAAATGACTTTAATATGGTCTTATATGAAACTCATCCATTATGAGCTTCTTCAAGTCAGTAACATAAGGCACATACCATATATCTTTGAATAACAACCTACCATCGTCAATGAGCTTGTAATTCTTGCCCATTGTCCCCTTTGGTTCTTGATGTAAGAATTCCTTCACATGCTGGAAATGCTTATCATGTTTTAATGTCTATTTGATCCTTTCTTTGGTGTCAACTTCACAAGTTTTCAAGTGAGCTATTTGTAGACTTCTACTAAGTGCATCTACTACTTTGTTTTTCTTACCCTTCATACGCTTGATCTCAAAATAAAATTCACTAAATAGGACCAACCATCTAACTTGTCTAACATTTAATTTGGGTTGATCAAATAAGTATCTCAACCCTCCATGATCTAACATCAACACAAATATCCTCCTAAGCAAGGAATACCTCCAAATTTTTAGTGCACGCACGATTCCTGCTAGCTCCAAGCCACGAGTGACATAGTTATTCTCATTGTTATGTGGAATTTTGCATCTACGGATAAATACAATTTACCTAGGTGGGTAGCTACACCTAGAAAAACATATTTAAAGAGTTTAACCTTTTCCTATAGAAGATAAATAAGACAAGGGACCTACTTGTTATCTTTCGCTTCCCTTTATCTCATTTGAATAGCTCCCGTCGCTCCTTCTCGAACTGAATTTGCTCGATCAGTACCTGCAATCATAAACAGAGGAAAAAAATCAATCAATGCAAGAGATCTATCTACTATAAGAAAATGGAATCAAAAGCATTTACACATATAATCATCATACATAAAGACAAGAATATGGGAAAATGTGTAAACAACTTTATTAAGTAGAAGGAAGAGTTACAACCATGAACTCTAATCTAATGTCCCTCCTCCAGCCTGAGTTCCATCCAACATCACATCAAAAGCACAACACTCTAGAAGCATAACAATACTTGCTATAATATCAAACCTCAAACCAACAATATCTTCTTACAATTCATCTAAGTCTAGCCCCTTGATCACTTAGATGAGTGCTCAATTTATAGGAAAATGGAGGTGGTTTGGTCATAAATGAGGGTATTGAATGGCCTTCCAAACTTAGAGTTAGTTCCATGGAGGAAAGGATGAGAGGATAGGAGGTTACTTAACTCATTCCCTATCCAATTTTGAGCTCATAGAAGATGATAAGTGTGGGAATCTTCTAGAATTCTACAGAAGATAAGAATATTCCCATAACCCTAGGAAGAATTCACTCAATATCGCCTAGTGCGAGTAAAAGTGGGCCTAAGTGCACTGAAATGCACCCTTACATGGGCCTACCTGCACTGAAGTGCATTTACCCCTGACCAAGGCTGAACTGGTCCCTAAAGGAGGCATTTCTGGAGGGCTTCAGGCCAGGAAACTTTCAGGGAAGGAGGCATTCAAAGTGATGACTTGTCTAGGGCATGTAGCAACTGGATTAGGGTTTTGTGAGCCTTAATAGTACTGATATGAATGTTGGGAGTGATGTGCCTAAATGGATCTGTAACACTCATAATTCATAGAAAATCACGTGTCCTTGTTACATAAGTACTCCACCTAGTCCTTCCTTGCAGGAATCCATGCAAGTTAAGAAATATTTCTCTAGGCTTGTTATTCTCAAAATAGATGCATGGGTGAGCAATTGTTTGAGCTACTCAAGCCCTGAGGGTTATCTCAATTAGGTGAGTCCCCATCGTTAAAACACTTTTGCTATTGAGAGGTCACAGGTTCAATTCTCTCGACATTCTTGGGGTTAGGGTCTATGGTTGAGGCAACAGGAAGTGATTCGTTTGGGTGGATCTGCCTGATACTATTATTCATTGGATATAGTAGCCATTGATAACTAGGGTCCATGAACCACATAGAAAGAAATAAAAATACAAATAAAATAAAATTGCTTGAGCTACTTGTTGTGTTGTTCAACAACTCCCCATTTGTTAACATAATAGCTAATATTCTATTAATAAATGGGGACCCTTAAAAAATTCCTTCCAAAGAATAAATTTAACATTTAGACATTTTTCTTGTTATTTTTTTGGAATCAAGCAAGATATCAAGATGAAACCCGTTGAAAAGCTAGCAGATGCTTGCTTTTTTGCATATCGCATTATCAATCATGTCAAAAGCCCTGTTAACGACCAAAACTTGTGGAAAAGCAATCAAAATGGATTACCGTGCTTAGCCTTGAAACTATTACACTTTTCATTTTGTCTAATTCCTAAAAACGTTTCTTATTTAAGTAAGGCCCGCATCTCATGTTGCTACTTGCAAAGAAAGCACCTTCACAAAGTATCTTTAACCGTGCGAAATGTGATATTGCGATGATGCATTCACCCTTATCGCATCACATTGGAAATCCTTAAGAAAGATCTGAAAACTTATCAACCTTGTGATATTGCAAAATGCGATGGGACCCCGAACCTGATTGCCAATTATGTTATAAAAACACTCAAGTTCGTTGTGCGAGGAAGAAAGGATTTACAAAGAAAACCCTATCAGATAAACTATGTTTTGAAAACTAATAAATAACGCCCCGCATGTCGCATTTCGTAGAAAACAAAGGAATGGGAAAGAAAGCGCACACACGAAATGCAATAATGTGATTTGTGATATTGCATCGCAAATCGCAAAATCGACATTTTCACAGATAAAAAGCTTGCCACCCTAATAAGTTTCTTTCCTGACTTACGATGCAAAACATTAATGAGCAATAAATCTATGGATAAGAAACCATTAGTGGGAATTTAGTACGGGTTAATGGCATTTACATTTGAAAAGTTGTTCGACGTGATACGATATCTTCTCACTTGCATTTAATAAAAACTCCTTTCTTGTCACCTTTTCAAAATCATCTGTATCATTCATTCTTATGTTCATTTTTACTTGTGTCTATCCGATAGCTTTTGCTTCACTCCATTTTCAAGAACAATCCACAACAAGAGTTGTTGGGAGCAATGGCAAAGAGGGGAAAGGCAGCCGCATCTGAAAAATCAGAAATGATCCCTCTGTTCTTTGACACTACATGCAGTAAAGACGGAGGAACCTCAACATGGGAGGCCATGTATGATTTATTATAAGAAGAGAAACCAAGACCTATGGTAACAAAGGCCACAACTGATGGTCATATTTCCTCCGACGCCTCCTTCTTCGAAACAACATGCTCATTTCTACACCACATAGTCGCGGGGCCGAAGATAATTCCATATAAAAATATGGTTAAGTGGATAATCAATCAAGTGGACGTCTCGAACAGAGAATTTAAGAATAGAAGGTAGGAGGTTGTTGGATCCTTTTCACCAAACAATCTACGGCTTATGTACAACCAATCAGAGCCACATAATCTTTACAATAAATAGTTCCTCAAGAAATTTGCTAAGGAGAATTAAGACCTAACAGATGTCACACGAATTTGGACTAAAAATGAGGGCAAGATCAAAAAGGATAAGGCGGGTATTCATATATCTCTCCCCCTCATAGTTTAGCAGCAGCCATGCTATGTAGAATGTTTGGCAAGCCCAATAGTACTAAATTTTCCCTAGAATAGATGTCATTAATAGATACAGCCGTAAATGCAACAATAATGGATTGGGCCCAAATTTTTTCTTATAATTTGGCGAAAGCCATAATGGAGTATAGGAGAAAGAGGAGTATCTCTTTTGGGTTTACCCTTCATTTTTCATGAGTGCCTATATAATGGATGCTACCTGTTTTGGTTCCAAATTTCCTATCATGGGATGGAAGTGGACTGTCAAAGACCCACTTCCTATCCATATATATCATAAGAGTATGTGGGAATCTCAGTTTTGCCCCCATTTTTACATAATTTGTCAAGGATTTATGCTGCCTATTCATAAACAGGTCTACAACAGGAATGCCCCTAGATTTTCTAGAGAAGATGAAGTAGATATCCTACCTGTAGCTAGATGGTTTAGGGAGGAGACATTTACATATATCAGAGTATTCAGGAGAATTGCTTCACTGCATTTCCTCCCATACTATGTCCCCGATAAGTTAATGGCTAGGGATATAGCTTACCAAACAACAGGAGAAGGTTGAATGAGCAAAGGATTGAAGGAACAAAAAAAATCCATTTGGCCTACATTTCCATTGCAGTGTGGTGCATTTGCACTACACGATTTTGGACATGCATGCAAGGAAACAGATATTATGAAATCTCTGAAATTGGCTACATTCCCAGGAAGACAGTATGACCCAAATGGCACCACAAAATACTTCACTACCATGGTGAAAGTGAAACCATTCACCAATGAGGAAGATGCCTTCGATGACCTCTTCCTACAAAAAGAGACATTTTCAGAAGTGACGCATATGGCATCACTACTTTTTTCCCCAGATGACCTTGAAGCATTCCGTGAATATAGGGAAAGGAGAGTATTATAGGTCCCATTGGACCTGCTATAGATTGAACCAATAAGGGAGCCAACTCCTAGTGTAAGCTTAGATGAAAGCTCCAGAGAAAATTCCAAAGCAGAGTCCCAGGAAAAATCTGCTTGTGAGTCAGAGCACTCATAGCTACAGTCTCAAAATGGGGACAATAAAAACAGAGAGTCTGAAAGGGACACAACCGGAACCACAAAAAAAGCACCCAAACAAACCTCGACAAAGAAACAGGCTGAACTTCCCTCTACTTCCACTTAGTCGGCGAAACCCCCAGTTGTTGATTTAGAAAAAGAATGGGAGAATTTTAATAAGAAGCTCCATATAGAGGAACAAACATCCAAGATACATACTCCATAGCACAAATCAACTCAAGAAATTACAGTGGAGAAAACTATAGGCACTCAGGATGTGGAGCTCATTCCTGCCAACCCCACTTTTGAAATTATTTTAAGAATTGAGGAAATTCCCCCATTAGATGTGTTTTATAGCCCTACCCATAAGGCTGTCATCAAAAGACAGAGGAAAAAAATAAAGTTAGATGATGCAGCTATTACCACTCCTGACAACGAACCAATGGATATTGTTTGGAAAGATTCGCCCATGGACCCATCTGAGAACCTTACAAGATTGTCACAATTTACGGGAGCCTATGCTATGGCAACTATTGATAAAGTAACAAAGGTTCAAATGTTGCTAAGAGAAAAGGAACAAAATATCCTGATGTTGGAACAACAATTAGAGAAAGAAAAATCTAACCAACAAGTAGAGTTACAAATTGCCAAACTACAACAGGAGTTTGAACAGATACAAATACAACATCAACCCAGCCTAGCAGAAAAGGATGCACGGATTCAAGCTATGATAAATAAGTATAAATACAGTCTGCAAATCGATCAGTTCGTAAAAGAAGCACTCAGCCTTAACGCCCAACTAATGCAACAAAAGGAACTTTTGTGCCAGGAAATCTCGCAAATAAATCCTTATTGCGAGATCAGTGATAAGCTAACAAGCCAAGTTGTCGACATGAGGCTTAAGTATGACGAAATCCATAAAAGGATTTCTGACTTTATCACCTGACAAGAATCAGAAGATGGGAGAAACGTTGATTTGCCAAAACTAGAGGAATCACATAAAGAAATTATATTTGCATATTGGGATTCTCAGCTCAAGCAAGCAGAAAGGGAAATAGCAGTCACGGCAGCAGTAGAAAACTACATCATTGAAGCCATTAACGAAAATCTACATGGCACCAACATGGTTGCAGAATCTATACCAGGATTTCTTCCAAACACTAATCAACTAGAGCAACAATGTAGACAACCAGCAAAGGAAAGGGAGGAGGTGATCAGACAAACGAGCAAGTTGAACTAGGAAGCATACTGGCAATTCTTAGTCAAGCCATACAACCAGTGGATGACCTTGCGATGCCTAACTACCTCCACACAAAAAATGGTGCCAACACTGACAGATGTTATATTTACTAGACAGTTGAAATCTGCAATCAGCCAACTGACACAGCTCAAACTAATGAAAAATATATGCGATCTTAAGGATGAAATGCAAAGGAGTTAGTCACTTTGTTTTATTTTTATTTAGCATAATTTGAGGAAGGTCGTTTAAACCTCCTCAACTATTTTTGTAATAATCTATTTTAGGACCTACAGTTTTAGTATTTAAACCCCTCTCATTCATTTAGAGAGGGGTCTAGAAATTTTATCGAAAACATTCTTCAAAACATGCATTTCTATACCTTTGAGGAGGTTCTGGTGGAATGAATGGAACATGATCTATTTTCTTTTATATCAGACACGATCTACTGAAATTGCACTTTTGCACTCTTAGGTGATGTTGGATTGATTCGAATTAGGTCGATATTGTTGAAACACATGAGGAGAACTTATCATACATGGTATTTTTATCTTATGATTCTGTTTTATTTATGTTTCAGGAAATAACTTTTCTTTAATTGTTTTATGTATGAAAGTTTGAATTTCAGTTAGCATTATTGCACTTTTGTATGGTGTTGGCTTTAATTTTCTGTTGAATATATGAACGATTCTGTATGAAATATATATTTCACAATCGTTTTAGCTAACTATTTATCCAAAATTATTATTGTTAAACAATTTCACTTCTTATTGCAGTTGAATGATCTTTATTACCAATTGCTACAGGACATTATTGTAGATCACATACCTTATCACGGGCATAGTTATAGTTTACTAGTGTTTAAACTAAGATATATGCATGTGTTCAAATAGTTTAGATTAGATTACACTTAGCTTAATCATCCCCCCGATACATCATATATCACCCCATCAACACTATCAAAATCTCTTTTTGGGAAACTGGTCCCATTATCCCCAGTCGTAGCCACTACACCAAACGGAAAAGGAGTTGCCAACCAAGGTTCGGACCGGGTGGTTTTCCCCATGTTGTTGCAACGATTTTCAAGGCTTCAACATTTTGGCACTAGAAGGAGGGTGTAACTATGTATGGCAAGTAAATTCAAACCAATAGGCCATTCTAAGAGTAAAAATCCCTCAACCTCACCTCCAACTTCTCGATCGTATTCCAAATCTCCGAATCCTAAGCGAGAATTTTTAAACACACCCTTAGAACCCACTATTGAAATTCCACATAAACCAGATCATTATTCTTTTATAGAAACCCTTGAAGTCCATCTTTGATTCATAAGTTATAGGGGATTTCGATATCTCAGGAAGAATCTGAGTTATCCCAAGATAACGATACTTCTCATTTTCCCTCATCTCAAAAATTGACTAGAGCACAAAGTGAAAAGTTTGGGATCCCTCCATTCGAATCCCCTCTACCAAGCCGTAAGAGGGCTAAGAAGACACCATATGAATCCCATAGTGAGGTTCTCTCATCATCGCCTCAATCATCCTCATTCATTTCATCCATCTCATCACAAGGTCAATCACCCACCTTACCACTCCAAATCATGATTTACACAGGTACTAGAGCACAAGCCTCCTCTACCCAATCAACTTCGACCACTAGAGCATATTCCTCTATGCAGATACCAATGATGGCTCAAAACCCTCTAAGGCCATGGACAAATCCAGGAGTCGTATGGATGTCAGGGCATTTACACCAATTTCCAGCCCATCCCAAAAAGTGGCTACCAAAGTTCAACCCTGATAATGGCCTACCAGCCGAGGAACACATAAACAATTTTACGTTGTCCGTTAACCTAAATGAAGTAGTAGAAGAAGATGCAATTGTAAGATTATTCCCTTAATCTTACAAGGATCAACAGGATCATGGTACTTTTCATTACCATCAGGTTCTATTAATAGTTGGGATGACTTTCAAGAGCAGTTCCTAACCAAATTTGGTGATGATAGATCCACGACTACCGTTCTCAACGATCTCTCCAATTTCAAAGCTGAACCTGAAGAACTGATCAAAGAATTCAATTCTCGTTTCAACATGTTATTGAATAAAATACCCACGACATCCAAGCTCAGCGATGAAGTCCAAAATGAATGGTACATTTCTACCCTCCCTTCAAACGCAGATATTTTCGTCGATAGGGCTGACAAACCAACTTTGGTAGAAAACATGAAAGAAGCAATAGCTGTAGAAAAATGAATTCTAGCCTTAGATAAGAAAATTGCCTTAGAAGAATGAAAATCCAAGAAAGTGACTTTTAGGGATGAATCCAAGAAAAAAGCACCTAAAGATCCTTTTGATCTTGAAGGTTTACAAAAAGTCCTCAAAACCATGTCTAATGAAATGGTCGATATCAAGAAACAAGTAACAAAGACTTCCCGAAAGAAATATTTTAGACCATATAAAAGGAATCCCTCCACTGATCCTAAGCCTCCAAGCACTATATCAAATGTTGAATCAGATATGGAGGATGATGAAGTCTCAACAACTGAAGAACAAACAGATGATGAAGAAGTGGTCGAATTACAAGGAATGTGGGACTTTATCCTTCCCAATGAAGATACACAAGAAGCACTACCTGTTGCGACCCGGAGTAGAAACCCTGTTGATTCACCTCAAACAAATCCAAAGCAGAAGGTATCAACTCTGGCTCCCAAGGACAAAACAATAGGTAAGAAGTCTCCATCCAAATCTACCCAAATTGCTAATCTTCAATCAAATTCTTTACCTCCAACCAAGACCCTGATGGTATCCGATGAAATGGAATACAACATTGTGGATGATATGAAAAATATTAGGGCAAACATTACCTTTCATGAGCTTAGCAAGTTGAAACATCAACATACTCTGCTACTCAAAGAATTCAAAGCAGTCCCTACTTCGCCTCTTCCTACCGCTGTAGTCTCACAAGCTGCCTAAGAAATGGGAAGGCCCCCTAGTACTTCACTAGATAGAATCGTTCTCGTCGATATTTCTCAAATCGAAGGAAGATCTAAATCCCATATTCCTCCATTTTTGTTGACTTTTGAAAATTTCAACAAAAATCTACACAATTGTTTAGTTGACTCTGGAGCTTCATTTAATATTTTACCAAGAACAGTTTACGCAAAATTGAATGTTCAACCTCAAAAATCCGTTGTGCACATTGTGCAGTTAGACCAATCCCAAGTCGAAGTTATAGGGGAACTTAATCAAGTTACCATTAGACTTTCATCTAACCCTAAAGTGTGTCAAGTCATTGACATTCTTGTAGCTGATATTCCTGAGTTCTACGGCTTAATCCTTAGTAAAGTCTGGTTAAAGAAGCTCCATGGTTATTTTGCGACTGACTGGTCTCACATAAGGATTCCCTATAATGGCAAGCCAAATCAAATAAGGGCTGATCGCGAAAAACATCAAAAGTATATTGTTACAAAATTAGAAGGAGAGAACGAACCAGTCGTGTATAGCAACAATATCATCGGAAACTACTCAGTCAAATAATTTCTAGGAAATTTCAATGCAAATACTTCACCTTTCTTGGAAAATTTTGTTGTATCGCAAGTTGAAAACTTTTCTCAAACGAATACTTATAAGTGTATAAATTTGTAGATAAACCTGTAGTTAGCTCTTTATTTTGGAAATTAATTTTTGACGAATCTAAATCCAATGATGGAGCAGGAGCAGGATGCATATTAGTTAGCCCAAAAGGGGAAAAAACTATGTTAGCATGCAAACTTGAATTTGATTGCACAAACAACACTATTGAATATGAAGCGTTAGTTCAAGGCCTGTATAAAGCCATTGGCCTTAATATCAAACACCTACAAGTGTTTGGAGATTCAGAAATTGTGATAAAACAGGTAAGAAATACTATACATTGTTTGGTTGGACATTTGAAACATTATCAATCGTTAGTCCAAGACCTTAATTTTCACTTTACAACGTTTAATATTTCCCCTATCCCAAGACTCCAAAATGCAAGCGCAGATCTTTTGGCTTATGTGGCCTCCAAGTTCATTCCACCAAGAGATTACAGTCCCAATCGCTTTTCTATTGAATTGATTTTTAGGCCTTCTATTCCCGACAATATCACCAACTGGAGAGTCTTTAATAACAATCCAGATAACATAAGCTTTTTGACTTCAAAAGGTTCTTATGATGACCAGATAATTGATGAAGATCAACATGATGGCCAGTTTAAGCAAGACGCAACAATGAATGTTATACCTAATTCTGTTGTTAAGTTGGAAGACTTATATGACCTTAAGAATAGATTCAAAGGAGTGACCAACTCAAAAATTCATAGTTCAACTCTGAGGTTTGAATTGGTTAATCTCGTAACTGACCTTAAGCCTCAAAATATCAATCTAGGCCTTGGTCTTACATCAGATGAAAAATCAACCTTCATACATTTGTTGAAGAAATATAAGAATGTTTTTCTTGGAACCATGAATATCTTAAAACATACGACACTTCTACAATTCAACATACCATCCCCATGAAATCTGATGAAAAACCTGTGCAACAAAAATTGAGAAAGATTCATCCCAATTTAGAAAATCATATTAAATCTAAATTAAATAAACTGCTCAAAGCTAAGATTATTTTCCCAATCAAGCATTCCAGGTGGGTCTCCAACCTTTTCCCAGTCAGAAAAAAGAGTGGCGATATTTGAATATGTATAGACTTTCACAGTCTCAATAAATCTTTCAAAAGGACAACTTTCTGTTGCCTCTTATGGGACAGATATTGCAATCAGTTGCGGGCTTAGAACTAATGTCTTTCCTGGATGGATTTTCATGTTATAATCATATTTTAGTACATCCAGATGATTGGCTAAAGACTACATTTAGAACCAAATGGGGCACCTATGCCTATCAAAAGATGCCATTTGGATTAATCAATGTTGGTGCAACATTTCAAAGAGCCATGGATATAGATTTCAAAGGTTTGGTAAACAAATCGATGGTAATCTATTTAGATGACATAATCGTATACTCCAAAAAGCGCAGTAATCATCTGAGAGATTTAAAACAAGTCTTTGAACGTTGTGAGAGGTATGAAATTTCTCTTAATCCCAAGAAATATTTCTTTTCATTAAGTGAAGGAAAACTCCTTGGATTCATTGTATCCAAAGAAGGGATTCACTTTGACCCTGCTAGAATAAGAGGAATTTCTGAAATTCCTTTACCTCATAACAAAAAGTCTATGCAATCTTTCCTAGGACAAATAAATTTTGTTAAAAGATTTGTCCCTAACTTTTCACGAATTGTTTTACCTCTTCAAAACATGATTAAGGAAAATTCTCTTTTTAAATGGGGACACACAGAGCACGAAGCCTTTGATTTGATTAAACAAGCGATCATAAATGCTCCATCTTTGGCAACTCCAAAATTTTCTAATCATTTCATTTTATATACTTTTGCTTCCGAGAAATCATATGCAGCTATATTAACACAAGTCAATGATGATAAAGCTGAAGCACCAATTTCTTTCTTTAGCTCCAATTTAAAAGGAGCTGAATTGAACTATTCAGATGTTGAAAAATAAGCCTTTGCTGTTTTCAATTCCATAAAGCATTTCATACCCTTCCTCCTCAAAACCCACACAAAGGTAGTAATACCATTCTCAGCAGTGAGAAATCTATTAATACAAAAGGATGTAGGTGAGAAGACGGAAAATTGGGTAACGACACTGCAAGAATATGACATTGAAATCAGACTAGCTAAAATTGTAAAAGGTCAAGGTTTCTGCAGAATGTTAGCAGGAGCATCCAACTTATCAACGCTACAAGATTCAGGTGACAATATACAAGTATACAAGGTAAGCCTTAATGACAATGAATCCAAATATGTTGATATCATCTTTTATTTAAAAAATGGATATGCCCCTCCACAACTAAGTTACCAAAGGAAAAGGGCTTTGAGGCTAAAATCTAGACAATACCAAATCATCAATAATGTGTTATTTAGAATAAATTATGATTATGTTTTGCTTAGATGTCTTGAAAAATCTGAGGCAGAAAAGGTTTTGCAGGAACTCCATGATGGACTAGCTGGTGGACATTTTGGAGGGGATACAACCACACATAAAATCCTACATGCTGGCTATTATTGGCCAACCTTATTCAAGGATGCACACAGTTATGTAAGGAAATGTAAAGTTTGTCAAACAATTGCTGGTAGATAGAGGAAACCCGCATTACCATTGCAACCAGTCAACATTGAACATCCATTTGAACAATGGGGACTGGACATAATAGGTGAGATCGTTCCTCACTCCTCTAAGTAGCATAGATACATTCTTACAACAACTGATTACTTCACAAAATGGGTGGAAGCAATTCCGCTTAAGGTAGCCAATTCTGAAAACATCATTGAATTCATCAATCAGTTTATTATTACCAGATTTGGTCTGCCATCTGCCCTTATGTTTGATAATGCATCTTATTTTTTAGGCAATGTTATGACATAATTTTCCCTTAAAAAAAGTTTTAAACTTAAATGCTCTGTTAACTATTATCTTCAAGGAAATGGCTTAGCCAAATCTACAAACAAAAATCTCATAAGAGTTATTAAACGAATCGTTGATCAAAGTTTAATATTTTCTCTATGGGCAGATCGAATAACACAAAAGGCCTCCATAAGCACTTCTCCTTTTAATTTGGTCTATGGGAAAGAAGTTGTCCTTCCAACAAACGTAGTTATTCCCTCACTAGCCCTAGTTCAATTTATTGAAGAAACTCCTTCCTATTCTATGCAAGTGAGACAATTACAAATCCTTAAGCTCAAAGAAGAAAGGGAAAAGGCCAAAATTACACACGCACATCATCAACAGTTAGTCAAAGCTTCCTTTGATGCTAATTCTGTAAGTACAAAATCCTTTTAGCTCGGAGACCTAGTATTGAAATGGGATAAAGCACATGAGGAAAAAGGTAAGCATACCAAGTTCCAACGAATGTGGCTTGGCCCATTTCAAATTGTGGAACATATAGGCCCATCAACCTTTTTATTACAAGATTTATCAGGCAAGAGAGAATCTCTACCTGTTAATGGGCAGATCCTTAAGAAATATTTTTCATAGAAGATCACCTCTTCTATTCCTTGTATATTATTGTCTTTACTTTTTAGGAAAAATAAAAGTTGAGTAGCATTTACTTTTGGCTTTACAAATAATAGTCTCTTTTATATTTTGACTTTTCGCTTGTATAAGTAAAGATGGTTAAGAAGATGATTTTCGCATTTGAAACATGGGTTAAGTTTTATTGCTCTGAAATTGCTTGTTCTCTGTCGAAATTATTTGTCTTTTGCTAAACCTCGACTTTATAAAGAAACCTTTGCTCTACCATCAATCAAGAAAAGTATCTTCAACAAAGCAAAGTATCTCCATAGAAAAGCATTTTTAACTCTACAATTGTGATCCACAAACTCTTAGAGAGTCAATGATTCTCCCCATCTAGTAAGCTTTCATTCACAGAGTGAAATTCTAAAATATGCTTAAACTTAAATGATAAGAGGTCTCATCAAGAGACAACTTACCATGATCATAGGGAAATGACAAACCGACATTACCAATACTGCATATCAAAAGGGGGTAATGGCTTCAGATTGCATCAATCAAAAGACAAGGGGTCTTAAATCATATTCCATAAAACATAAAGAGCAAGAAAAAAGAAAACCCTATAGATTGATCCATTTGGCTGCATGCGCGATCTGCATCAATGCACTGTTACAGAGCACATCTACGTGTTGTTATGCCGATATGGCCCCAGGAGGGGGTCCTGAGACCAATCCACCTCTTTCGCCTGAGCTGATGGCATTCAGGAAACTTGTAGCTACCTGCAACAAATGCCCAGCCAATGAACACCAGTGGAAATTCGTTAAAAGGTTGGAAACCATCCCCACGGTTGCCCTACTGACTAAGGAACCATATAGATCGGTTATAAACCTAGCAGAACGAGGGCTCATAGGCCAGTTCATCAGGCTCTCGCCCTCTCCCAAAGTCGTGGATGCCTGGGTGCAAAGGAACTGCAGATCTCTGGTAAAAAAAGGAATCAAAAGTCATTTAGTAGGTAAGGGCTTCTTTGTGTTTGTCTTCGACTTCATAGAGGACAGGAATCTCATTTTCAGAAATGGCCCGTATTTCATGGGCCCTTAGGGAGTGTACCTGATTCAATGGACCCCGGATTTTGACCCGACTCAGGATGTTCCCTCGGTTGTCCCCATTTGGGTACGCCTACCTCACTTACCTCTACACTGCTGGAACCCGAAATCTCTAGAAACCATAGGCAATAAGCTCGGAAAATACATAGATCATGCTGAAAGGAAGGACCAGTACTCCTACGTGAGAATTTATGTAGAAGTCAATTTAGAGGAAGGCATCCCTGAAGCTATAAAGCTTATAGTGGTTGGTTGGTTCCACATTCAAGTGTTGGACGACGAGAAACTCCCATTTAAATGCAGGCATTTCCATGGCTACAAACACTTTTCTAGACATTTCAAAAGAAAATAGAGGAAGAGGCCGAGAACTCGAAGGGAGAACAATGGATCCAAGTCCAGAAAACAACACCAACTAAACAGAACAACAGAACCAAAGGGAAATGAGTGCCCACGGGGAGCGAAGCACCTCCCTTGGTACAAGGGGAGGGAAGCACAAGCCCTCCAAGAGCAGAGATCTTCGGCAATCCCTTTGAAATTCTCAGCACATCAGAAGAAGCCCTAGTCCTTGAAGCTGAAGAAAAGGTCGAACATCAGCCCATTAATATGGTAGAAGACAAAAATCAGAGGAAACATATCATCTACAAGATGGAAATCCAAAAGGTGCCTCTAGTTCCCCATCCTATGTAGATATGACAAGGAAGAAGCTTCCATAGAACTCTGGATCCTTGGAAGATGAGACAATCGAGAGGCCCTTGAAAAGAGTTGGGAGGAAATCTCATGGGGAGGCAAGGGAAGAAGAGGATGAAAGACAAAAAATGCAAGGCAACTAGCCCACGATTAAGATGTCCATCGGCAGAAATACTAGAACCATGCCTCCTAAGGGAGGGTCTGCTCCCCCCTCTGCCAGTAAATAATGCGATTAGTCTCTTGGAATTGCAGAGGCCTGGGGAATCCCTTAAAATCTGAAGTAGTGAAGAATCTTTTGAAATGATAATCCCCCGAGATCCTCATGCTCGAAGAGACTAAAATAGAAGGGGATGCCCTTCTCGATCTCTATAAAGCAAAATAGAAAACAAAAGCTGGAAAAAAAGCAAGTGCAAGGGGTGCATGTGGTGGGCTCGCCACCCTCTGGGAGGAAGACAAATTCTAGCTTGAGAGCTCCTTCCAAAAGCAACACTGGATCTACACAGAACTTTGTCACCTTTCAAGTAAGATCATCTTCACCCTCTTTAATCTCTATGTCCCAGTCCTCTATGCAGAAAAGAAAGACTGCTGGCAAACCCTGTCTGATTTTCTAGATGCTTATTTCCCCAAGGACATAATTCTAGCAGGAGATTACAATCTAATCCTTGAGCCAAAGGAAAAAAGAGGGGGAAACAATAGTAGAGACCATTTCCTTCCCTTTTTGGAAGAGTTGATTCAACAATGGGATCTACTAGATTTCAACCCAAAAAATGGGCTCTACACTTTGTCCAATAACAGAGCTGGGGTGGAGCACATTTCAGCCCGGTTGGACATATTTTTACTACAGAGCACCTTCCTCTCTAAAAATAAGATTATATCCACTAAAATTATGCAAAAGTTGACATTATATCACAAACCCATTCTTTTGATGTTCAAAGAAGAGAAAAATTTGTGGCCCATCCCCTTCCGGTTCAACCCCCTCTAGGCATAAAGGGACAGGTTTATCGACACAGACTTGAAGGCTTGGTCCATCCATGTTCTTGGTTTTCCCAACTATGTGTGGGAACAAAAACTAAAGGCCACCAAAACAACCTTGAAAGAATGGATAAAAAATCCCTCATACTCCCCCACCAGTCTTAGAAAGCATACCACCAAGCAATTGTTCGATCTGCAACTAGATATGGAGCAGCAAGACATTACCTATTCAAAAATTCAGAATGAGCAAGAAGCCCAACTCAACACTCTTCGTTCCTTCAGAGTGGAGGAAGAATCCTTGAGGCTCAAATCTCGTAATCTCTGGCTCCTATCTAAAGACAAAAATAATGCCTTCTTCCCTAAACAAATTCGAGCTCGTCTTTCTAGAAATCACATTCCTGAAATTACCTCCCTTTATGGGACTGTCCTCAAAGGAACAATTCTGTTAAAAGAGGTTGAAACCTCTCACTTCCAGCAGTTGTACAAAAAAGAAGCTCCGGACGACAATGAGGAATCAACAGACTTCCTCTCCCACGTTCCAAGAATGGTAAATGAGGAGGATAACTCAAGAATTCTAAAGCCCTTCACTAAAGATGAATCAACAATGTCATCTGTATGATGGAACTAGACAAAGCTCCAGGACCCGATGGGTTTTCCATTCATTTCTATAGAATATGCTGGGACATCATCAAGGCTGATTTGTTCCAAATGATCAAAGGCTTCTTCCAAAAAGCCAAAGTGGGAGGAAGCACAAACTCCACTTTCCTAGTGCTAATTCCAAAAGAAGCCAACCCGGTGGATTTTAATTGAGTTAGGCCAATTTCGTTGTGTAATTCATCCTACAAAATTCTCTCCAAACTTCTCACGAATAGAATCAAACCTCTGTTGGAAAAAAATCATCTCTCCCAACCAAGGCGGATTTGTTAAAGGCAGTCATATCCTAGATAATGTGATCCTGGTGCAGGAAATCATCCATTCTAGCCATTAATGCAAAGAGAAAGGGATGCTCATAAAGCTCGACAATACGAACACCTTTGACCTAGTAAGGCACTCTTTCCTCCTCCAAGTTCTTTCCGCTTTTGGCTTCAGCTCTGATTTTGTAAAATTGATTAAATCATGTATTAGAGAGCCATGGACAGCCCCTTTAGTAAATGGCAGGCTGACCAACTACTTCAAAGCTTCAAGGGGAATTAGGCAAGGTTTCACACTGTCCCCCTTCCTGTACATTCTGATGGCAGATTCCCTAAGTCGAAAGTTGACAGCAGAGAAGTTAAATGGGACACTTCCAGGCATCAGGGTGATGAGAGGAACAGACTCAATTAACCATGCCTTGTTCGTCGATGACTCTCTGCTCATGGGAGGTGCCTCCATTAAAATAGCAAGGGTGTTTAACGATGTTATACAGAGTTTATGTAGAGTTTTTGGAGCTCTAGTCAATAGAAGGAAAAGTGTTGTGTATGGTTGGGCAATAGATCAGCACACCATCCTTCAGATTTCTCAATCCTTGGGCTTCATGGGCTTCACTTCCTGGGATAAACTCAAGTACTTAGGCCTGCCTATAACTCTGGGAACCAGCAAGGCCCCTCATTGGCTGGAAATTATTAGCAAAATCAAGGAAAAAATGACTGCTTGGGGTAACTAGTGGATTACCATAGCCGGGAAGCTTATCCTTGTAAAATATGTCCTCTCCTCCCTTCCAATCTACCAGGCTTCGTTTCTATTGGCTCCAAAAATGATCACCAAGCAGCTTTCTAAGCTGATTCGAAACTTCTTGTGGCAAGGAGGAAAGGGGAAAAAAAAAAAATCACCTAGTTAGCTGGGACATAGTGAAAAGGCCAATATTAGAAGGTGGTATTCAAGTCAGAGACCCTGGGTTGGCCAATCTGGCTTTGGGAGGAAAGATTCTTTGGAAAATCTTCTCAAATCATCGTCACCCGGTAAGCCAAGTTCTCATTAAAAAGTATATGCGTGGACTCTCAATAAACAATATGGATGAAGGAGCCTCTTGCAAAGGAACCACTCTATGGAAGCTTTGTAGCCGTGGCTAGGAGTTCTTTAAAAATCACCTGTACAGAATCCCTAGAAATGGGAAAAGAATCCGGTTGTGGGAAGACAAGATCATGGGCCTCCAACCCCTCAAATCTGCCCCTGAAATTGAAGACCTGCGGACTGACCCATTCAACAAGGCATCCACAAGCTGGCAGATATATCTTCATGGGACTTTGATGGGAATTGGACTGGACAGGCTCTCCACTCCCTCCCAGATAGGCTGCTTCCTCAACTTTGCCTCTTCCTTGCTGCGATCTCTAGAATGGTTGTGCACCTCCGTTCAAAGGACATTTGGGGTTGAGGGAAGACCGGTGCTTACACAACATCACAGGGCTTTGTAGCACTTCAAGAACAACATCCACAGATCCATTCTCCTTCGCTATGGAAGCACGTCTGGGATCCCTTTGGCCTCCCAAAGATAAATTTCTTCTGTTGGGTTCTCATGCACAGAAGGGTCCTAACAGGAGATAACTTAGCGAAACGAGGAATTATTGGGCCCCATAGATGCCCTCTTTGCTGCTCGGCTCAAGAAACACTTGACCACCTGTTTATTGACTGCCCCTTCACCCAAGAAGTATGGACGCAGGCTATGCATGGGCTCAAAGTTCAAACTCCAGCGCAACTCACAGTGGTTAACTTATTCACCTCCTGGAAAGGGCGTTCCCCTCACGCGTTGAAGAGAAAATCCACGTGGGACAAGATCTGGTATGCAATACCAAAATACATTTGTTGGGAAGTGTGGCTAGCAAGGAATGAAGCCATATTCAAGAACAATTTGTGCACCCCCATTGTAGTGGCTCCTAAAGCAAAAGAATTTCTATTGGAAACTATCGAGAATCAGCCACATAAGCCACACAATGAGCTCCTCCCAGAAGAGATTAGCTAGCTAGGTGGACCTCTGAGACGTGCTAGCAATAAAAAGAACCCCACTCGACCTTGCTCCAACCCAGAGTGGAGGCTTCAGATCTTTGAACTGGATTTTCAAAAGTGGTGGAAGAAACAAGGAAAAGTCACGATATTCTTCGACAGAGCCTCCAAAGGAAATCTAGGAATATCAAGAGCAAGGGGAGTAATCTAATCCCTGGACGGGGGCAACAAAGACAGCTTCAGCTGGGGTCTAGGATAGAGCTCTAACAACCAATCAGAAACCTTAGGATTGCTCAAAGCTTGCCAGCTTGCTCAGGGGAATGGAGGAAAAAACATCCAAGTCTTTGGGGATTTGGAAATACTGATAAAAATCCTAAATACAGGTGGCTACCTCAACAATCTAGCGCTTAATAAGACCCTACAGAGAATCAAGAAAGTGCTGCAGAACTTCACCACCAGCTCCTTCTACCACATCCTCTGAAATCTAAATAAGGAAGCAGATATAAGGGCAAACATGGGCTGCCTCTTAGCCCAAGGAGAACTTTCTAAGAATGAAGAAGCACCTGTCTAGAAACTTATTCCATAAGAGAGAAGACCCCCGAGCTGTGCAAAACAGGACAATGGCAGGCTACAAACAAAACTCAATACATCTGATCTCTGGTGATTGTCCAACCTATGTATTGGCACTACTACAACATAACAGACAGGATCTCATTCCCTGTTCGTCCCTCTCAGTTTGGCTACTTCTTCTCACCCAAGGCACTATCTATGCATACAAAAACAAGAATGTTCATAAAACAACGATTTAGTCAAAAAAATTCCATGAAGGAAGACGTAGAACAACGCTGACGCAGGGAATGGCTTCGTTGCTGGACGCCTTTAGGTTTCGCTTCTCGAAATTAAACTTTTATGTGTAGGGTAGCCTGTGTAACACAACAACACTGATTTTATTGATGCGGTGTTTCTTGGACTCGTCGTTGGACGCCTTCAGGCTTCGTTCCTCCCTATCACAGTGAAACGAAATTAAACTTCTGTGCAAGGTGTCCTGTGTAATACAACAACATTGATTTTTTGTTGATGCTATGTGGATTGGGAACAAACTACAGAAGGAATGTAATAGAGGTTTTTTAGGCTCTGGCCCAATCCTCCATCTCTAATAAAAACTTATTTGTTCCTATTAAAAAAAAATACAAGGGGTCTCATCAAGAGCCAGCTTGTTCAACTAAGTTACAACCAGTGAATGACATTGTCAACTTTGGTCACCAAACCAAGACAATGGCCTTTAAGGAGTAAAATGAAAATTTAAAGAAAAGAGAATTGTTTAGAAAAACAAGTATATTAACCTGAACTTATCTTTAAGGATTGCATTCTTATCTAGATGGGATATTGAATCATTGTTGGTTAAAAGGTAACCCTGCCTAGGCTATGGATGCCTGCTGGCAGCAGAGGCTCCACCTATGACAACTGAGTACACCTAAAAGCTTATTTGTAAAAGTCCCCCTATTTTTATCTTTAAAACCAAGTAATGAATGATGTAGACAAAGAAACTTTCATATTGAAAAGAATGATCAAAAGAATGGTAATTAGGTAGATGCTGTTTTTATGATTCAGAGTAATGTTACTTATCTTATATTTCGTGTATCTTTATTTTTCTAAATTACCTTTATTTTGGAAATTTTTAGAAATTTCAAAAAACTATCAGAGATAACTTGCTCAACCAGCAAATCGCCAATTGTTGTGTTGTTCAACAACCCCCCATTTGTTAACATAATAGCTAATATTATTTTAATAAATGGGGACCCTTTAAAAATTCCTTCCAAAGAATAAATTTAACATTTAGACATTTTCCTTGTTATTTTTTTGGAATAAAGTAAGATATTAAGATGAAACCCTTTGAAAAGCCAGCAGATGCTTGCCTTTTCGCATATCGCATGATCAGTTGTGTCAAAAGCCATGTTAACGACCAAAACTTGCGGAAAAGCAACCAAAATGGATTACCGCACTCAACCTTGAAACTATTAGACTTTTCATTTTGAACTAAGTCCTAAAAACGTTTCTTATTAAAATAAGGCCCATATCGCTACTTGCAAAGAAAGCACCTTCACAAAGTATCTTTAATCATGTGAAATGCGATATTGCGATGATGCATTCACCCTTATAGCATCACATTGGAAACCCTTAAGAAAGATTCGAAAACTTATCAACCCTGCAATATTGTGAAATGCAATGGGACCCCGGACCTGATTGCCAATTATGTTATAAAAACACTCAAGTCCGTCGCGCAAGGAAGAAAGGATTTACAAAGAAAATCCTATCAAATAAACTATTCTTTGAAAACTAATAAAGAACGCCCTGCATATCTCATTTCGTAGAAACCAAAGGAGTGGGAAAGAAAGCGCACACACGAAATGTGATAATGTGATATTACATCGAAAATCGCAAAATCAGCATTTTCGCAGATAAAAAGCTCACCAACCTAATAAGTTTCTTTCTCAACTGACGATGCAAAACATTAATGAGCAATAAAGCTATGGATAAGAAACCATTAGTGGGCTTTTAGTACGAGTTATTGTCATTTACATTTGAAAAGTTGTTCGACGTGATACGATATCTTCTCACTTGCGTTTAATAAAAACTCCTTTCTTGTCACCTTTTCAAAATCATCTGTATCATTCATTCTTAAGGTCATTTTTACTTGTGTCTATCCGATAGCTTTTGCTTCGCTCCATTTTCTGGAACAATCCACATCAAGAGTTGTTGGGAGCAATGGCAAAGAATGGAAAGGCGGTCGCATCTGAAAAATCAGAAATGATCCTTCTGTTCTCTGACACTACATGCAGTAAAGATGGAGGAACCTCAACATGGGAGGCCATGTATAATTTATTAGAAGAAGAGGAATCAAGACCTCTGGTAACAAAGGCCACAACCGATGGTCATATTTCCTCTGACGCCTCCTTCTTCGAAACAATATGCTCATTTCTGCACTGCATAGTCGTGAGGCTGAAGATAATTCCATATACAGATATGGTTAAGTGGATAATCAATCAGGTGGACATCACAGACATATAATTCAAGAATAGCAGGCAGGAGGTTCTGGGATCCTTTTCACCGGACAATCTGCGACTTATGTATAACTTACCAAAGCCACAAAATATTTACAATAAACAGTTCCTCGAGAAATTTGCTAAGGAGAATGAACACCCAGTAAACATCACACGAACCTGGACTGAAAACGAGGGCAAGATCAAAAAGGATAATATGGGTATGTATTCTACATCATCTATCTCTCCCCCTCATAGTTTAGCAGCATCCATGCCATGTAGAATGTTCAACAAGCCTGATAGTATTAAATTTTCCCCAAAATGGTTGCCATTAATAGATGCAACCATAAGTGAAACAATAATGAATTGGGCCCAAATTTTGTCTGATAATTTGGCGAAAGCCATAATGGAGTATAAGAGAAAGAGGAGTATCTCTTCTAGGGTTTACCATCCATTTTTCATGAGTGCCTATATAATGGATGCTATCTGTTTTGGTTCCAAATTTCCTATCATGGGATGGAAGTGGACTGTCCAAGACCCGCTTCCTATCCATATATATCATAAGAGTATGTGGGAATCTCAGTTTCACCCCCATTTTTACAGAATTTGTCAAGGAGTTATGCTACCTATTCATAAACAGGTCTACAACAGGAATGCCCCTAGATTTTCTAGAGAAGCTGAAGTAGATATCCTACATGTAGCCAGATGGTTTGGGGAGGAGACATTTACATATATCAGAGTATTCGGGAGCATTGCTTCACTGCATGTCCTCCCATACTATGTCCCCAATAAGTTAATGGCTAGGGAGATAGCCTACCAAACAGTAGGAGAAGGTGGGCTGAGCAAAGGATTGAAGGAACAGAAAAAGGCCATTTGGCCTACATTTCTATTGCAGTGTGGTGCGTTTTCACTGCACGATTTTGGACATGCATGCAATGAAGCAGAGATTATGAAATCTCTGACATTGGTTACATTCCCAGGAAGAAAATATGACCCAAATGGCACCGCCAAAGACTTCACTACCATGGTGAAAGTGAAACCATTCGCCAATGAGGAAGATGCCTTCAATGACCTTTTCCTACAAAAGAGACTTTTTCAGAAGTGACGCATATGGCATCACTACTTTTTGCCCCAGATGACCTTAAAGCCTTTCGTGAATATAGGGAAAGGAGATTATTATAGGTCCCATTAGACCTGCTACAGATTGAATGAATAAGGGAGACAACTCCCAATGTAAGCTTAGATGAAGTCTCTAGAGAAAATTCCAAAGAAAATTTGAAGCAGAGTCCCAGGAAAAATCTACTCGTGAGTCAGATCACTCACAACTATAGTCTCAAAATGGGGGCAATAAAAATAGAGAGTTTGAAAGGGACACATGGAGAACCACAGAAAAAGCACCCGAACAAACCTCGGCAAAGAAATGGGCTAAGCTTCCTCTACTTCCACTCAGTCGGCGAAACCCCCAGTTGTTGATTTAGAGAAAGAATGGGAACATTTTAATAAGAAGCTCCATACAGAGGAACAAACATCTGAGATAGAGACTCCACATCACAAATCAACTAAAGGAATTACAGTGGAGAAAATTGTAGGCACTCAAGGTGTGGAGCTCATTTTTGCCACCTCCACTTCTGAAATTATTTTAAGAATTGAGGAAATTCCCCCATTAGATTTGTTTTATAGCCCTACCCATAAATTTGTCATCAAAAGGCAGAGGAAGTAAAGAAAGTTAGATGTTGCAACTATTATCACTCCTGACAACGAACCAATGGACATTGTCTGGACATATTCGCCCATGGACGCATCTAAGAACCTTACGAGACTGTCGCAATTTGCAAGAGCCTGTGCTACGACAACTATTGATAAAGCAACAAAGGTTCAAATGCTGCTAAGAGAAAATGAACAAAAGATCCTGCTATTGGAACAACAATTAGAGCAAGAAAAATCTAAACAACAAGTAGAGTTACAAATTGCCAATCTAGAGCAGGAGTTTGAACAGATGCAAATACAACATCAAGCTAGCCTAGTAGAAAAGGATGTGCGCTTTCAAGCTATGACATAGAAGTGTAAATACAGTCTACAAATCGATTAGTTCGTAAAAGAAGCACTCAGTCTTAACATCCAACTAATGCAACAAAAGGAACTTATATGCCAGGAAATCTCGCAAATAAATCCTTATTGCGAGATCAATGATAAGCTAACAAGCCAAGTCGTCGACATGAGGCTTGAGTATGATGAAATCCATTAATGGATTGACTTTATCACCTGGTAAGAATCAAAAGATGGGAGAAAGGTTGATTTGCAAAAACTCGAGGAATCGTATAAAGAAATTATATTTGCAGACTGGGATTCTTGGCTCAAGCAAGCAGAAAGGGCAACAACAGTCACGATAGCAGCAACACACAACATCATTGAAGCCATTAACGAAAATATACATGGCACCAACCTGGTTGCAGAATCTATACCAGGATTTCTTCCAAATGCTAATCAACTGGAGCAACAATGGAGACAAGCAGCAAAGGAAAGGGAGGAGTTGATCAGACAAATGAGCAAGCTAAACTGGGAAGCATACTGGCAATTCTTAGTCAAGTCATACAGTCAGTGGATGACCTTGCAATGCTTAACTACCTCCACACAAAAAATGGTGCCAGCAATGAAAACGCTATATTTACTGGACAGTTGAAATCTGCTATCAGCCAACCGACACAACTCAAACCAATGACAGATATTTGCAATCTTAAGGATCAAATGCAAAGGAGTTAGTCACTTTCTTTTATTTTTATTTAGCATAATCTGAGGAAGGTCGTTTTAACCTCCTCAACTATTTTTGTAATAATCTATTTTAGGACCTATAGTTTTAGTATTTAAACCCCTCTCATGCATTTAAAGAGGGGTCCAAAATTAAATCAGAAACATTCTTCAAAACATGCACTTCTATACCTTTGAGGAGGTTCTGGTGGAATGAATGGAACATGATCTATTTTCTTTTATATCTAGCACGTTCTACTGAAATTGCACTTTTGCACTCTTAGATGATGTTGGATTGATTCGAATTAGGTTGATATTGCTGAAACACATGAGAAAAACTTATCATTTATGGTACTTTTATCTTGTGATTATGTTTTATTTATGTATCACGCAATAACTTTCCTTTAATTATTTTATGTATGAAAGTTTGAATTTCGGTTAGCATTATTGCACTTTTGTATGGTGTTGGCTTTAATTTTCTACTGAATATATGAACGATTCTATATGCGATATATCTTTCACAATCGTTTTGGCTAACTATTTATCCAAAACGATTATTGTTAAATGATTTCACTTCTTATTGCAGTTGAATGATCTTTATTACTAATTGCTATAGGACATTATTGTATATCGCATACCTTACTTTATTCCCATGCATAGTTATAGTTTACTAGTGTTTAAACTAGGATATATGTATGTGTTCAAATAGTTTAGATTAGATTACACTTAAATTAATCATCCCCCCGATACATCATATATCACCCCATCAACACTATCAAAATATCTTTTTGGGAAACTGGTCCCATTATCCCCAATCCATGCCACTACACCAAACAAAAAAGAGTTGCCAACCAAGGTCCGGACCGGGTGGTTTTCCCCCATGTTGTAGCAACAATTTTCAAGGCTTAAACACTACCCAAAAATAGATGCACACTCTCATGTCCATTAACATTTGATCACTTTCTTCTGTAAAGTCGTGATTGGATGTCCAATCTCTGAAAATATTGAAATCCCATGAAGGATCTAATCTTCATGACATTTTAGGGAGCATGCCACTCCATTATGGCCTTGATCTTTTCGAGACCCATAACCACTCCTTCCTTTCATATGATATTTCCCAAATATTGTATATGTGATTGGAATAAATCACATTTGATGAGTTTATCATACAACTTGTATTCCATTAGCAATTGAAACATTGCATTCAAGTGCTCTTAATGTTATTCTCTATTTTTTTAGTAAACTAGGATATCATCCACAAAAAATAGCAAGAACATGTCCAAATACTAGCTAAGGACATAGTTCATTAGACACATAAATGTGGCTGAGGCATTTTTGAGCCGAAATGGCATCACCACAAACTCATAGTGCCCGTATCTCGTCACGCGTGTTGTCTTGTGGATATCTTCATCTTTAATTCTAACCCAATGATAACTAGATCTTAGATCTGTTTTTAGAAACACTGCAAGCCCTCACAAATAGATCACGAATTCGGGGAAGTAGGTACTTATTTTTCACCATGGGATTATTTAACTAATGATAGTTAATGCACAACTATAGTTTGCGATCCTTTTTCTTCACAAACAATGTTGAGGCTCCCCATTGCAACACATTGTGTCTGATGTAATGTACCCCTTATCCAACATCTCTTTTAGTTTTATTTTTAACTCTATCAAGTCTGGTGTGCTCATGCGATCTATGGCCTTAGAAATTATCACTAAACCAAGAATCAACTTGATGGAGAATTCAATTTCCCTCTTGGGTGGAAATCCCCATAGTTCTTCTAGAAATACATCATTGAATTCATTAAAAATGGGGTGGGCTTCCACTCTAAGCTTGATTTGATCTATCACAATGGTCACTCAGATCACATATAGGGCACACCCATTCCTGGCATCTTTCTTCACTTGCAGTGTTGAGATCTTTTTGATTGAAACCGATTTTCTAACCCCTTATTGTATTCTTTTGCTTGCTTCATCGCTAAGGCACTCCAAAAACTTATAATAGTGGTCCACCTTAGTTCAATGGGTTGCTAACCAACCCATGCCCATAAACACTTCATACAAACCCAATAACAACACATTGAGGGCAACTATTATGGGCATGCCACCCAGCTCTAAGGGGCATGATTCCACTGAATCTGTCACCCTCTTCCTGACTCTCATGGCGAGATGCACCAACCATGATTTTTCATGAGGCTTCCTTTGCAAATAACACATATCTACATTTTTTAGACCAATATAACTAAAATTGGAACCTAGATTCATTAAAATTGATACAGGTTGCTGACGAGCATACCTTCCATTTTGATCACCGAGGATTGATTATATGTTTGCCAATTGTCCAATTCCAAATAAATATGAGGGATGCTCAGAGCCATATCATTCATAGTTGTTACTTCTTGGACATGATACAAATTCTTTTTATTCTATTGTTTGTGAAGATAGCCTTTGAATATGTGGTTCTCTCCACATACCCAACGCTATAATGGTTTTAACCTGAGCTCCTGGGCCTCTTCTCTTACTAGTTTTCTAGGATAATCTCTATTGGAAAAAGGGATATTCCAATGGAATTCACCTTTATTAGGAGTGGTGAACTAGACATTTTTCTCCGTTTTCTTATGTCCTGAAGATTTTGGTCCTTTCCCCTTAAAACTGGCTTTGTCCTTCTTCTTCCAATTTGCTTGGAATTTATCCTTATGCTTGGATTGATCACAACAATAGTTGACCTTTTGGATGGTGTCCGCCAATGTATGCAACTCATCAAATACAATCATGTCTTGGTAAGATTGTGGTATCCCATTAAGGTATCTCCATATATTTACCTGCTCATCCTTAATGTAGGATACATACCTCAACAACTCTAAAAATATGTTAGTGTAGGCATCCAAGGTGAGTTGTCCTACTTTATGCTCATGGAACTCTTTAATCTTGTTGTCGTAGTACCTCTTAGACAAGTATTTTGCTTGGAAATATTTCTCAAATCTTTTCCAAGCCAATTCCTTTTTCCTAATTCCTTTGACATTTCTCAAATCTTCCCACCATATGTCAACTCCTTTCAAGTTGAAAGTAGCCACCTTGCATTCATGTTATCAGAGTAGTAATGGACTTTGAATTACTACTTCAAGCCAAATAACCAGACATATTCTTCCTTATTCATCTTGATATCTCCATCAAAGGTAGGAGGCTTTGCTTTCTTGAACTCCTCCGACATTGAGTTCTTCTCACTCCTGCTTTGCTAGTCTTATCTTCTTGTCCTAGTTGTGGCATTATATAACTCATCATGGTTGTTTGTCTCTCTTTCTATAATTCTAAGTGGATTTTCTCCTCTCGCTGTGTCCTTACTCGCCTATTTGTGCCTCTTCCTTGACTTGCTACTTTTTTCCCTATTGGTTTTTAACCCAAGATTCTAGATCTCAAATGGAATTTGCTTACACTTATGCTTGTCCAAATAGTTGGAACTAGGCTCATGTTGCATTTGTCTTTTTAGATCCAAGAATTCGTGAAAGATCACTACATTCACCTCTACTTGCCTTTCTTGGGATTTGAAAATATTTTCATTGTCTTCTTTGTAAATCCTCAATTGAACTCTCAAGCTCCTAAGGGTATCCATCCAACCCGATGAATTTTATTCTAACCTCTTTAGCATTGAGTCTTCTTCATGATCATGATGGGTTCTGTACATGCTGTATAGTGTCATTCTACTACTTATTCCTCCATTTTCGGTATAATTTATGTCCTCTCATGTGCCACCACACACACAAAACTATTGGTGAATCAAGTATAAACATATCAATTCATAACCTTGGCATGTCAGCAACAAGAATATTGATTTAAAGATGTTCACAGAACCAAAACACATATCAGCTACATATTCTAGGAAATAAAAGGCATATAAGTATTCCATCCAAGTTAGCAAACATATCATCTACTAGTTTAAATCAACATTTATACACTAATTGAATTTACTCATCCATGTCAAGTTAAATTCTATTCTATGTGTGAGTGCCTTTTCAAGTGTAGTGTTGAACCTTCAATTTGATACCACAATGTAACCGCCTCCCACCAACTTGTCCATCCTAGATTATGGGAGGGTTACCTATTTGACCCAATCTCCAAAGTCATATTATCAAGATGGGGTTACAACAACCTCATTTTAAGTCTTCAAAACTTAAAACTGATACCACCATTGCTTTCAACTCGTCGAGATATTTCCAACAATGTAATTTTTAGATCAATATGAGTCTTGGATTGAAATTTATGTCTGAAATCAGAAGTTTGGCCCATTAAAAAGGAAGATGTCATCTCTAGCGCGCCACATGACACCCACATGGCCTTCATCTGCTATGCAACTAGATCACAAAACAAAATAAAAGATAGAGAAACGACTTTAAAATTAGCCTCTTCGAGGGAGAAACCTCCTTTACATCACATAAATGAACAATTCTTGGATGATACAAATGACAAGGCCTCCTTGGTATATATAAGAGTCTAATGGGTCACAATATAATCCGAGCCTACATAACAATAATAATATAAGGGCACAACAATAACAATATTGGGATTCTATGGGGCACAATAATAACAATATGGGGGCTACATGGGCACAACAATAACAATAATAATAAGGAGGCTACAGTAGTATTATAAGGACGTAGCATCATCTCACAGAGGTGGCACTACCACACCATCATTACAGGGGTCAGCTTATTAACCCATGTCGTGACTGGTCGGTATACATTGCATGTTGATATGTTTGTACGAGAATTAACCAATCACTAAGACCCATTGCCTTAAGTGTAGCCCATTCGTCCACATCATACCAGATTCGGCTCTCTCTACTCCATTCTTCCAATGTGATGTTCTCGTTAACCCTGCTACCCACCACTAGTGGGTGACCCCATAGGAGATTTTTTCTTTTGGATTTGACTTTAGCTGACAACTAGCAGCCCCTTTACAACCACCATTGTAGCCAATGTCTTGCCAGATGTCTTCACTCCTTGAGCTAGTCATATGTCCCCTCGCCTATCTATCTAGATCGTATGTTTGAATGTGGGCCATCCACTCCTAAAGATATGTTTTTCCATTATGTAATTGGGTGTGTAAGCTTGTTTTTATTGTGCACACTTGGGTATGGATTATTAGGTGACTTGGAAGGAGGAAGAGTTTCAATAGTAGTATTGTTCCCTTACCTTAACCAGAGTATTAATCTTTAACACTAGCTCTATGGGATCTCCTCTATTGGCTTGCAGCTTTAGGATGGGCACTACTTTGGAAACCTCAATATTGGTATGGGGGTCCCATTTTCCCATTCCATATTTTCACTCCTCTCCACACATTACATTCCCTATTTCATCATCTTCCCTCTCTAGGTCTGCATGATCGCTAGGTCCACAAGGATCTGGTATCCCCCTCCCCCTATCCACATGCCTAGGTTAGGCCTAGAATGGTGCCTCGAAGGTTGATGAAGCTAAAAAAAGAAGATAAAAGCATAATATGGCCACATAAAAAAGGAGATGTACCACAAAATTGAAAACATGGTTGGGACAATAAAATTTAGCACGTGGGAAAAAACCAAACATGAGCTCTAGACCCTATAATTATGGCCATCACCCTAGTTCCTAGGACCCATATGAGTTGCCACTACAATTATTAAGGAACCCATGTATGTCTCAACCTCTAGTGGGCGATGAACTGCCCCACCTTAAGGGGGTAATCAGCGTTATATCATAAACATCATGCCCTCATCCCCTGGAGCCCCAAGCAGTAAAATAAAATTAAAAAATCAATAAAAGGAAAAAGGAAAATGAAGAAGGATGGAAAAACAAAGGTCGAGGTAACTCATGTACCACAATTTCTCCCTCCTACATTCAAACAACCTTATATGTGGACATCCCTCATCATTACCACCCTTGAGTCCATGTAATTTGGCCTTGTGACCCTTGTGTCCAAATCCACCTCATCATTATTCACATGACACCTACCACTTGAAGGATGTACCTTGGACATTTCCCTCCTTTAGGGGTTGGGAACAAGTAATAGGGTGGTTTAATAACTACTCCTACCAAGGGAGGTAATACCAGTACATGCTCAAAGCCAAAAACTTGGAAGGGAAACCCACTATGAAGTGTCCATTTATGCAATTGATTAACAAGATTATTCAATTAATTACACTAATTATTTTTGTATCTAAAGGTGAGGAGACACATTGGATCTTATATAGGATTGGAAGATGGTTTCACTTTGGGCTTGGCCTCCTTATACGAGATCCAAACCCACCAGAGGCTTATATTGACACTTACAGGGGAAGCATTGAGAGCCATGGGTTTCCATCATGTGGTAGAGTATTATCTCATGCCATGGGTAGCCTCATCACCTTCAACAAATTATTCGTTGCTCCACATTATATGCAAGATGATGCACTTGGACCAATAGTGCCCCCAACTGACTTAGCATTGTATATAAGGTTTGACAGTTGATCCGAGGCCCAAAGGAGGTTTGTCTCAACCTTGAGACAAGGGAGGGAAAGCACCATCTTCTGTGCCCTCATTTTGAGCAGTCTACAGGCTTATCTTATACCAGGATACCCACGAGACCAGTACTTGTGGCCTAGAGCCACTTTGGAGCGTAACATGATGTTTGACTTGGAGATCAAGGGGCCACCCCCATGAACATCATTCATGGAGCCCTTTTATTCATCATGTAACTTGAAGACTCGATTAGGCCCTTCAAAAAATCTCCCACACCATTGCTATATCATTTCGGTTTCATTTGGATGGCTTATCTTACACTTTACGAGCTATTTGGTGGGCTTGTCACCAAAGTGATGTTATTTTCCACATTAAAATATTTTAGGGGCATCTTAGGCTAATTCAAACTCTTGGAGGCTCATATAAATTGAGTAGAGCCTAATTTGTATCAAACATCATCATCACACTTGGAGATGTCTCTCTTGAGAATTTCGTACTATTTCTTGTATGTTTATTGGAGCCCTTTTGATGCATTTCAATATTTTTGGGGTTGAAATTTTGTTCTTTCTTGGAGCCGCTATCTTGATCTTGGATTGGATATATCTCTTAATATCTTGTAAGTGATTTTTTTGAAGATATTTCATGAAATAATGTCTAATGTGTGAAAATTATGCAACTAGCTAATTATTTTTGTGCCCTAATTATTGAATATCACTATAAGAGTTGTTAGAATGCAAAGTTGTGCATGTTACTCATTGAATAACAAGTAGACGAATGTTCCTAGTGGATTAAAACTTGTTTTCTTCCATGAAAGTCCATTGATATTGGGTGTGTTAGTGCTCGAATTTGGCCTCAGGCTGAGGAAGGCAAAATCCAAGGCAACATCAAACCACTTAGCCTCGTAGCTAGCCCTACGAGGACAGGAGAGGGCTCTCTCCAGGTCTATCTCGGCAAAAGGTCTTCAAAGGGCTGAGATGACCAATAAAGAACACTAATTTTAGGTTAGTAAACTGATAGGGAAGTTTGATTTCAAATTTTTAGGGTTTTGTTGGAAAACTGAGCATGGCAATTTTGGGTGCAGGGATGAGACACAGTTTTTGCAGAGGTCTTTTTGGGGCAAGGTAGGAGATTGTCTTGATGCCTTTGAAGGAAGTGAATGGATAGGTATGACTGGTGAGGAGCTAAGGAGAGCAAGAAACCATCAGGAGTTCTCCTTATATAGATGAAAACATAAATATTAAGCAAACTTAAAGGCAGAGCATAGAAACCATGAATTATACCTTAACACTTCATTTACTTAATTTGCAGAAGAGAAGAGTAGGAAAATGATACACATAAAAAACTTACAAGTACATGAGAGAAACGCACCATCAACACAAATAACCACAGGAATCCCAAATAGTGCTTCAAAACCCTGATCTTTCCTTTGCCAAAATTGCAGAGATACAAATAGTAATACAGTCTAAGCTTATCCCTCAAGAGTCCAACCCCTCCAACCATGAAAATGATTTAGAAAATACGTAATATAGACCATGCCAACCCATTTCCTAGCCTCTAGGGGTCGAGCTCATCATCCTAGGAGCTGTTTCAACCAATTCTAAACAAAGCACTATAATCTAGGCAGTCAAAACAACTTGCCTCTATAAGCTAGGAAACCAATTCATTCATTAAATGTTTGCTATTTTATGAATGAATCATCTAGAATAGGTAAATAAGTGTCAAGTCAACATAAAATTACATCAATTACATCAAGGAGGGTGAAAAATCCCATCACAAGTCAAAAATGGTCCAACTGGCTGCGTTTTCCTGAGCTGAAGATGAAAATTTTGGAAAATATCCTGATGCGTAGCGCGCCAAAACCCTACGCATAGCGCGCCTTTCATCCCACATTTGGGGCACTTCCCGACATCCAAATGAGGCTCAGTTGGGCTTGTTGGAAAGGTCTGGATGTCTACTTTCCCTCCCAAGTGGAATTTCTCAATTTGGTGCCCATTTGCCCCTCCAAAAATGAATTCTCCCAAGACTACTTCATGTGTGTCCAAAAAGTGGCAGAAGGTCATTTTTTGCTTGTTTTTTGACCTTTTGGGGGCCCAAACCTCAATGAAATGTATTGGAAGTGGTTGAGCAAGTGTAATTTGTCATGAAAAATCCAAAAATGTAGAGTTTTTCTGAAATGGACCTCCCCATCTTCAGGGTAGCGCACGACGCGCTACGCGTTGAGGACAAAAACCTGTTTTTAGCAAAAAAAATTCAAAATTGACCAAAATTGCTCCAAATTTTCTGAATTTTGAGCTGGGGGTGTATCATTGAGCACCATGCTCCTTCAAGGAGGCTTCAGCCAAAATATGAAGTGGATCGGGCCTTTTCCTCCGTTTTAGTGCCTTGGTCAATCGTCCTTTGAGTACCTTCATTTTCGCTTTGCACACATGCATGCGGGCCCAATAATGATTCTTCATGTGGCGGAGCATATCTTTGTCCCTGTTTGCCTTGGCTAGCAACTTCTCTAAATGAGTGTTCACCCGAATGAGCATAGACCCTTGCTCAATAGGTGTCAAATCACCGGGTCTCTTGTGAGCCAAGTTCCGGTCTTCTCGGATCCTCCGCAACTCATCAAGAGTGTGTTCATCCTCTAACTGTTTATTGTGCTGCTCTAAGTAGTTGATTGTCCAATTTTCCATTTCCAACTTCTGCTGCAACAAGTGATTTTCAACCTTTTGTTGCTGAATGATCTCCTTTAGCTCCGAGCTAGGAGAACTGATGTCAAGGTCAATAATGTCTATGTCTGGATCACCTGATGGTCCCTCATCAATCATGGGCTGCTTGCCTCTCTCCTGTACCTGTGCTGCTGTCGAAAGCGAGGCCCCTTCCACCTGATGTGGAGATAACACTCGTTGTGCAGATGCAAATAAGGCCCTGTGGCCTCTCTGATATGTAACACATGCTGGAGTGCTGACATGCTCGGGCTCTGGAATGTGAAACTGATGTGAAGGCCCTCCCTCATCATGGACAATCTCAGGGGGTGGCTGTGGCACCGTGAAGAAGTCGCGAGAGATGAAATCCTCCCAAGCAATACCCTGCTGTGCCAATTGATGCATCACTATGATCTCGATCAGTGCATAATGATATATACTCTTGTGTTGCTGTGCGGGGTTCTTCCTTTGCACTAAGGGCACCATCCTCTCTATATTTCGGCACATGAAAAATGGAATGTTCATCATTCGTACCCGGGTGAAATGCATCAACAAACGGATATGGTACGAATATAAACGTGAAAATCTGCCCTCACAAGTGAAATAGCGCATAATGAGCCTCATCAAGGGTGCATACTCATCCCTTAGGAATCTGAAGGGAAAACAGCATTTAGGTGTCTCATACACCCGGGTTTGATATATGGTTGATAATGAAATCTGTCTAGCTGTTGGCGCTTGTTCTACTCCTCCGCAACATTTGGTATCCTGGTGGCTTGAGCAACAATTTCGGGTGATAGGGTGAAGTCCACTCCTGCAAGGTTCACATGACCATTGTGCAAATGTAGGACAAACAAGCGGACTAGTTCTCTGTGATGTTGAATTTGTGAGATCCGCTCAAAATATCCAAAGCATGATTGATACTGAAAACATGTCATTGCAAGTGGACAAGCTTGCAAATGAACCAAAGAAGTGGGCTCCTCCCTGACATGCCGACCACCTTTACCACCCTTGTGATGCCTCCTTGGCACTTCTACCTCCGGTGTTGAATCACTGTCATAACTCTGCTCATAATCTGATTCGGTTTCTGACATGGTTTTGAAGGAAAGATGGCTGAAATGTATTGCTAACTTTGCACCCAATTAACTGTTGTTTGACTTTTTCAAATGCTGTCACCAAGGGGACATAAATACAAGGGGATTGTTAGGGATAGGGGAACATGAGGGAATTAGGGACAATAAACATAAATAAGGAATTTAGGGAAGGCAACATGGGAAATCATAAAATTGTGGGATTTTAAGGTGAAGTAGGGTTTGGGAATTTAGTAGGTTTTAGGGATTTTAGAGAGGAAGATTATAAAATTTTATGGGAAAATTTGAAGGAGAATGTTGGTGAAGATGAGGGAAAAGAGGGATAAAAAATGGGCAACCTTGGACAACAAAATACTTTGAAACCCTAGCACCACTAAGTCTTTAAATTTTCCACAGCAATGTAGGGTTTAAATTCTCATTTTCATGGCATTTTAACATATTAATTCCTCATTTATCTTTCAAAACCAAAACTAGCCATGGAGGAGAGGCCTACCTGAAATTTGCTTGAGAGAAAAGAGGATTTGGTAGCTTACTGGCAGTTTATTGGGCGAAAAACCCAACGCGTAGCGCACCTTGCCCAACGCGTAGCACCCCGCTGATGTGTAGCGCCTGAACAAAATTACACTGAGAAAATCGCGCTGATGCGTAGCGCGCCCACCCTGATGCGTAGCGCGCACTCTGCTACATAGTTCATTTTTCATGAGGCTTTTGGAGGCCTTCTCAATGTCGAAATTGGGCGCAGGATAGCTCTTTGGAAAGGCCTTTGAGTCTAATTTCCAACACAATTGGAATTTTTCAATTTTGAGTTCATTTGACCTGTCAAAAATCAAATCTTCCAAGACTAGTCAAAATGTGCCAAATGAGGCTGCCTCAAGGCAGAGTACTGTTGCAGTCAACGTTTGAATGCCTTCCTCAACTCCAAATCGAGCTCATGATAGCTCATTGGAAAGATATTTGTGTCTAGTTATCATTTGACTCATCAAGAAAGTCATTTGGCCAACCAAGCTAGGAGAAAACTTGATTTTCCCAAGGTCACTTCAGAGGTGCATTCGATTCTCCTGAGGCAACGGTATTTTTGACATTTCTCTAAAACCATGACACCTGTGTAAAAAGTGAAGGATTTTTTTCTTTTTTGGCATGTTGTGGACAAAAACCTCTCTCAGTTTTCCAAAATTCATCTTTTATTGCTCTAAAACATCTTTTGAGTGAAACTTATCCCGATGTGTGAAACAAGGAATTTTGTGGAAATGAAGCGAAATGAAGGGGATAAGGGGCTTATAAATTCTTGGGGAAATTTTGGGGAGTAGGAAGGGATGTTAGGAAGCAGAGAAAAGTAGAATCTTAGAGATTGAGTGAGGGGAAGGGGTCCAAACGGGTAAAAAACAGGCCCAGCCTAGAAAATTGCCAAGTTATGGCAAGAAACTAGGGTTTGTGCAAAAATGAGGAATTTGGGGGATCTCAGTGATGGGAAGTATTTAAGAAGGTACATGAAGGATAGGGGAAGGTGTATGAACATCTGGATACAAGTTTTGCTAATGATTTGACCATCCAAGAGAAATTTCCTTCAAAACCCTAGGAGAGGGAAATGAACCTTGCCTAGGCGCAACTGAAGCATGAACAAGGTGTAAAATGACCCAATGGAACTTGACATGATGATGACAACCCTATGAATGATGATAGACTCAGCTGAATAGTGGAATGGACTGACATTTGGGCAATTTTGAAAGGAGTGAAAGCAAACCCTAGACCTAATGCCTAGTGACCAAATTTTGCTTGAAGACTCACTGAAATGACAAAATTTGACCTTGACACTCTGAGACCACTTTGTAAGAGCATATTTGATCACTGGAGGAAGGCTGAAAAGACTGACACTAACAGGGTGGGTAAATGCTGAAGAGTGGTAGCTAAGGCATCACAATTTAGCATCCTTGAAGACAAATTTTAGTTGAATTTCGAATCACATAGACCGCATAGCCCAAGGGTAAGGCACTAATCCAAGTAAATTTTGTGATTAACCCTATTTTCCTTCTATTTTTCTCCCTTTATAATTTTAACCCCTTCCCTAGATAGCCAACTAGGTCCTCCTATGAATTGCATTGGAGAGGATCTCTTGAAAAACCACTTAGACACACTATTGTGCTAGAGTCTCCTAGTTGCATTCCCATAGTTGGTTTCTGAGAAAACTCAAGCCCTAGTTGCATTCCTAAAAATCATCTTGAACATCTTGGTGAAAGTTCTTGTTGTGGATTTTTGCAAATTGTATTCGGTGGAATAAATCATTGGAAACCCTTTCCCTACACTATCTTGACCTAGTGAGCTCCTTGGAGGGTCTCATCCCACGGATATTCGTAAACCCTAGGTCTCATGTGGTCCCATTCACGGCTTCTCAAGGATACAAAAAGCCTATTAAAATGCATATAAGCATCATATAAAGTTTCTTGAGTAGTCCTAATCATATTTGGAGCCTTGGCCTTTAGCATGCTTGTTTTGTTCATTAACCTTAGGTCTAGGTCACCTTGTAGGGATTTCTTGGAGAGCCATTAGCTTCTTTTGAATCACTGATTCCCTCTTTTGAATGGGCCTTGTAAATCACATCATTCCTTATCATTGATCCCATCATTTTAGGTGATTTCCCTCATACCAAGACTCCTCCCATCGATGAAATTTTGTAAAGAGTAGGGGACATTTAGTCTGAGGTGATAGCGGGTGTTTTTCCCATTGTTGTCATTTGGTTTAGTAGTTGTCCCTTAGGCACACCTCCTAGGACCCTTGGTATATTGTGTGGCAGAAAACCCATTGACCTAAAGGACCTTAAGGTGGGGCCACCCCAGTGCACATCATAATGGGTCGGGTTCCACTAGTCGTGCTCCCCATACATCATCTCTATAACTTGATTACCTAAAGGGCGAGAGCCTAGTATGTCCCACCCCCGATCCATGTTATGCTTGATCGGGGACTATTGGACGTAGGCTCTTTTAAATGACTCCTACACAGTTTGATTCCTTGAAGGCTCAAAGCTTAGTGGGGTCCACAAGACCCATGCCTTACCGAGTCAAAACTTTTATTTTCAATTACCACTTAAGCTCTCCTCCCTTCTTGTTCGAGCGGTCCAGGCCCAATGGAAAGGTTCCAATGGCCGAATTCCACCATCAACCGATGACTTCCCTCCTTGAGCATATTCATTGAATTACAAACCGGGATGAGATGATGATGGAATATGGCCATCATGGGGAATACTTGGCATGGTTGCATTCGCATAGGGTTTCGCTAGTGGACCCTTGGTGACGGGCCCCACCAACAAGGAGTGGACATCGAAATGGTATTTGGCCTGAGTTACACCCAAGGCTTCGAAAGGTTGTGACAACCCCAAAGTAGTTACATTTATGTATGCAATGTAAACATTTTAATAAAAAAAAAAATGGCTTGATTAATGAGACACGAATTCCAAAGCATTGGGGTGATTAATTGTTGGAAATGATATTAATATGAAAAAAATTCAATGAGGAATATTAAAATACACACAAGAACGCTCCATGAGGAACATGGAGAGACATAAGAAAAATAATAAAAGGCATTTGAATAACATTAGAGGGGATTTTTCCTTGAAGATTTCGAGCTGGAAAAAGGGAGAGCACAAGAGCAAGAACAGAGATAGAGAAGGGAAGGGATTATGATGTCTTTCCTTCTAGTGCATTATTCCATTTAATTGAGTATGCATGAGCTGATAAGTTACATTCACCTATTTATTCAGATGATAGGGATTTTGAGCCAAAAGAAATCAAGTTTTTGCTATGTTTATGAGCTGCTACAACTCTCTGTATTTTTATGTATAAATACACTTGAAATGTTGTTAAAATTGTTATCATGTTTATGAATGGGTGTTTCTTGAGTCTAGCCTTAAATTCCTTATGAATTTGTTATTCATTAAGTGCTGGAAGTATTGTTGAGAAACGTCAAGAGTTAGATAAAAGGCCACTCTGTTAAAATGTTGGAAATTGGATTTAAAAAAAAATAAAAAATGAAATTATGTAAAACAGGTCACCTAGGTCGGAGGTCGGGAGGTTGGCCTAGAAGGCCCGACCTCTGACGAGCTTGTCTCGACCTACCGTGTGTTGACCTGACCCCCGCACGACCACAGGTCAAAGGTCGGGAAGTTGGTGTGGTCAGGGGTTGGACTAATCTGAACTTGTTTTTTTTTGTGCCCCGATGGAGTAGGGGTCGACATTGACCCAAGTCAGAGGTCAAGGGTCGAGCTAATCTGTTGAATCTAAATGCATGTTACGACATGAGGACCGACCCCGACCCTTCTTGGGACTTGTGCCCGCCACGCGACTGGCCATGGTGGTCGTGTGTCAAGTGCCACATGGGCCATGGTGGGCCCATGCACCTCACATCACTTGCCACGTGGGCCTCTAAGAGGCTACCATGTGGAGGTGATGACGACGTGGCGACATGCAATTTGTCCAAATTTGGAGGGTCGTAACTTTTGATCCATAAGTCAGATTGAGGTGAAATTTATATTGTTGGAATCAACTCGACGAGATGAACACAACGATGTTATTTATTTAAAATTCTAGAAAAGTAAAAAAAAGAAATAGTTATTGTTCCCATAATTGTACCTTGGGAGTTGGGTCAATTTAGCAACCACCTCCTTCTAACTCTGGTTGGGTTTGGGGTTAGGAGTGGGTGTGTTTACAAAGGTGTTGGTATTCACTAATGCTAGATCTTTTGATCATCTAGATCCAATTCTCATGTATTGTGTATAAGGTAGGATCCATGGCTTAACACATTCAGAGCGCTAACACATTTGGCTCAAGGTTGAGTGTTGATTCCTAGTGCATACCTAGATCCCCAGATACAAATCAACATTCAAAGTAATCTAAGCCTTTACAAGTAATGGCACCCCCAAATGAAACCCTCTCCTAGGAAAGCAAATCTATTTTTGAAGAAATTTGAGCCTTTACAAAGGTATTTACGCTTGCTACCCTTGGTTCCTTGGATCATCCATATTTGATGATGCATGAAGAAAAGAAGGGGTAATTCACAAGGCAAAACGGGCCAAAAATCGTGAATTCCAAATTTGGCAAAATTCGTGAATGCACACAACCTCGAGTTCTTGAGGCCTCAAATTTTAGTGAAGGTGTGTATCAAAGGAGCGGTTTCCCCAAATTATCTCTTCATTTTGAGCTACGATGCAAGGGAAATAATGCAAAAAATTGGTGGTCTGTGGTATGAGGGACTAAATCCTAATACCTCCAATTTCAAAGTTCAGATCAGTAACAAGGGAAGGCCCCAAAATACACTAGTTTGATAAGTATGGAGAGGGGAATTGACCCAAATTCCAAATCCCCATGGGATTGAACTGTGCACAAGGAGGATTACACCATTCACTCCCACTCCACTCACCTATTGCAGGTCAGTGAAACATGTTCAGAAGCAGGTGATCATTAATTCCACTGGTTGTGAGCATAAAGGTCTGATAAAAATACATGAGGAATTGCAAATCCTCTAGTAAATAATATAAACGATGTTAGCCAATAAGCTATTACCTTCTATCATCACCTAAAAAATGATCATCTAGCCATTTCTAGTTAGCTCGATCGAAATAAACCATGTAGGATTAATTTTACCATAGTAAAATCACTTTCACCATAGAAAATAATTTAGTAAACCATTTTTATTAAATTATTTATGTTTAAAAAAAAAAACTCCATAAGAATATTTAAATAAATCAACATTTATCTAATATTCTCTAGGAATAATTATTAAATAATTATTTGATAATTATTTCTTGTCACATTTAACTAAATCACCTTGGAATAATGAAATAAATCACAATTTATTTGTTATTTGTTATTCTTATTTTTTGAATAATTGTTAAACCATTATTTAATAATTATTTCAAATTCAAACTTTTCTTAATTCTCACAAAGTAATTAATAAATCATTTCATTTGTTAATTACTTCAACCATTTTTTAAATAAAGATATTTGACCATTTTAAATATCTTTTCCCTCTCCAAAAAATATAATAAAGTATTCCTAATGGTTAGATTTTGATTTGGTCAATAATATTTTATTATTTTTCAATTCCTGAAATAGTTCAGTACATTCTTATAAATAAGAGGTTTTTACATTCATTCTTCACCATGATCATTATCATCATTACCATTATCATCTCACCACATTTGAGCTCCCACTTGAGTTCCATCTTGCTTTTGGGTTTTCTACATATTTGAGAGGAGAGGGAAGAACAAGATTGTTGAAGCACAAGGACATCAAAAGGACCCATCCCTTAGACCCGTGTTGTAAATCTTCCTCACCTTGTGTTTTTAATAAAATATCATTCATTTGAAGTCCTTCTTTTGGGTTATTTCAATTTTCTTTATTGCTTATATGTTTTGGACTTGCATCATATATTTTCTTGCAAGGTTTTATTACTTTCCTTGCAAGAGCTAAAACATAATAAATGACCACATTCTATTGTTAAGGTCACCTATCACTAGTGACTTAAGTGAAGAATTTTTGGTACATATACTAATAATTTTCATACTAACACATTCTTCAACCATAACAATCCAATGAACAAGCATAAGTATGTAAGTTATCACATCAACCATAATCACAAAATTGGTAGCACAATCAAATCATTTATCAAATTCATAACATATAAGACACCATGCCAGTCATGAACATAACAATGATCTTCATCATTTAGAAATTCATTAACATTCAAGAATATACAAGAGCTCATACCAAATATATGCATTTCATGAAACACCACAACTCATAATTCAATATATAATAACATCACACTTATTGAATATGTTTAGATGCTAGCAACTAAAGGAGGGATTTCCACTCTCCACCCAACTATAGGTCAGATACACTGCAAAATTCTTGCAGCTGACCACCCTCGAGTTAGATCCAAATTTTTAGGGTATCCATGCATAGGGAAATTACATGAAAGTCTTGGTTAAACTATCAAAAACTGTAGTCCACTATCCATGTGGATTATCAACTTCCCTCTAGCAGTAACCACCACAGTGACCCATTCATTCTTCTAAGCTCATTCATAGGTATTCACCAAAGATCCATATGGGGTATTTCTTAGTCCAAGAGTTGGAATTGACTGTCAAGGTGGTTTATCAAATGCCTTTTCATAGCAAGCACCATAGGGGTCTGCAATCCATTATCTAGGTGGTTTACCAACTCTACAATAAGCACCACAATGACCTAAATTGCCCTATCCAAGTGCTTTATTAGCTATACAACGAGCACCACAGTGATTCAATCATCCACTAAGCCTCCCACTAACCATTCAAGCATAGACACACAATCCAATGGCCTCAAACACAATTTCACAAGGCTATCACCAAGATCACAAGGTTTTAGAGCCTCCACAAGGCTCTGCAACCCAACTCCATAATCATTTAGCCTTCCATAACCATGATTCCAATAGTACACAGACCTCCACTGCCATTGGAAAGAAATCTCTATATGCTCCATGGACAACCAAACAAAACAATGAGAAAATAATAAAGAGAGCCAATGAGCCCTCTTGTTGTGCGATCTGTTTTCTTTTTCTTTTGCATTATTTTTCTTGTCTCTCTCCCTCCACATTGACTGCCTTTTTCTTCCCCTCTCATCTACCAACCTATCTCTATGTGCATTCCTTAGAGGTTGGAGTCTGTCCTCATTCCGCGAGGGGAATGGGGATGGGAATTGTCCTGTGCCCACACCAACCAATCCTATCTCAGCAATTTTTGCAAAGCGGGTTGTTCCATTGGCCTGCAACGAATTCATAAATTAATTTGGGTTGACTCGTAATTTTTTAAGGCACAAAACAAGCTCTCCCTCATATGATAGATTCACGCTTGTCCACTCCCTTAATCAACCACCCCAAACATTTAATTTCATGTGTTTACAAATCATATTGTCTCGGCTTGTCATGGATACAACGTTGGAACTATACAATCATATTTAAAATTATGGGGTTGAAAAAAAGGGTTGTTACAAAGGGAATTTTTTTTATAGATACTCTAATAGTAGTATGATTTTCCCAAAGAGTGTATTTGATCTTGATTTCCCATCTCTTGTTATTTTCACTAACTATTTTTCTTAATAATAATAATGAGATTATTATTATTGGGTTCAACTTAGTCATTTCCTTGGGGCAAGGAAGGATGTGCCAACACAATCCCATATTTAAAATAGAATGAGGCGAGGGCATTGGAGCTAAAAGCGTTAGTATTACCTGTCACAATATTAGATGGAAGTCCAAATCTAGTGATGACTCTATTTTAAAGAAATCTTATCACAACCTCTTCCTTCTCCTTTTTGGTTAGCATAGCTTCTACCCACTTGGTAAAATAATAAATGGCAATTAGAATCCACTTGTGCCCATTACTAGAGTTGTCCTTAACCTCTTTGATAAAAGAAAGACCCCATTGTTGAAATGGTGCCTCAATTATCATAGATTTTAAGGGCACGAAGTTGTTTCTTTCTGACAAAGGACTAACATGGCTAGAAAGATCTAACATACTTATATGTCAATGAAAATTGTAGGCCAATAATACCCTACCCTCGAGATTTTGTGGATTATTGCTCTGGCTTCAAAATGTCCTCCATAGAATTCTGCATGAAGCTCTTTGATCAATTTTTATACTTCAAATTTATTGACACATCTAAGAATCACGCCATCTCATTTTTTCCAACCTAGGCCATCTATTGTTAAGTAATATTTCATAGCTTCAATCCTCAAGGATTTTCTCTTGTAATCAACAACATGTGGTGGAGCAGACAAGTTTCTTAGATAATAAATTATGTCATACTACCAATCACTAAGTTCTAAATTATTTTCAATATCACATATTTGGTCATTCCCTCCTAATTCAAAGGCTCTTTGATTTTCCTCGGTCAAAATCTCTACTAATAATTTTCCTTTGATTATTTCTTTGGTCTAATATCTAGGCCATATTTTAAAATATTGGATATCCATTTTCCTCTAGATCCCAAACAATATTGTTGAGAATATACATCTTTATCTGCAAGGTATGGAACATAGGAAGTAATTTTGTATCCTATATAAGTTCTGAAATGCTCAAGGGACTTATCTAGGGGTTAAGCTTGCTTCTTAGTGACAATATATCTAACCTCAACATATCTAAGGGTATTTCTCATGAATACAATTGGTCTCTCATATGCCTCATCATCTTTTTGCATAAGGATCCATGTAAACACCCCACCCATATTTACCCACTTTTATAAGCTCTCCAGGGTAAACATGATATGAGTGTCACTATAATATGACCCAACCTCCAAATTTTAGTTATGGAAGTGGGGTTGACTAACTAACAACTTACAACCATCGCTCAGGGACTACATACCACTCAAGAGCCTGCAAACCACCCTAGGTGATCAATCACTAAGCTGGAAGTCTTTTTTCACAAGATAAACTCTCCAACCACACCCATAACACTGGATGCATGCATTTGGGAGGCTATAACAAAACGCATACGCTTGGATGCCAGCGTTTATGACCTTTATTCCTCAGTTCAGTGCATGCGGTCACGAGATCTATGCCATTTTTTCAAGAAAGACTCCATACCACTACTAAGAACTACCTGTAACTTTCCAAAACCATGAAAATAAGAATAAAATTGCAAAACAAACAGAACTTGAGCAAGATCTTGACTAATGCATGCCCAATGCAAGATAAACATTTCATCAAATACATGGAAAACATATCAGCTACAATTCATGAATGTATATCTAATCATAAACTTTTGAACTTCATCTGAGAATCAGTAAGAAGGATCAACACCCTCTTAAGCTAGCTGCAACAACACTTGTTAGTTCAGGCTTTCATCAACCACCCAGTAACTTATCAAAACATGAACAAGAGCCATAGCTAGAGCACATCATAAGACCAGGCATATAACCAAAATAGAAACTGTGAAAAATCAACCATAAGATCACCATAATAATTAATACAAGTGCCCATAGATCACAATAGGAAAACAAATCATATTAACATATGAAAATGCCAACCAAGACAGGGACTTCCACGTACCACCTGACCATAGATTGGGCTGAACCAAGTCTCTCTTTTAGCCAATCATCCTCGCTCCACATTCCAAGCATGAATGTGGGATCCCAAGGGTTAAACCAACATAAAACCAACTAGGGCTTCCAGAGGCCAAACCACCTCAACCCTCAACCACAGTGATTTCACTTCTATGGTCTAGAAATCACTAACATCAACCATATCGGTCTCTCCATAAGCTTTCCATGGCTCTAGGCACTAGTTTCTCAACCCATAGCCTCTAGGGAACCCGAGCTATTACAAGGCTCTAGAGCGTTTGTCCCAACCCACAGGCTCTAGTGACTAGTAACTCAACCCATAGCCTCCAAGGAACCCAAGCTATGTCAAGGCTCCATAACATTTGTTCCAACCTACATACATAGGAAACTGGAGAACCAATCATAAAAACAAATGGAGAACCCACTACATCATGGATATCCAGGAAATGGAAAGGCAAGGTTGAAACCACTGTCAATCTAGGAAAATCTCCATACCAATGACAAAACATAACCAAGGAATCACATGCATACACCATGCAACCAAAAACCAGGAAGGAGATCACACATGCAACATGTTACCTGCAAATAGTTGTTGATCAAACTGTCTCCTTGCACTTTCTTTCTTTCTTGCTTGCTTTCTCCGATCCAAGTGAATACTAGAGTGCTCCAAGAATGCTCTAAGTGTGCAAGAGTGTGAGAGAATGAGAGTGTGCAAAGAGAGAACCAAAAATGAACTGAAAAAAGCTGTGAACTATTTATTTGATGCATGAAAATTTGTGTCTCTTCACTTTCCTTTTCTCCATATTCCTTTATTGTCATAATTAAATGTCATTTATTGCCTCTTGGCCTTTTCCAATTTCCATATCCATTATTAACCACAAGTGATGCCCACTATAATGTTTTTCCCACCATTCAACTTGGAATACATGTCCCATGACCCTGGTTTAAACTGAATTAATTAATTACAACTAAAAATAAACTCAACCAGGAATCTTATAATGTATAGGAGACACTATACATGACTCAACTTAAACCCTCAACTCGAATTAACTAAGCCAACTAAGTCAATTTACCTTAGTTAACTCTCAGAAGTTGTTTTGTGATGTGTAATTACAATTTTATTCCTAATTTAATTCAAGGACAAAATTAAATTAAGATTTTCTTGTTACATTTTCAACAAATCTTCTGTGGAATCTTTCGGCTATTGGAAACTTGTGATGAATTGTTATTACTGGATTGAATTATGCACATTCAGTTTTCTTCAAAACATAAGTTTGTTGTTTTTTTATCTCAGTGATACAGATATGAAAATTGATTGAGTTGTCTGCTCTTGTGATTAAGATGTAGATAAGGAGTTCTTCTAGTTTGAGTTTCCCTTATCATGTGTGTGGAAATTTTCTGACTTACTTCAGGTGTTGATGTTGTTGAGTTGGTTACAATATCTTCACTTTGAATTTTCATTGTATGAACAACAACATCTGAGTGTGTCTTTTCTTCAACTGACTTCACTTCTTCATGAGTTATCATATTCACTTGATTGGTATTCATTTCTTTCTCTTCAACTTAAATTTTTTCATTTAAAAATTTCGATGCTTCCTTTTCAATAAATTGTGTACCTTGTTTTCCAAAGTCTTATTATCCTTCTAAAGCTTCTTGATTTGCGTTAGTAATTTTTACCTATGATCTTTAAGCCGAGAAACTTCTTCATTTTTGTCAGCAGTGATTTTGTCAACTTCTCTTTGTGTATTTTGTAGTCCTTTTTTTACCTTCTTGAAAAATTGCTTTTGAAATATCTCGTATGTTTTCTAGTGTTCTTGAATTTGGATTCAAGGTAACATCTTCTAGTGTTATTTTTTTATTCTTGTAGGAAAATGTTAAAAACATCTTTTTTTTTGTATTTAGGATGAAGGATACTAGAGTCTCCACCCAAGGCCAACCCAAAATAATGTCACCTTAATTGTTCCATAGGGTTTGAATAGAGAATTGTGATGTAAATGTATAATCCCCAATGTTTCATTGTAACTTGGTTATATCATATTGTTTTTTGTTAAGAGAGTCTAATCTTTCGATTATATTTGACTCACAAATCACTAATTAGTTTTTGATTTTAGGGTTTATATAGTTTTTACCTTCAGCTCGTGAAATAGAAATAGTGACATTTTTTCCTGCAAGAGTCCCCTTAATTTTAAATAGCATTGGGGCGCAACTAAATAAAGTTTTTGAAAATCTTCCTTTTCTTATTTATGAATTAAGCTCCATTCTTAATCTCGATTATTAAATATTTTTGCCCCCCCTTTTTATTAATTAAAAATATAAAAGTACACCTTTTTTTTAACTATAACTTTCACTTATTTTTTAATTAATTACCTCTTTTACTTAAAGTTGAAATATATATATATATATATATATATACATTTTTTCCTTTCCCTCAGAATTCCAAAGTAATCTTGTAATCTTTTATGTAGCCACGATTTTTAATATAATCCCTTGGACTTTGTACTTCAAACCTGCCTTTTAACTTCTATAATAATATTATTATTTTTTATATATAATAGAATTATAAATTTTTTTAAATGGTCTTTGATGAAAATATTTTCCTTCTATATAAAACAAAGTTTATTAATTTTCCTTTTTCCCACTTTTATAACCTTAAAATATAGGGTTATTATAACTTTATCAAATGGTAATGAACAGGTATGACCATTCATTAACCTTCAACCTTCAACGATTCTTTTTTCTACCATACTCTAAAGCCCAGAAAATGGAGGTATACTTGTGTGCTTATTTTCCTCTTTGCACTTATTGGCTATTTTACTCACGTACAAACACCAAAAGAAAACAATGTTGTAATTTTATTTTTATTATTATTATTATTATTATTTTGTATTGATAGCAAATGGATTTCGCTGAAAAATTAGAGTTGATTGGTGGGTTTTGGATGTAGGGTTGCTGGTGGTGATCATGTGAGGCTGCAAGCAACAAAGAGGATGGCGGTCGTATTTGGTCCTTGCAACGTCCGATGTAGTTGGCAATTGCAGCAGTGGTGATAGTAGAACAGTGCCAACAATGGTGATGGACGATAACAACTTTTGTTAACGATGATGGGGTACGGAATCGGGTTGCCTAGTTTGTAATGGCTACGACTACTGTTCGTTGAGGCTGCACTGGCTTTGTGGCTACAGTTCTCCTTTTTTATTATATATTTCTTATATCATTTTTATTATTTTATTATTATTTCGTAAGTTGGTAATCTATTCATTAATGAAAAGGGGAGTACATAGATACCAAAAAAGAAATGGTCTCACCCTGACTAGGTTTGTTGACCAATGCTAGTTGGGCATTATATAAAAGAAAAAAGAGACTAAAGGGAGCAGTCTAGATCCCGAAAGGAAAAAAGCACCAAAATACATTCAAAATAAAGAAAATATGTCACCATGCTTAATCGTATGTAGTAACAAAAGCTGGATTATTTGGCCCGATCCCTGGAGGGGGAGGATGACGATATGAACATCTAACATGCTGCTCAAAATGAGATAGCCAGGTTTCCAACTTGTGTACCTTGTTAGCGAGTAGATTTTTCCCCCATAAAACCACCACCATTCTTTCACGGACATGACATTGAAAATATTGCCACTGATTAAGCATCTCCATCATAGCCTCATGTTCTTCCTTGTGAGTCATATCTTGCGCCTCCAAAAGGTCCTTCAATTTTTTTATCAGATTTTGTTGAGCCATGGAACAACTAGGAGGGCCATCTTGCCCACTCCTAGCTGTGCCTTTGCAACCACGCCGACTACTGCGCCCCTGGGTGCTAGCACCACGATTTCAGGCAGCTCACAACCGCCTGCAACCACCGCTCTCTATTTTTTATTATTATTTGTTTTTTATTTGTAATTTTTTTTTTTAATGTAAAGTTTTTATCTTGACTCCCTTTTATAAAAATAAAAATAAATAAATAAATAAATCAAATAAAAAAATCAAATCAAATCCAATATATGATCTTTTTTCCTTTCTCTTTTTTTGTATTGATTTTAATTCTAATTTTATCTATTTATTCTTATTTATTGAATGGCCAAAGGCCTGATGGCAAAATGGAGAAGCTCCAAACTCAATGTATCGAAACACAATTGCACGACAACAATGTTGACGAAGAGTTGATGGCCAAAGGCCGGATCAGACTGGCTTTGTGTAGCGGTTGAGGAGCTAAAGGATCGAACAACTCTGATACCAACGTTACAAACAAAGTTCATATTTCGCAATAATCTTCAGAACACTTGGTACATGAAGATATCCATTGAGGATAAAAATATATATATTGAATATTATATAAAATAATTGATGAGATGTTTACAAAAGAGGTGAGGGACTCCTTATATACCTAGGTAGGTACCCCTTCACAAATGGTCATGTCCTTAGAAACATTCCTCTTTAACACTTTTTTTTAAGCACAATGAGTAGTGTTTGTATATATATAAATCACACCCGTTCGCTGCAAAATCGGGATTTGACATCATATTTTCGAGCCTGCTAAGGGCATCTGAGACTTCAATTGTTCCCCATCCATTCCCTGATATTTTTCCCCATGCCTCATACAAAAATTTCTCATTTCTGGTAGCTTATGGCTATACATTCGACATAACTGAAATAGTAAATATATACATTTGTAGTTTTCCATACAAAAAAACATTTTTCAAAAATTGAGTGAGAGAACAGATTACTCCTCCATTGACGCTGGTATGTTAAGATCCAATCCAGTGAATTATTCTTCATTCCTCTAGTTGTTCTCCTCCATTTTGAGCTTCAAATGCTCACTTTGCTGACGCAACACATCCACCTTGTCCTCTAGTTACCGGATGCGCTCCTTATTTTTGCGAAGACTAATGCATGCTCGCCAAATAGGGAAAGGAGGAGCGTGTTTGATGATGATCAAGTGAAACTGACATTTCCTTTATTTATATGCAAGAAACCAAGTCACTTTTCACTTATTTACAACAAAAATCCCTAAAATTTTTCTTGGAACATTCAATTAGGACTAAAGGTCACAAGTTGACCTTAAGATAGCTTTATAAAATGATAAAACATAAGAAATACATCATAAATCCTTCATACGTGGGAGGAAAGACTTTCCAACATGACAACATGCTCCAAAAATGGGAATTTCCATTAATTAAGTGACAAAGTGGGTCCATGAGTGCTCTTCACTCCAAGGGACATCATCAAAGTGCATGGGTACACCTCTAAGTAACATCTCCTCCACCATGACATCATCATCAAGTTGGCTCACGTCACCTTCACAAAGCATCCATAGGTGATATGGAAGTCCGAAGATGAAATGTTGGCATCAATACATAGTGTACTACCCCATGGAAACCATCTAAGTAAGTCTCAATCATCATCTAGCATATGAAAGGAGGAAACTTCCATAAAACAATTATAATGACAACCTAGGGGCATCTTGGGTCCATTTGGGCACATTAGCAATCATGCCAATGCCTTAGCTTCTTGGGATAATGTTTCAATAATTGAAGGTGTAGCAAGTTGCATACAACAATATGGAGGCTTCTCAAATCCCAACACTCATCTCAGAAGGGGAAACATTGGGGATGCAACATATTATGTGCTCTCAAAACTAGTCAATATTTCCTTTTCATAGTGTTGGAGATTTGTCAAGCCATCCCTCAAGGGATCTTTGCTACATGTGTGATGAACCACCTCAAACATATGTTCAAGATAAAGTGAGATCAAAATCAGTAGAGGACAAAAACTATTAAAGTATCGTAGAGGACCTTATTCAATGTGAGGGGCAAAAAAATAGTTCACACAAACATTGAATTCAAATGTTTTTTAGATTAGGATTTGTAAGCATGTTACCACACTTCTTTAGGGATGACTATGCAATTCACCCTATTAGGTGCTACTGTCCCCTAAGGGGAAGTACATTTCATAGGTAAACCCATCAATCCATAGATAAATGTGATAACAATGGTCATGGAATGGGCAATACTTCATGGAAGATGGACATAGCCATGGTACTAGCTGAAGGAGGTCAAATATCTTTCAGAATAATAATTAGAAGAGGGATCAATCATAGATGCATGAGTCATTCCTTTTCTTGGCTTAAATTTTCCACCCTTCTGGTGTGCCTTTTGCTTTATTGATTTTTCTTCCTTTCTTGCATAGCTTTGGTGACCCAACTTTCTTTATGATTTTCCAATACCCCTTAAAGATGTGGCAATGTATCACTCATCCGGATTGGGACATTCATAACTTACTTTGTTTATATGAAGCATGAAATGCTTAGGAACATGATGATGGATAATGAGTGGGGTAGGGCTCATTCTATGATTTTCCCATGTGATTATTATGTTCCAACCACCTTTTACATTTTTCATTTTCCTTCATTTGCGACTTCATCTGCTTTTATTTTTATTTTAGCTTTAGGGAAATTTTTTAGCCTTAAATCGGAGATGAGGATATAGGGCACCAATCACAATAACCAATGAAAATCAACCCAAAAAATGGAGGTGGATATAGGTTAACATGGAGGGTGGTAAGTATGGATTACCTTGGGCATGCTATATCAACCACTATATCCCATTAGTTCCCCTCTTGACAGAAGGGACTTAGAGGAGGTAACATTGGACTAGGGTCAAAGGATAATCTCCTAGGTGAATCATGGGAACAAGGCTATAGTAAACAATATTCAATCATAGAGCTTGGCTAGCAATCTATATTAACATTCCCCAAACAATAAATTAATGCATATGATTATATAAATGGCTAATGTTCCTTCTAATAGATGACCCACAGTCCTTCAATAAATATGTTATATGTTAGAGAGATTTGACTAGACCATAGGTGGAGAGCTCTAAAGTAAACCTATTTGTGGATCATCATAGGGCTAATGGCTGGTTGGTTGACCAATGGGGAGAAAACGTTTATTCCTAGGGGTTACGCACTTTTGGTGGGTAACATTTGGCTCCAACTTGTAGATATGTGCTCATTATAGAGTGCATGATCCATGTGCTCGAAGGAGGAGTGCATGATAATCCCAACAATTCGTAATGCTCACAGACTTACTACTTGTACACTCATGGCAATTTTTTGATAGCAATTGAGCAGGGTGTTGGTCGTGACCATTGAAATACATGACAATTATAACGATAAATTGTTAGCTAAGATAAAATATAAAATCTAAATTGTATGCAAGTAATACCAAAATGTAGAGAATCAAAGATGGATGCAAAAACAATAATGCAAGGCACACAATCCTACACTAGTTACTTGTCCATTCACAAGTAATCAAGGCTCTCTAGATGATAAGCAATAACTCCTACCTTTCCTAAAATAATGTATGGTCCTTGCCAAAATTTATTGATTTTTGTATGCTATCCACGTGATTCTTTTCTCCTATCCCACAATAGGATCATACTTCCTTCTTCAGACTCCCTATATATAGTATTTTGTTAAAATTTAGTCTTAATATTCTCTTAGTTCTTATCTATTTGATCATAGGAAAAGGATCTATACTCATTTATTTTAATCAGTTGGTCAATCCTAGCTTGCACACCATATTTTTCATCAATGTTAGATTGCAAGCATGGGAGGATGGGAAACTACAGATGAATTGTTAACTTAGCTCCCAACCCATATACTAACTAAAAGGAACTTTTATTAGTAAATGCTTCAACAATAGTACGATCTACCGAAAAGTGTATTTGATCTTACTGTCCCAACTCTTCTTATTTTCACCAACTATCTTCTTAATAATAGTAATGAGATTCTTATTGTTGGATTCAACCTGGACGTTTCCTTGGGGGTAATAATTAGATGAATGGGAAAACACAATCCCATGTTTACAACATAATGAGGCGAGGACAATGGAGTTGAACACTCTAGCATTATTGTCACTATCTTGTATGGAACTGCAAATATGATGATAGTTCAATCCTCAAGAAAGATTATCACAACCTATTCATTTTCCTTTTTAGTTGATATAACTTAAACCCACTTGATAAACTAATCAATCGTAGTTAGAATGGACTTGTGCCTACTATCAAAGTTGTCCTTAAGCTCTTCAATATAATCAAGACCCTATTGTTGAAATGGTTCCTCAACTATCATAGATTTTAAAAGAAGGGCATGGATTTGTTTCTTCCTGGAAAAAAACTAGCATGGTTGGAAACATCTAACATGTTTATGTGTCTTAGTGAAAATTGTAGTCTAGTAAAACCTCTCCCTTGGGATTTAATGGGTTGTTTTTCTCGTTGCAAAATTTCCTCCATAGAATCATGCATCAAAGTATATGATATATTTTTTTGCTTTTTTATTCACACGTCTATGAATCACCCATCTTATTTTTTCGAACCTAAACCATAATGTCTTAAAAAAAATTCATAACTTTCAAACTCAAGACCTTTCTGTTGTAATCAATAATATGTGGTGGAACAAATAAGTTTCTTAGATAATAAATTTTTTTAGGGTACCAATCATCAATTTTAAACCTTTTGCAATGCCACACATTTGGTCACTCTCTCCTAATTAAAAGAATTTTTTGTTTTCCACAGTTAACATCTATGATAATCCTTAGCCTTTGATTATTTTATTTGGTATAATATCTAGGTTTTACTCTTGAATCTTGGGTATCCATTTTCCTCTATATCCCAAACAATATTGTTGATTCAAGGCATCTTTAACTACAAGGTATGGAATGCAGGAGGTAATTTTGTTGTATCCTATATAAGTTCTAAAATATTGGAGGGAATTAACAAAGGAAAACACTTGCCTCTCAATGAATGTATATCTAACCTCAACATCTCTATGGGTGTTGCTTGTGAATGCATTTTGTCTCTCATTTCCCTTGTCATATTTTTACACAAGGATCCCCACAATTGTTCTTCCAAATAAAAGGAGTAAATAATAATATCCTTTGAATAATTTATCCTCATAAAACAAGGGATTTTGTGATTATTTCCTTGATTTATTAAAAAAAAAACTTACTCTTTTCATTTTGTTAGTGTCAGTCTTTCCAGCCTTCCTCCAGTGATCAAATATGCTCTTACAAAGTGGTCTCAGAGTGTCAAGGTCAAATTTTGTCATTTCAGTGAGTCTTCAAGCAAAATTTGGTCACTAGACATTAGGTCTAGGGTTTGCTTTCACTCCTTCTAAAGTTGTCCAAATGTCGGTCCATGTCATCATTCTGCTGAGTCTATCATCATTCATAGGGTTGTCATTATCATGTCAGTGTCTAATGAGTCATTTTACACCTTGTTCATGCTTCAGTTGCACCTAGGCAAGGTCATTTCCCTCTCCTAGGGTTTTGAAAGCTAATTTCTCTTGGATGGTCAAATCATTAGCAAAACTTGTATCCAGATGTTCATACACCTTCCCCTATCTTTCATGTACCTTATCAAACACTTCCCATCACTGAGATTCCCCAAATTCCTCATTTTTCCACAAACCCTAGTTTCTTGCTACAACTTGGCGATTTTCTAGGTTGGACCTGTGTTTTGCCCTTTTAGACCCCTTCCCCTCACTCGATCTCTAAGATTACACTTTCCCCTATTTCCTAACATCCCTCCCTACTTCCAAAAATTTTCCCAAGAATTTAGAAGCCCCTCATCCACTTCATTTCACTTCATTTCCAAAAAATTCCTTGTTTCACACATCGGGATAAGTTTCACTCAAAAGATGTTCAGAGCAATCAAAGATGAATTTTGGAAAACTGAGAGAGTTTTTTATCCACAACATGCCAAAGAAGAAAAACCTCCTTCACTTTTTACACAGGTGTCATGGTTTTAGAGAAATGTCAAAAATATCGTTGCCTCAAGAGAATCGAATGCACCTTTGAAGTGACCTTGGGAAAATGAAGTTTTATCCTAGATTGGTTGGCCAAATGACTTTCTTGATGAGTCAAATGATAATTAGACACAAAGATATTTCCAATGAGCTATCATGAGCTCAATTTTGAGTTGAGAAAGGCATTCAAAAGTTGACGGCAACAGCACTCTGCCTTGAGGCAGCCTCATTTGGCACATTTTGACCAGTCTTGGGAGATTTGATTTTCGACAGGGAAACTGAACTCCAAATTGAAAAATTCTAGTTGTGTTGGAAAGTAGACTCAAATACCTTTCCAAAGAGCTATCCTTTGCCTGATTTCGACACCGGGAAGGCCTCCAAACGCCTCCTGCAAAATGCACTACGTTATTGAGGGCGCGCTACGCATCAGCACAGTTTTTCCAGTGCAAAATTACTCGTGCGCTACACACCAGGGGCGCGCTATGCGTTGGGAATTCTGCCGAGAAATTCGCCAGCAAGTTTTCAAATCCTTTTCTAACTCAAGCAAACTACAGGATGGTCATGTAAGCCTTGCCGGAGTGAATTTCACCTTGTCACCCGAGACTATTGCTCAGGCCACTGGGATACCAAATGTAGGGGAGGAACAGCTGAAAAGGGCCGATAGAGATCATGCATTATTGAAACACATGGTTATGCATTACAAGGTCCGGAGCCTAGTTTGCAAGGTGCGAATTAGGAGTCTTAAGGCAAAATTGAGGAAAAGGGTCAAGAAGCAAAAATGACAAAAGGAGCTTGATCGTCTTGGGATTTTGGACGAAACCTCTTTGAATAAGCATAGTACTTGATTGGGGACCCCCAGCCCAAATTTCAAGAAATTCGGGGAAAATTTTGTCAATTTTGAATTTTTTATGTAAAAAACAGGTTTTTGGGCTCAACGCGTAGCGCACCGCGCGCTACCCTGAAGATGGGGAGGCCCAATTCAAGAAAGGTTTGCATTTTTGGATTTTTCATGATAAAATATACCTGATTAGCCACTGCCAAGACATTTCATCAAGTTTTGGGCCCCCAAAAGGTCAAAAAACATGCAAAAATGACCTTCTGCCCCTTTTTGGACACACAGGAAGCAGTCTTGGGAGAATTCACTTTTGGAGGGGAAAATGGGCACAAAATTGAGAAATTCCACTTGGGTTGGAAAGTAGACATCCAGACCTTTCAAAAAAGCCCACCTGAGCCTCATTTGGATACAGGGAAGTGCCCCAAAAGTGGGCTGAAAGGAGCGCTACACGTAGAGATTTGGCGCGCTACGCATCAGGGAAAATTTCCAGTTTTTCATCTACAGCTCAGGAATTCGCCCAGCTTTGACCAGTTTTGACTTGTGATGGGATTTTTCACCCTCCTTGATGTAATTGATGTAATTTTATGTTGACTTGACACTTATTTACCTATTCTAGATGATCCATTCATAAAATAGCAAACATTTAATGAATGAATTGGTTTCCTAGCTTATAGAGGCAAGTTGTTTTGACTGCCTAGATTATAGTGCTTTGTTTAGAATTGGTTGAAACAGCTCCTAGGATGATGAGCTCGACCCCTAGAGGCTAGGGAATGGGTTGGCATGGTCTATATTATGTATTTTCTAAATCATTTTCATGGTTGGAGAGGTTGGACTCTTGAGGGATAAGCTTAGACTGTATTACACATTGTATCTCTGCAATTTTGGCAAAGGAAAGACCAGGGTTTTGCAGCACTATTTGGGATTCCTGTGGTTATTTGTGTTGATGGTGTGTTTCTCTCATGTACTTGTAAGTTTGTTATGTGTATCATTTTCCTACTATTCTCTTCTGCAAATTAAACAAATGAAGTGTTGAGGTAGAATTCATAATCTTGTATGCTCTGCCTTTAAGTTTGTTTAATATCCATGTTTTCATCTGTTTAAGGAGAACTCCTAAAAGTTTCTCGCTCTCCTTAGCTCCTCACCAGTCATATCTATCCATTCAATTCCTTTAAAGACATCAGGACGATTGCCTACCTTGCCCCAAAAAGACCTCTGCAAAAACTGTGTCACATCCCCGCACCCAAAATTGCCTTTCCCTGTTTTCCAACAAAACCCTAAAAATCTTAAATCAAATTATCTTTATCAATTTACTAGCCTAAAATCAGTATTCATATCGGTCATCTCAGCCCCTTTGAAGACCTTTTGCCGAGATAGACCCAGAGAGAGCCCTCTCCTGTCCTCGTAGGGCTAGCTACGAGGCTGAGCTTGGTTTGATGTTGACTTGAGTTTCGCCTTCCTCAGCCTGAGGCAAATTCGAGCGCTAACACATTCCATAAAAATGAAACATGCTTCTTTAGGAGGTTATGCATGGGTTTAACAATCTTGACAAAATTTGGGAAATACATTCTTATGAAGTTAATATTGTCAAAGATATATCTTACTAAACTTTCTTGCCCTTGGGAGGGGAGATAGCCTTAATTGCTCCAATCCTTTCAAGATCGATGCAAATCCTTAATTAGAACTTGGCTAGGTGAAAACTCAATTTTTTTACCTTCACCTCACTGATTTATTTTATATACATATAGAATCTTGTAGGAGATGTGGAACACAAAATACATGTTTAAAATGACTTTCATCTAACTAAACTATTCTACAAACTAAGAGATCTATCGTCATGAAAAAATAATTGTTCGGTGTTACATTTATTAAGCGAAGAAAAATGGATTTATCCCTAACCATATGAAAATATGCTCTATAATCAATATGTAATTCGTAAACTTCCATGGATATTCCACTTGAAAATTCACTAGAACAAATCTAATGAAATATATTGAAAACCCAAATCTAAACTATGAGGGTTAATTTTCCTTGAGCACCCAACTTTATTAAATTATTGATGTTGCTTATCCATGCAATATATGAGATAAAAGAAAAATAGAGAAAAGTGAAAACATGAAAACTCACAAACCATAATAACACAAGATGCTGAAAATGCAACAAGAAATTCCTAATTTAATTTTCCCTTGAATTAAATTAGGAGAAAATCGAAATTCCACATCACAAGACAACTTGAATGAGTTAACTGAGTTGTGATCACTCATTTAGCTTGGGTAATTTGAGTTGAGGGCTTAAATTGAGTTTGTACAGTGATTCCTAAATTTTAGGAGCCTACGTTGAGTTAATTTCAATTGTAACAATTTAATTCAGTTAAATTGAGTCCTTGGGAGGGGATATAGCGTTAATTGTTTCATTCCTTTCAGGATCGATGCAAATGATTTCTTTGGAGACCACATTCCCAAGGACTTTCCCTTGATCAACCCAAAGATAGACTTTTTGTGTTTAGTGAGATACCATGTTTCCTACATCACTTAAATGCCATTATTAAGTGTTGGGAATGATCTCCCCTTTTCTTAGAGGCCACAATCAAATCACGTTGGTATATTTCCATGATATTTCCAATAAAAACTCTAAATGCAAATTCCATGGCTCATTTGAATAAATATCCAACATTTAAAAGATCAAAAAACATTCCAAAAAACTTATAAATTCCTCGAGGTGTTGTGAAAGAGGTTTTTAGTTGACACTCTTCCTTAACCAAAACTTTATTGTACCCAAAAAATCCATCTAACATGGACATCAATCCTGCACTTGTAATCCCTTATAAAAGGGTTTCCATGTTAGGTATATGGTAATTGTATTTTTGGCACACTTATTTAAGTCTTATGAAGTCAAGACACATCCTAATATTACCAATATTTTTCCCATTTACTATAGGGTTGGATAACCAAGAAGAGTCCCTAATTGGGGCTATGATTTTAGCATCAAGGATCTTTTATAACTCTTCTTTTACCAAGGGGGGCAACTTTGGGTTTATGTTTCGTAGCTTTTTCCTATCTAGCATAGCTCTCTACATCAAGGAAATAGTATGCTGAATTATATCCTCACTACAAGCCTTTAAGTCCTAGTATAACCGGGCAAATATATCCTTAAACTCATAGAATAAATTTTCAAGCTCCAATTGATCATGTTGCGTCATTCCTTTCCTAACCTTGATCATTTGTGGGTTTGATTCCAATCATATATTTATCTCAATTGTATCATGTGATGAATTTGTTTCCCTTTCAAGTTTACACCTATTATTCTTGTCAAAATATTTTTCTAAGGGAATTGTATTTTTAGGTTTAGATACTACATGCACATCCTTGGGTGCATAATTTTGAAAGATTTAATAGTAATATTGATCATTATTTTGTAGGATATTAAGGATATGAGTATCATTATAAAAAAATTGCCAATTCTCATAGTTATTAGGTATGGATAGTCTAAAGATAACTTCCATGGTAAATTCTCCTAGGTTAAAAATGGCTTCATGAGGTGGTTGCAAGTTGGTAGTAGCAACGACCAAGGAATATACTAAAGCATTCTTCTCTCTTAGAACAACATATATATTAAAACTCCCAAAGCATTCATTGGCATGGCACACAAAATATTTGTACTTCCTAAAATTTTTGTTCTTTGTGTTGAAACTCCCCTTTGTCTAAGACCCAATCAGGTTATAGTCTCCTATAACTTTCAATTGTCTTATTTCTTTGTTAAGTGCTATAAACAATCCTAAGTGAGTGCTTCATATTCAACAATGTTATTGTTGCATTCAAATACAAGTCTATATGAGAACATGATGTACTTTTCAAAAGAAGCTATTATGACAATCTTAGCCCCAACATTGGATTTGGAGTAAGCTCCATCAAAGTACATAGTCCAAACTTGGACTACATACTCCTCGGTGGTATTTTCTTTTGTAGATGCCCACCAATTCATAAATTAACAATATTTACCTTCCTCGTGATTAAAAACAATACATTATTTTTCTACTTTGTGTTATAAGGTGGGTTGTCTAAAGATCAAAGCGAAGGAGCCCTTCTCTACAGGGATTTGAATGTAGAACATATCGATTTGGATTGTGTCCCCTAGATTGGCTTCCCACTCCCTAGGTAGCAACATGCACCATGAGTCAGGAATGTCTATTATGATAACAGTGACAAGGATTTTCTTTTCAGAGTGTCCATGTGAAAATGTTGGAAATTTTTTATAACTCCACATACTTCAATATCCCTAAAATCAATATCATAGACATTCTTATATGGTCTGTTTATTTTAGACCCATTTGATTCATTATCCTCGATGGAATTACATTGGTGGAAGTTCATGAATCCAACATGCACTTATATAGGAGGAAACCACTGATTTCCAAGGTTATGAAAAAGGAGGATGTTATTCATTGCATTGTTAGGTGTATAGGATAACTGGAGGATCCATACCACACGTTCCTTCCAATATTTGAGTTTCTAAGTTCTTATGAAAGCGTTATTGTTTATTTATCTATTATTTCTCAATTTCCCTAATATGGAGATCAATAGCATTATAACTATGGACTATTGTAGGGATCCATTTACTAAATATGTGGTCAATATTGCTCGCAAAAATCACTTTAGGAGAAATAATTGTATTAATACAAGGGGATTTAGGTCAAGATTATCATATTTATTAGTAGCACTATCTCGAGCTTGCTTGGTGATAATAAGACCTTTGTCCTTGAGGAGATGAGAAAATTCTCCTTCAAATGCTTCAAGGTCTGTAGATCGTATCAATTCATTAAGAGGTTTTAGTTATTTTTGGATGATTGCAACAAGATGATTGAACCTTTTGTTAAAATCTCTAATGCATTCATATGTTTGCTTCTTTATCAAAAGGAAGTCATTGTATAATTCTACATAATCCACTTCTTCTACCTATTTAAATAAGATGACATCTACGAAATATTTCCATGACTATATGTACTTGTCTAGAAGAGATCAATACTATGTTGTAGCATTCCCCCCTAGAGATATGGAAAACAGTCTCATAAATACATCATTTTATAAATCCTCACCAATGTGAAAGGCACAAACTACACTAAAGGAATATAGAATCTTTTCAGGGTCGTTAGATGGATTTCCTTGGAATACGAAAAACCATTTATGGTCGCGAGACATAGGGTTTGGAAACCACACTATCCTAGTCAAATCAAGAGGAAGGATGGTTTATCAAATCCATGGTGTTATGGATACAACCATATTGAGCCTATTAAGGACAAGATTATTAGTGGTATCCATAGATGATATTTGTTAGGTTTTAATTGGATCGAGCTTTTCTAAATTTTGTTTCATAGTTAGGACTCACCAGGTGAGAAATTTTAACCTTGGCTTTGAGATTTTCTCATTAAAAAGGATTGAAGCATATACCTCAAATTACAAGGATAATAACTCAACTCCACAAAAACGATGTCAATAATATTCCACAAAATCTAGCAGGTCTAGTGCAAAACCTCATTAGGCAAACCAAGTCTTATGGCAATATGAGATCTACAACCGTTGTCACCTTAAGGGCTTCTCTCTTGATATTTAGTGGTGGATGTTAACAACATAAGGGAGGCTTATCCAAAAAGTCTCATGGGATTGTTGACGTAAGGATTCCAAGACAAATGATTCTCTAAGGAAATAACAGACAAAGCACCTAAAAAAATCTTCGACAAAGGAGGGTTTAAAGGTGATTAAAGTCTAATGGTTGGGGAAGAAGGTGCTTGAAAAACCTTGAATGCCAAGACAATAGTTACTAATGTTCAAGGATTCTTTTCATGAACATCTATATATTAGAAGAAGGATGTCGTTACGAACAAAGTTTGTATTCTGCAATAAACTTCAGAACACTTGGTAAATGAAGAGATCCATTAGGGATAAAAAAAAATTATTGAATAATATATAAAATAATTGACGATATTATTACAAATGAGGGTGAGGGCCTGCTTATATACCTAGGAAGGTACCCCTTCATAAACGGTCATGTCCTTTGAGACATGTCTCTTCAATAATAATTACTAGTTAATTAATCATTATTTATGACTATATATATATATATATATATATATATATATATATATATATATATATATATATATATATTATTCATAACATTTCCTTCCTCGTCAAAAAAGCTTTGTCCTGAAAGCTTACTAACGAAAAGGCTTGATCTCTTTTTCTGTTTCGAAAGTCTTTTCACCTCAGAACTATCATCTTTGTTGATACAAGACAATATGATCCTCTGAGTGACAAACAAAATTGTCGAACTGAGAATAGATCTAACCATCCTAAATCAATTTTGTAGAAATTCATTGTAGATTCAAACTGCTAATTGTAATTTACTAAAACAATAGACTTGAATCTACTCTACTCATCAATGAAAACAATTAAACAATCGCGAAATCATCAAGCATAAAAGAGGAAGAATTCAATCAACACATTTCTAAATGATTTCCCGGGGAAAGCCACAACTAAAGACTCGTGTTATATGTATATTGCATTAGTTAGAAAATATGAGAAGATTACAATGCTTTGCTCAAGCACTAGCAACCTCTGCATTATCTCTATCTGTCTCATGGCTTCCTATACATGCCCAGGCCAACACTTAACCAATTTCCCTCTTGCCCAAGTCCCTATTTCCTTGCATTTTTTCCTTGGGAATTAGCCCCCTATTAATTAGGGAAATTCCTCAATATGAATTGCACAATCCTCATAGGCCTTCCTCTAACTGCATGCACCACCTGTACAATTCATATGATTATATAACCGATAGTACATTGTCCCTGAACTCCAATCTCAACTAAGTAACTCTTAGATCTAACATGCATGAGTTATTTATGAGTGGATCATTAGTTAATTAGTTGAACACATGAAGCAACACCCGACTGTTTGACCTCCTACTAATTCCTCCATTAGCTATAACTAGTTTAACTAAGTTTAACTAAATTAATTAATTACAACTCAAAATAAACTCAACTAGGGTCCTATAATGTAGGAGACACTTTACATGACTCAAGTTAGACCCTCAACTCGAATTAATTGAGCCAACTAAGTCAATATAACTTAGTTAACACGTACAAGTTGTTTTCTGGTGTGGCATTACAATTTTATTCCTAATTTAAATTCAAGGACAAAATTAAATTAGGATTTTCTTGTTGCATTTTCAACACTCCCTCTCAACAAGAAAGGGATTATCAGATACCCCAATCCTACCTCTAGGAAACTCAAATTTGCCTCTTGATAGTGCCTTAGTAAAGGTGTCTACATCATGTTCCTCTGTAGGAATGTACTCCAAGAACATAATTATCCTCTGCACACAATATCGTAGATGGTGATACCAAATGTCGATATGCTTGGACCGATCATGAAAAACTGGATTCTCAGAGAGTTTGATACAACTATGATTGTCACAGTAAATCACTGTAGGATCATTCTGCTGATCAAATAACCCAACAAGGATATTCATCATCCAGATAGCCTCTCAAGTAGCTTGACTAGCATCCATGTACTTTTCTTATGTTGAACTGAGTGCAACTGATTTGTGCTTCCTGTTGCACCAAGAAACTGTTGTTGAACCAATACTGAAGATTCCCCCTGATGTTCTCTTCCTGTCGGATGGAATCCCTACCCAATATACATCTGTGAAGCCTTTAAGCTTCACTCCCTCTTTCCATTTGTACCAAAGACCAAACTGAGTGGTGCCTCTGAGGTATCTCAACACATGTTTAGCTACCTTCGAATAGAGTTTGGGTGGCTTAAACATTTCTTGACTAATCTAGTTAATTGTAAAACATATGTTTGGTCATGTGTTGACCAAATGCATAAGTGAATCCACAAGCTTCTTGTAAATAATAGCCTCCACTACTTCACCTGAAGTAACATCTTCCTTCCTCCAATTCCCTTCTAGAGGAGTATCCATAGGTTTTTTTTCTCTCCATGTGGAACTTCTTCAATATCTTGTTGGCATACTTTTCATTAGATACAAACAATTTCTCATCTCCTTGTCATACTTCCATACTAGAGAAATAATGCATGAGCCCGAGGTCCTTCATCTGGAATTCTCTCGCAAGATCCTATTAGCAATATTTTACCAACTACTCATCACCTATTAGAATTAAATCATCGACTTATAATACTATAATCAACAATTTAAATTCAACCACAATATGGTAAAGGTTCACATCCGCTTCACTTTTGATGAAGCCCAACCTGGTGAAATAATAGTCAATCATGGTGTACTGAGCACGAGGTGCTTGTTTCAATCAATACAGTGCTCGCTTGATTTTGCACACATGCCAATCTCAATTGAAGGTCTCAAATCCTTTTGAATGCTCAATGTACACCTCTTCCTCAATCACTTCGTTGAGGAATGTTGTATTCATATCCATCTGATGTATCTTCCATCCCATCTGCGTTGAAAGTGCTAGAATAGATCTAATTGAAGAGTACCCTGCTACTGGAGAAAAGGTCTCCTCGTAATCAATTCCCTCGACATGAGAGAACCCTATGGCCACAAATATAGCCTTGTGTTTCTCCACACTCCCATCAGTTGCTTGCTTTACCTTGTAAAGCCATTTGGAACTCATCACTGACTTATCGATTGGTCTTGGAACCACTTCCTACACACTATTTCTAATAAAGGAGTTATACTTCTCTACCATGGCATCAACCCATATAGGTTGTTGCACTGCTTCCTCAGATGAGGATGGCTTAATCTCTACACTCTCGCTCATCATAGCCATGTAGCCAGTGTACCAATCTGGTGACCTCCTCTGCATGCATTGTGATGTGGGTGCTCCCACATTCTCTCTAGCATCATGCATCAATCTGTCAGCTTCTCTGGTGCACTTTCTTCCATCTCTAGGAGTCTCTGCATGAGTGGGTGCTTCCACTCTCTACTCCTTTGCATGTGGCTGCTCCACATCATTCCGAATTTCTTCCTTTGGAGCTAAAATCTCCTCATTTACATGTAACTAAATCTCCCTCTCAAGGGAACATATGATGGCCATCTCTTCATCGAACTTCATTTCTCTATGAATCATTGTCATCACGTGAGATGGCAGGTACACCCGATAGTGGTGAGGTGTATCAGTGTACCCCACAAACATGCCCAACTCAGTTGTTGGCTCTAGATTTTTCCTTGCATCCTTCGTAACATCGCAGTAAAATGATGAACCAATTATTTTGAAGTGTGTCGCATCTGGTTTCTTCCTTGAAAAATATTCTTTTGGTGTACTCAATCTGAGAATTCGATGAGGACTCCTGTTCTGTACATATACAACCATGTTGCATGCTTCATCCCACAAGTGCAACGATAGTCCATAATCATGTAACATCACCCGTTTAGATCCCACAATACTTATGTTCTTCCTTTCAGCCACCCCATTCTATTGTGGGTTATGGGGTGCTATTAACTCCCATTGAATGCCTTCTGATGCACAAAAGTTATTGAATTCATTCGACACATAATCTCCACCGTTATCGCTCTTGAGAGCTTTCAATTTCCTGCCAATGGCTTTCTCAACAAGTGCTTTATATTCACAAAATTTAGAGAACGCATGAACTTTCTTTTGCATGAAGAGAAGCTAACACTTACGTGAGAAATCATCTACAAATATTACATAATATTTGTGCTTGGCCATGGAGGCTGTCGAGAATGGTACACACACATCAGAGTGAACTCTTTCAAGGATTGCTTGCGCTTGACTGTCATTATCATGAAAGTTGGATTTCGTGTACTTCCCCAACATACACCCTTTACATGCATCTCTTTTCTCTAGTGCACCCTTGGGAAGTCCTCTAGAAATATGCTACATGATCTTCAAAGATCCACAGCGCAAGTGGCCCAATCTTCTATGCCACAATTCACCGATATCTTAGATTTTCACCTTCTCTGCTTTTATGCTCAAAGCAACACATTTTTATACATCCAATTAATATAGCTTCTTCACTCGAACCCTAATTCACTTCACTTGTCCTGAGGCTATGTGACGAAGGAAATCCTTTCATTTTCTAAATATCACATCATAGCCATGCTCCTCCAACATAGCAGCTGAAACCAAATTATTCTTCATACCCAGAACATACATGACATCTTTTAATGTGAGAGGAGAACCAGACTCCCTTTGAAAAGTAATAGTATCGATGTTGGTCGCGCTATACCTTCCATTATCTCAAATTTTGATGTTCATCTGGAGGTCCTTCTCCTCCAAGTCACTGAATAATTCTTTGTTTCTGTTTATATGGAACGAGGCTCCACTATCTAGATACAACAAACTATCCATCACCGATGTCACCATGCAAGTAATGAGGGTGAAATCCAACTCAAATTGTGTAGCAAGAGCTTCACCTGCCGCTCCTCCTGAGGGCTTCTTGTTGGCCTTCTTGTGTGGACATTTCATGGCATAATGTCCCAGCTCGTGACAATGAAAACATTTAATCTTCGATAAGTCTTTTTCTTTTCTACCTAACTAGAATCTAATATTGAATGGGATGACTTCCCTTTCCCTTTCTTTTCCTTTATATCCAAGGCACAATTATCCGCATCATCATGCTTGGATGAGGATCCCTCTCTGGTGTTCCGTCAAATATCTTCTTGCACCAAGTCGGACCACAAACTCTCCCACTCTAGTATATTCTCTCTTCCATTTACCAAATCTTGGTAGTTGTGCCATCTCTTAGGAAGGCCTAGAAGTGCTAGGTTGACCAAATAATCTCCAGCAATTGTAAAACCAACACTTCCAAGCTCATCTCAACATTAGGTGAACTTGGTCAAGTACTTTGGTATTGTGTCGCCCTTTTCCATCTTGATTTTCCTAACCTTATCCTTCAGTGCCAACTTCCTATGGTCGTTGTTTTTTTGAAACAATTATGTCAACGCTTTCCACATTGCATATGGAGTCTCCTTCCCATGGAGGTTTGAGACAATATGATCTCAAACTCCTAGTATGGTCCTTCTCGACTTTGCAACATATTGTCTCCACTTTGCTAGATCTTGAGTATCAATTATTAGAGGCTTAGGAATATCTTTGTCTATGAATTCCTTCATCTTGTTGTCTTCCAACATTTCCTCCATCCTGTCTTTCCAAGCAATATAGTTTGAACTACCTTCAAGGGAATATTTGAGTCTCAATCTGTAGAACGAAATCTCGCTGGCTCTAAAGAATGATACTGCAAATTTGATTTCTCCAGCAAAATACAAAATTGTATTCTCCTCTTCTAGAGTGATTTCTGCTATGATACCATGTAGGAATTCCTTGTATATTTAAACTGCTAATTGTAATTTACTAAAACAATAGACTTGAATCTACTCTACTCATAAGAGGAAACAATTAAAACGATCGTGAAACCACGAAGCATACAAGAGAAAGAATTCAATCAACACATTACACAATGATTTCTTGGGGAAATCCATAGCTAAAAACCTTTGTTATCTGTAACTTGCATTAGTCATAAAATATGACAAGATTACAATGCTTTGCTCAAGCCCGAGCAACCTCTGCACTATCTTTATCTGTCTCACGACTTCCTAGACAAGCCCAGGCCAATACATAACACTTTCCTACTTTCCAAAGTCCTTATTTCCTTGCGTTGTTTCCTTGGGAATTAATCCCCTATTAATTAGGGAAATTCCTCATTATGAATTGTGCAATCCTCATAGGCCTTCCTCTGACTACATGCACCACTTGTACAATTCAGATGATTATACAACTAATAGTACATTGTCCCTAAACTCCAATCTCAACTAGGTAAACATCTTATGCGTGAATCATCAGTTAACTTGTTGAACACATGAAGGCACACCCCAATGTCTGACATCCTACTAGTTCCTCCATCAGTTGGAACCAGCTTAACTGATTTTAACTCGTTTAAATTGAATTAATTAATTATAACTCAAAATAAACTCAACCAGGAACCTTATAATGTATAGAGACACTATACATGACTCAAGTTAAACCCTCAACTCGAATTAACTAAGCCACTAAGTCAATTTACCTTAGTTAACTCTCAGAAGTTGTTTTGTGATGTGTAATTACAATTTTATTCCTAGTTTAATTCAAGGACAAAATTAAATTAGGATTTCATTGTTACATTTTCAACAAATCTTCTGTGGAATCTTTATGCTATTGGAAACTTGTGATGAATTGTTATTACTGGATTGAATTATGCACATTCAGTATTCTTCAAAACATAAGTTTGTTGTTTTTTATCTCAGTGATACAGATATGCAAATTGATTGAGTTGTCTGCTCTTGTGATTAAGATGTAGATAAGGAGTTCTTGTAGTTTGAGTTTCCCTTATCATGTGTGTGGAAATTTTCTGATTTACTTCAGGTGTTGATGTTGTTGAGTTGGTTACAATATCTTCATTTTGAATTTTCATTGTATGAACTGCAACATCTGAGTGTGTCTTTTCTTCAACTGACTTCACTTCTTCTTGAGTTATCATATTCACTTGATTGGTATTCATTTCTTTCTCTTCAACTTAAATTTTGTCATTTAAAGATTTCGATGCTTCCTTTTCAATAAATTGTGTACCTTGTTTTCCAAAGTCTTCTTATCCTTCTAAAGCTTCTTGATTTGCGTTAGTAATTTTTACCTATGGTCTTTAAGCCGAGAAACTTCTTCATTTTTGTCAGCAATGATTTTGTCAACTTCTCATTGCGTATTTTGTAGTACTTTTTTTACCTTCTTGAAAAATTGCTTTTGAAATATCTTGTATGTTTTCTAGTGTTGTTGAATTTGGCTTCAAGGTAACATCTTCTAGTGTTCTTTTTTTATTCTTGTAGGAAAATGTTAAAAACATCTTTTTTTGTATTTAGGATGAAGGATACTAGAGTCTCCATCCAAGGCCAACCCAAAATAATGTCACCTTAATTGTTCCATAGAGTTTGAATAGAGAATTGTGATGTAAATGTATAATCCCTATGTTTCATTGTAACTTGGTTATATCATATTGTTTTTTGTTAAGAGAGTCTAATCACTAATTAGTTTTTGATTTTAGGGTTTATATAGTTTTTACCTTCAGCTTGTGAAATAGAAATAGTGACATTTTTTCCTGCAAGAGTCCCCTTAATTTTAAATAGCATTGGGGCACAACTAAATAAAGTTTTTGAAAATCTTCCTTTTCTTATTTATGAATTAAGCTCCATTCTTGATCTCGATTATTAAATACTTTTGCCCCCCCTTTTTATTAATTAAAACTATAAAAGTACACCTTTTTTATAACTATAACTTTCACTTATTTTTTAATTAATTACCTCTTTTACTAAAAGTTGAAATATATATATATATATATATATATACATTTTTCCTTTCCCTCAGAATTCCAAAGTAATCTTGTAATCTTTATGTAGCCACGATTTTTAATATAATCCCTTGGACTTTTTACTTCAAACCTGCCTTTTAACTTCTATAATAATATTTGTTTTTTTTTTTTTATATAATAGAATTATAATTTTTTTTAAATGGTCTTTTATGAAAATATTTTTCCTTCTATATAAAACAATGTTTATTAATTTTCCATTTTCCCACTTTTATAACCTTAGAATATAAGGTTATTATAACTTTATCAAATGGTAATGAACAGGTATGACCATTCATTAACCTTCAATATGACCATTCATTAACCTTCAACCTTCAACGATTCTTTTTCTACCATACTCTAAAGCCTAGAAAATGGAGGTATACTTGTGTGCTTATTTTCCTCTTTGCACTTATTGGCTATTTTACTCACGTACAAACACCAAAAGAAAACAATGTTGTAATTTTATTATTATTATTATTATTTTGTATTGATAGCGAATGGATTTCGCTGAAAAATTAGACTTGATTGGTGGGTTTTGGATGTAGGGTTGCTGGTGGTGATCATGTGAGGCTGCAAGCAACAAAGAGGACGGTGGTCGTATTTGGTCCTTGCAACATCTGATGTAGTTGGCAATTGCGGCAGTGGTGATAGTAGAACAGTGCCAACAATGGTGATGGACGATAACAACTTTTGTTAACGACGATGGGGTGCAAAATCGGGTTGCCTAGTTTGTAATGGCTGCGACTACTATTCATTGAGGCTGCACTGGCTTTGTGGCTACGGTTCTCCTTTTTATTATATATTTTCTTATATCATTTTTATTATTTTATTATTATTTCGTAAGTTGGTAATCTATTCATTAATGAAAAGGGGAGTACATAGATACCAAAAAAGAAATGGTCTCACCCTGACTAGGTTTGTTGACCAATGCTAGTTTGGCATTATATACAAGAAAAAGAGACTAAAGGGAGCAGTCTAGATCCCGAAAGGCAAAAAGCACCAAAATACATTCAAAATAAATAAAACACATGTCACCATGCTTAATCGTATGTAGTAACAAAAGCTGGATTATTTGGCCCGATCCCTGGAGGGGGAGGATGACGATATGAACATCTAACATGCTGCTCAAAATGAGATAGCCAGGTTTCCAACTTGTCTACCTTGTTAGCGAGTAGATTTTTCCCCCATAAAACCACCACCATTCTTTCATGGACATGACATTGAAAATATTGCCACTGATTAAGCATCTCCATCATAGCCTCATGTTCTTCCTCGTGAGTCCTATCTTGCGCCTCCAGAAGGTCCTTCAATTTTTTTATCAGATTTTGTTGAGCCATGGAACGACTAGGAGGGCCTGCTTGCCCACTCCTAGCTGTGCCTTTGCAACCACGCCGACTACTGTGCCCCTCGGTGCTGGCACCACGATTTCGGGCAGCCCACAACCGCCTGCAACCACCGCTCTCTATTTTTTATTATTATTTGTTTTTTATTTGTAATTTTTTTTATTTTTTATTTTTTTTAATGTAAAAGTTTTTATCTTGACTCCCTTTAAAAAAAAAAAAAAAACTAATATATGATCTTTTTTCCTTTTTTCTTTCTCTTTTTTTGATCTTTTTTTGTATTGATTTTAATTCTAATTTTATCTATTTATTCTTATTTATTGAATGGCCAAAGGCCTGATGGCAAAATGGAGAAGCTCCAAACTCAATGTATCGAAACACAATTGCATGACAACAATGTTGATGAAGAGTTGATGGCCAAAGGCCGGATCAGACTGGCTTTGTGTAGCGGTTTAGCAGCTAAAGGATCGAACAACTCTGATACCAATGTTACAAACAAAGTTCGTATTTCGCAATAATCTTCAGAACACTTGGTACATGAAGATATCCATTGAGGATAAAAATATATATATTGAATATTATATAAAATAATTGATGAGATGTTTACAAAAGAGGTGAGGGCCTGCTTATATACCTAGGTAGGTGCCCCTTCACAAATGGTCATGTCCTTAGAAACATTCCTTTTTAATACTATTTTTTTAAGCACAATGAGTAGTGTTTTTATATATATAAATCACGCCCGTTCGCTGCAAAATCGGGATTTGACATCATATTTTCGAGCCTGCTAAGGGCATCTGAGACTTCAATTGTTCCCCATCCATTCCCTGATATTTTTCCCCATGCTTCATACAAAAATTTCTAATTTCTGGTAGCTTATGGCTATACATTTGACATAACTAAAATAGTAAATATATACATTTATAGTTTTCCATACAAAAAAAAACATTTTTCAAAAATTGAGCGAGAGAACAGATTACTCCTCCATTGACGTTGGTATGTTAAGACCCAATCCAGTGAATTATTCTTCATTCCTCTAGTTTTTCTCCTCAAACTTGAGCTTTAAATGCTCAATTTGCTGACGCAGCACATCCACATTGTCCTCTAGTTACCGGATGCGCTCCTTATTTTTGAGATGTAGCTCCTGCATGGCCAGAGCCTCATTTTGTTGTTGATGGATACATTGCTACATAATAGCCAGACCTTCCCAAATTTCCAAATTTTATTGCATACAATCCTTACAGACATTCCTATTGTTGCCACATTCCCGAGCTTTTCCCTCCCTCAACTAACTTTTCCTAGCCCTGTGGCGGCCCTAGGAACCGAACATAGAGCTTTCCTTTGCTGAATTATTGTGCATGCTCATGATCTTTTCCAGTATGCCACAAGCCCCCAAATCCATAATGTTTCTGACACTTAACCCAGAGTGCGTGATGTTCTGCTCCAAATCCCCCACCTAAATTTGCTTATCTGCAAAATACTTTACCTCACTCAGATAACCAACACTCTGCAAATCAACACACAGGTTCCCCTAACGAATAAAAACTCCTCCATAGACCCCCCCTGAAGGCTAGTGACTTGACCCAAAACCCGCAACAGATGCTTAGTGACCCCAACTTCAGCCACCGGGCCTTCGTGGAGACCACGTGAGCAAAGATTAACCATAATCCATAACATCATATCAAACCGTTACTCCTAAAATAGAAAGTGCAGGTCCGGATTTTGATGCATTACTAGAGATTGGTACTCATGAAGTTGAGATCCTAATACTCCATCTTAATTTCCCAGCTCTTCTACTCGTCCTTCATCCTAACCCACGCCTTCCTCCCACACGCGGCTTGAGCAATTCAGAGCAGAGGGATTAAATGTTTCTCACACTCTCCCATTAACTTACCATCTCTTATGGTGGATCATTGACCTTTGAAACAAATCATATGCCATGGGGGCTGGGTTCTCACGTTGTGAGATCTCCCTACCCTAAGTGTAGTATCATCATGAAGGATGCAGACACGTTGTCGCAGCAAGATGAGACAACCATTGCCATGAGGCATGAGGACAGAGCAGCCCTAGTAAAGGCCGATGTGATAGGGACCAAGGAGCGGGAGGTGGAATGAAGTGGAGAAGGGGGCCATACTGAAATGGAGAGGAGGAGGAATGAAAAGGATGGGAGGCAGAATGGGAAGAGAGGGAGAAGAGTGACAGAGGTTAGGTGGAAAAGGTGAAAAACGAGATGATGGGAGGGGGAGGAAGGGGCGGTGGGGTTATATAGGGAGGAAAGGGAGAGAGGGGGGGGGCACAAGGAGACATAATGTGCTACTAACCTTGAAATTTCCAAATTGTTTTTCCTTTCTAACCTCTTGGATGAGCCAAGAATTCCATCCTCAGACCAATAATTGGATCCCATGACTAAGATTAGGGAATGCATGTCGTTTCCTCTACCTCATTCACTATACTTCTTTTTGCATTCAATTGACAAGCCAATTTTTCTTGCTTATTTGCTTCCTGGTTATTCGCTCTTAGGATGTGAAAGAACGACACCAAATCAAAGAAGGGAATCATCCCTTGGGATCTATTAGTAATTTGATTTAATTGATGATGAATTGTAATTTATATGCTTTATGATCAACATTGAGTCTCCTAAAACTTGGATCTTTATGATGTCTTTTCTTGAACCAAGGATAGTCTGAGAAACAAACCATAAGCTTCATCTTGATTGTTCGTCTTCCTACCCAAGCCCCAAGCATATTTGTCTTCGATGTTTCCTTCGGGATTAATGAGAATCCCTCCCCCTTCTACCACCCCATCCTCTTCAATACTAATTACTAGTTAATTAATCATTATTTTTTACTATTACTATTTATATTATTTGTATTATTTTTATATATATTATTCATAACAAATGTTATAAACTATGGTTCTTTTTATGTTCATATTTGCAACATGCAATAAATATAACAAAGAAATAACCTTCAAATCATAGATTCAGCAAGGGATCAAAAACTCTTAAGAGGTAAGCAAGGGATAAGAAAAAACTATGTTTGTAATGGTTTCAAATTCATAAAACAACAATCAACATCTAGATGTCAACCCTATTTTTTGGGTAAAAAACAATTAATGTGAGATTTTACATTTTAAAATTCATTAAATGAATTTCTTATCAGTAAGACAATAACATATAGATGCAAAAATACTTAAAATGCAAATTCAAACCAAACCCTGACTCTGGCTTCCAAGGAATAAGGAAAATATAAAAAGTTAAGAAGTGATCCCAAAATTATACTAATGCATCTATTCAATTGGGCTATGGAGTCAAAGAGGGTGAGATCATTGATATAAGTACTTGGATGAAGAGGGTAGAAGACCAAATATATTTTCTTAGAAACCCTGACAACTTCTTGTATTAGGAAATTCAAGGTCAAAGGATGTATGTAACAAGTTCCTTTGATGGATTCATGAGTGACAAATTTGGCATAACATATAGAAACAAGATTTCATGAAATATTTTGCACTTTTTAGTATGGCACAATAGAAACCCTAATTTGAGAAAATTATATGCAAAATGGGAGGAAAATGATAACATAATTACACCAATTAAATAAGAATCATTTCATCAATCCAAAGATAGTATCTCCATGTAAAAATATCCCTCCTAAGATAATTTGCTCCATCATTCATCCATGGCGACCATTAGAAATATAAAAGAATACTAATGCATGCTCACCAAATAGAGAAAGGAGGAGCGTGTGTGATGATGATCAAGTGAAACTGACATTTCCTTTATTTATATGCAGGAAACCAAGTCACTTTTCACTTATTTACAACAAAAATCCCTAAAAGTTTTCTTGGAACATTCAATTAGGACTAAAGGTCACAAGTTGACCTTAAGATAGCTTTATAAAATGATAAAACATAAGAAATACATCATAAATCCTTCATACGTGGGAGGAAATACTTTCCAACATGACAACATGCTCCAAAAATGGGCATTTCCATTAATTAAGTGACAAAGTGGGTCCATGAGTGCTCCTCACTCCAAGGGACATCATCAAAGTGCATGGGTACACCTCTAAGTAACATCTCCTCCACCATGACATCATCATCAAGTTGGCTCACGTCACCTTCACAAAGCATCCATAGGTGATATGGAAGTCCAAAGATGAAATGTTGGCATCAATACATAGTGTACTACCCCTTGGAAACCATCTAAGTAAGTCTCAATCATCATCTAGCATATGAAAGGAGGAAACTTCCATAAAACAATTATAAGGCCAACCTAGGGGAATCTTGGGTCCATTTGGGCACATTAGCAATCATGCCAATGCCTTAGCTTCTTGGGATAATGTTTCAACAATTGAAGGTGTAGCAAGTTGCGTACAACCATGTGGAGGCTTCTCAAATCCCAACACTCATCTCAGAATGGGAACATTGGGGATGCAACATATTATGTGCTCTCAAAACGAGGCTATATTTCCTTTTCATAGTGTTTGAGATTTGTCAAGCCATCCCTCAAGGGATCTTTGCTACATGTGTGATGAACCACCTCAAACATATGTTCAAGATAAAGTGAGATCAAAATCAGTAGAGGACAGAAACTATTAAAGTATCGTAGAGGACCTTATTCAATGTGAGGGGCACAAAAATAGTTCACACAAACATTGAATTCAAATGTTTTCTAGATTAGGATTTGTAAGCATGTTACCACACATTTTTAGGGATGACTATGCAATTCACCTTATTAGGTGCTACTGTCCCCTAAGGGGAAGTACATTTCATAGGTAAACCCATTAATCCATAGATAAATGTGATAACAATGGTCATGGAATGGGAAATACTTCATGGAAGATGGACATAGCCATGGTACTAGTTGAAGGAGGTCAAATATCTTTCAGAATAATAATTAGAAGAGGGATCAATCATGGAGGCATGAGTCATTGCTTTTCTTGACTTAAATTTTCCACCCTTCTGGTGTGCCTTTTGTTGAAAAGTGTGCAACAAGAAATGCTTGTTGAGAATGCAACATGATGATGGAGCTTAGTGAAAAGAGTTGCCTTCACTAAGTGGGCCCGCGGCAAATTATGGCGCAAGTTCTATTTTTGATCACAGTGTGGATGATCATAGTGTGGATGATCACAGTGTGGGTGATCACAGTATGAGTGATCACAGTGTGAGTGATCACAGTGTGGGTGACCACAGTGTGAGTGATCACAGTGTGAGTGATCACAGTGTGGGTGACCACAGTGTGAGTGATCACAGTGTGAGTGATCAAAGTCTATTTTTAGACTGGCTGTCAAAAATAGAAAAGTCAAATATTATTGTCTCATAATAATATTTGGACTATAAACTTGATCTTATTCTCTTGGAGCACTTCAGGATGAGCTACGGATGTGGTACATGTAGATCCCAGAGCGAAATACGTGGTTACCTATGGGATGACTAATATTTGCATGCACGACTTCAGTTAGAACTCAAGTGAGTTGAGTTTAGTGGACTGGAGGTGCAATTGATGGAGTTGTGTTCAGTTTAGCTTTGTTAAACTGGTTATATTTAGTCTAACTGGCAAATAGACTAGAGATGAGTTGGGTGAATTAGTTATTAATTAATTCACAAGTTATTAACTCATAATGCAACTATAGAATACATCGGTTAACTTAGTTGCATGTCAGTGCATGTTCAGTTCAGCAGGGACATGTGTTAGAGGATCAGATTGCTATCAGTTGTGACTATAGTTGTGCATGATGATTTGCACAATTAGAAGGATTGAGTATGCCAATGAATTGGCCAATATCAAGAATTGTAGCCTGTTCTCACGTCCAACAGAGTGTGAGTGATTATTTGCAGGTCAAATACGAGTTTGGTAAGCCATTCTCATCAGTTCTTGAGCAGGTATTGAGCTGTGGAGGCAGGCAAGCAGCGGGGGAGATTTGGATATCAGATCTGAGCTGTATTGTGTGTAACAGGTGGAGCTGGTACTGGATTGCTTGTGATAAGCATTGTACTTTGTAATGTTACATGTTCTCAATCATTAATATACAGATAGTGTGGGGTTTTTAGCGAGATGCTTTCCCCGGGATACATACTGTGTTAATGAGTTTGATTGATGCTTCTATGTGTGCCTGTGAATGCTTCTGCTTCTGTAAATTGATGATCAACGTAGAGGAGATTATGTATTATACATGTTTCGCTTATAATTGTATGATCAGGATAATCTCTGTGAATATGTGTTAAATTATTCAAATTTTCTACATGGTATCAGAGGTAGATGATTTGTAGAAAAAGTTTCTACATGGTATCAGAGCTGCTTGATTTGTAGAAGAGATTTTTACAGGATATCAAGCGAGGATTGATCATCGAATCTATTATTCAAAAAGTGTTTACATTTTATTTCTTCAGGCAGAGTCTATAATCGGGCCAGGTAGCCTCTGGATTCATCCTTCTTTTGGAAGGTGAGATATCTGGTGAATGCCCATACAGTCGATCTTTGTACAAGAAATACCTTATTCTCACGAATTTTAGATCGGAAGCGGTTGAGTTTTGAGCTGGTGGAATTCGAATTTAATTCCAAAGCAAGAGCGAAACTCAGAAACATTCAGTGTTAGAATGGAGACAATATGCCCCAGTATCTCACGAAGTTCACCCAATGCCGGGATGAGTTGGGAATTGTGGGGGTGACTGTCGGATGAGGATGGTGAGTCTAGCAGTCCTTGACCTTCCTAAGAGTTGGAATAGCTATCAGGACTCAGTGAATGGAAGGGAGAAATTGCCAGGATGGGAGAGACTTTGGTCGGATCTTGTGCAAGAGGAGATTAGACGGCGCACCAGAGACAGTTCTTCATCTATGCATGATGAGGAGAACTGTGCCTTAGCGAGTAAGGTGAAGAAGGGGAAGGGAAAGGTTTCTCTTTCCGAATCCAATTCTTCCAATAATGGGAAGAAGGTTGACAAGGCGAAGATGAGATGCTTTCGTTGCCATGAGTTGGGTCATTATGCTACTAATTGCCCAAAGAAGAAGTCCAAGAAGGGATCCGGGGAAGGATCTGAAGGTGAGGCACTTACTTCACAGTTTGAGTTGGATTTCACACTCTTCACATGCATGGTTTCATCCATGATGGTAAGTGGTTGGTTTCTTGACAGTGGAGCTTCTTTCCACATGACCAGTGACAAAAGTTTGTTCAGTACTTTGGAGGAGAAAGATCTCCAGATACTCATAGGGATGGGTAATGATGAGAAGTATAGTGTCTCAGGTGTAGGCACGGTTATTTTTCAGAGGGAGCATGGAGCTCGCCTTACCTTGACCGATGTCAAGTATGTACCAGGACTGAAGAGAAACTTGGTGTCGATCGCGATGCTGGAAGACAGAGGCTATGATGTAGTCTTCAGTAAGGGAAAGGTTTTCCTTAGACACATCATCACCAGACAGGTGAAGCAGATTGGTTCACGGGTCAAGAACCTGTATGCTCTTGAGGTTCAAGATGCATGCAAAGCCTTGAGCAGTGAGGCAACTGATGGAGACTTGGTGGTTGAGAGGGAGCATATATTACCTCTCAACATGCAGAGCCAGAAGAAGTCTCAGACGATTGTGGAGGAGCCACGATTGGTGCAGCAACTTCAGGAGGTTGTGGAGGAGCCACAACAGGGGAAGCTGAGAGGAGATCGAGTAGAGACATCTACTCATCCAGAGACCTCCAGTAGGGGGAAACTTCGAGCCAGGTGGGCTGAGGGATCGCATGCAGCCATACCTCCAGGTAGGAGGTGGGGTGATGTGGATTGATTGTCCCAAGGAGGAGGGGCAGGATCCTTGAGGTACCCAACCTCTTGGATGAGACCTTGCTACGGGAGCCCCAAATGTGTAGTAGCAGGAACTGACTGATTGGGTAGAGACAGATGCGGATGGAGCGGCAGAGAGAGCGACAGTGCAGGGAATCCCAGGACAGTGCATAGCTAGCAGGCTGCAGCAATGCGAGAAGCACAAGTGTTTTTCACAGTGCTAGGTGGCACAGAGAGGTGTGCAATGGTGCGAGATGCATGGAGATGTTGTAGTATCGCAGATGTCAGAGAGGGAGCACTTGTCAGCAGCATGTAGAGCTTCAACATCAAAGGGTGTTTCTAGCCCAACCGGGAGGTCAGTTGGGAGGTGCAGTGCGGATGCAATGCTGGGAGATAGAACCAGCAGCAGCACAGATGCAGTCAGAGATCAAAGTGACAGAGGCTAGAGCAATCAGATACTAAAGAGCACAGAGATGCAGAGTTTTCAGTCGATAGAGGCAATAGCAGTCAGACACTTTGATGATAGAGCAAGTGGACCGGCCAGATGTGTTGCATGGAGAACATTCCAGAGTTACAGGATCGAGTTTATGAGGAAGCCTTTCTTATTGAGAGGGAGTGTTGAAAAGTGTGCAACAAGAAATGCTTGTTGAGAATGCAACAAGATGATGGAGCTTAGTGAAAAGAGTCGCCTTCACTAAGTGGGCCCGCATGCAAATTATGGCGCAAGTTCTATTTTTTATCACAGTGTGGATGATCACAATGTGGGTGATCACAGTATGAGTGATCACAGTGTGAGTGATCACAGTGTGGGTGACCACAGTGTGAGTGATCACAGTGTGAGTGATCAAATTCTATTTTTAGACTGGCTGTCAAAAATAGAAAAGTCAAATATTATTGTCTCATAATAATATTTGGACTATAAACTTGATCTTATTCTCTTAGAGCACTTCAGAATGAGCTACGGATGTGGTACATGCAGATCCCAGAGGGAAATACGTGGTTACCTATGGGATGACTAATATTTTCATGCAGGACTTCAGTTAGAACTCAAGTGAGTTGAGTTTAGTGGACTGGAGGTGCAGTTGATGGAGTTGTGTTCAGTTTAGCTTTGTTAAACTGGTTGTATTTAGTCTAACTGGAAAATAGACTAGAGATGAGTTGGGTGAATTAGTTATTAATTAATTCAAAAGTTATTAACTCATAATGCAACTATAGAATACATTAGTTAACTTAGTTGCATGTCAGTGCATGTTCAGTTCAGCAGGGACAGGTGTTAGAGGATCAGATTGCTATCAGTTGTGACTATAGTTGTGCATGATGATTTGCACAATCAAAGGGATTGAGTATGCCAATGAAGTGGCCAATATCAACAATTGTAGCTTGTGCTCACGTCCAACAGAGTGTGAGTGATTATTTGCAGGTCAAATACGAGTTTGGTAAGCCATTCTCATCAGTTCTTGTGCAGGTATTGAGCTGTGGAGGCAGGCAAGCAGCGGGGGAGATTTGGAGATCAGATCTGAGCTGTATTGTGTGTAACAGGTGGAGCTGGTACTAGATTTCTTGTGATAAGCATTGTACTTTGTAATGTTACATGTTCTCAATCATTAATATATAGATAGTGTGGGGTTTTTAGCGAGATGCTTTCCCCGGGATACATACTATGTTAATGAGTTTGATTGATGCTTCTATGTGTGCCTGTGAATGTTTCTGCTTCTGTAAATTGATGATCAACGTAGAGGAGATTATGTATTATACATGTTCCGCTTATAATTGTATGATCAGGATAATCTCTGTGAATATGTGTTAAATTATTCAAAATTTCTACATGGTATCAGAGGTAGATGATTTGTAGAAAAAGTTTCTACACCTTTTTCTTTATTGATTTTTCTTCCTTTCTTGCATGGCTTTGGTGACCCAACTTTCTTTATGCTTTTCCAATACCCCTTAAAGATGTGGCAATGTATCACTGATCGGGATTGGGACATTCATAACTTACTTTGTTTATATGAAGCATGAATTGCTTAGGAACGTGATGATGGATAATGAGTGGGGTAAGGCTCATGCTATGACTTTCCCATGTGATTATTATGTTCCAACCACCTTCTACATTTTTCATTTTCCTTCATTTGCGACTTCATCTGCTTTTATTTTTATTTTAGCTTTAGGGAAATTTTTTAGCCTTAAATCGGAGATGAGGATTTAGGGCACCAATCACAATAACCAATGACAATCAACCCAAAGAATGGAGGTGGATATAGGTTAACATGGAGGGTGGTAAGTATGGATTACCTTGGGCATGCTATATCAACCACTATATCCCATTAGTTCCCCTCTTGACAGAAGGGACTTAGAGGAGGTAACATTGGACTAGGGTCAAAGGATAATCTCCTAGGTGAATCATGGGAACAAGGCTATAGTAAACAATATTCAATCAATAGAGCTTAGCTAGCAATCTATATTAACATTCCCCAAATAATAAATTAATGCATATGATTATATAAATGGCTAATGTTCCTTCTAATAGATGACCCACAGTCCTTCAATAAATATGTTATATGTTAGAGAGATTTGACTAGACCATAGGTGGAGAGCTCTAAAGTAAACCTATTTGTGGATCATCATAGGGTTAATGGCTGGTTGGTTGACCAATGGGGAGAAAACGTTTATTCCTAGGGGTTACACACTTTTGGTGGGTAACATTTGGCTCCAATTTGTGGATATGTGCTCATTATAGAGTGCATGATCCATGTGCTCGAAGGAGGAGTGCATGATAATCCCAACCATCCATAGTGCTCACGGACTTACTACTTGTACACTCATGGCAATTTGTTGATAGCAATTGAGGAGGGTGTTGATCGTGACCATTGAAATACATGAAAATTATAACGATAAATTGTTAGCTAAGATAAAATATAAAATCTAAATTGTATGCAAGTAAGACCAAAATGTAGAGAATCAAAGATGGATGCAAAAACAATAATGCAAAGCACACAATCCTACACTAGTTACTTGTCCATTCACAAGTAATCAAGGCTCTCTAGATGATAAGCAATAACTCCTACCTCTCCTAAAATAATGTATGGTCCTTGCCAAAATTTATTGATTTTTGTATGCAATCCACGTGATTCTTTTCTCCTATCCCACAATAGGATCATACTTCCTTCTTCAAACTCCCTATATATGGTATTTTGTTAAAATTTAGTCTTAATATTCTCTTAGTTCTTATCTATTTGATCATAGGAAAAGGATCTATACTCATTTATTTTAATCAGTTGGTCAATCCTAGCTTGCACACCATATTTTTCATCAATGTTAGATTGCAAGCATGGGAGGATGGGAAACTATAGATGAATTGTTAACTTAGCTCCCAACCCATATACTAACTAAAAGGAACTTTTCTTAGTAAATGCTTCAACAATAGTACGATCTACCGAAAAGTGTATTTGACCTTACTGTCCCAACTCTTCTTATTTTCACCAACTATCTTCTTAATAATAGTAATGAGATTCTTATTGTTGGATTCAGCCTGGACGTTTCCTGGGGGTAATAATTAGATGAATGGGAAAACACAATCCCATGTTAACAACATAATGAGGCGAGGACAATGGAGTTGAACACTCTAGCATTATTGTCACTATCTTGTATGGAACTGCAAATATGATGATAGTTCAATCCTCAAGAAAGATTATCACAACCTATTCATTTTCCTTTTTAGTTGATATAACTTAAACCCACTTGATAAACTAATCAATCGTAGTTAGAATGGACTTGTGCCTACTATCAAAGTTGTCCTTAAGCTCTTCAATAAAATCAAGACCCTATTGTTGAAATGGTTCCTCAACTATCATAGATTTTAAAAGAAGGGCATGGATTTGTTTCTTTATGGAAAAAAACTAGCATGGTTGGAAACATCTAACATGTTTATGTGTGTTAGTGAAAATTGTAGTCCAGTAAAACCTCTCCCTTGGGATTTAATGGGTTGTTTTTCTCGTTGCAAAATTTCCTCCATAGAATCATGCATCAAAGTATATGATCTATTTTTTTGCTTTTTTATTCACACGTCTAAGAATCACCCATCTTATTTTTTCGAACCTAAACCATAATGTCTTAAAAAAAATTCATAACTTTCAAACTCAAGACCCTTCTGTTGTAATCAATAATATGTGGTGGAACAAAAAGTTTCTTAGATAATAAATTTTTTTAGGGTACCAATCATCAATTTTAAACCTTTTGCAATGCCACACATTTGGTCACTCTCTCCTAATTAAAAGATTTTTTTATTTTCCACAGTTAACATCTATGATAATCCTTAGCCTTTGATTATTTTATTTGGTATAATATCTAGGTTGTACTCTTGAATCTTGGGTATCCATTTTCCTCTATATCCCAAACAATATTGTTGATTCAAGACATCTTTAACTACAAGGTATGGAATGCAGGAGGTAATTTTGTTGTATCCTATATAAGTTCTAAAATACTGGAGGGAATTAACAAAGGAAAACACTTGCCTCTCAATGAATGTATATGTAACCTCAACATGTATATGGGTGTTGCTCGTGAATGCATTTTGTCTCTCATTTCCCTTGTCATATTTTTGCACAAGGATCCCCACAATTGTATCTTCCAAATAAAAGGAGTAAATAATAATATCCTTTGAATAATTTATCCTCATAAAACAAGGGATTTTGTGATTATTTCCTTGATTTATTAAAAAAAATCTTACTCTTTTCATTCCATAAAAATGAAACATACTTCTTTAGGAGGTTATGCATGGGTTTAACAATCTTGATAAAATTTGGGAAATACATTCTTATGAAGTTAATATTGTCAAAGATATATCTTACTAAACTTTCTTGCCCTTGGGAGGGGAGATAGCCTTAATTGCTCCAATCCTTTCAAGATCGATGCAAATCCTTACTTAGAACTTGGCTAGGTGAAAACTCGATTTTTTTACCTTCACCTGACTGATTTATTTTATATACATATAGAATCTTGTAGGAGATGTGGAACACAAAATACATCATTAAAATGACTTTCATCTAACTAAACTATTCTACAAACTAAGAGATCTATCGTCATGAAAAAATAATTGTTCGGTGTTACATTTATTAAGCGAAGAAAAATGGATTTATCCCTAACCATATGAAAATATGCTCTATAATCAATATGTAATTCGTAAACTTCCATGGATATTCCACTTGAAAATTCACTAGAACAAATCTAATGAAATATATTGAAAACCCAAATCTAAACTATGAGGGTTAATTTTCCTTAAGCACCCAACTTTATTAAATTAATGATGTTGCTTATCTACGCAATATATGAGATAAAAGAAAAATAGAGAAAAGTGAAAACATGAAAACTCACAAACCATAATAACACAAGATGCTGAAAATGCAGCAAGAAATTCCTAATTTAATTTTCCCTTGAATTAAATTAGGAGAAAATCGAAATTCCACATCACAAGACAACTTGAATGAGTTAACTGAGTTGTGATCACTCATTTAGCTTGGTTAATTTGAGTTGAGGGCTTAAATTGAGTTGTGTACAGTGATTCCTAAATTTTAGGAGCCTACGTTGAGTTAATTTCAATTGTAACAATTTAACTGGGTAACTCAATTTAACTGAATTAAACTAAATTGAGTTACCTAGTTGAGATTGAAGTCCAAGGGTAGTGTACTATCAATTGTATAATTATCCAAGTTGTACAGGTGGTGCTTGCAGTCAGAGAAGGGGCCAACAGGGATTGCATAATTATAATTGGGAATTTAACTAATTAATAGGGGGTTAATTCCTTGAGGAGCAACGCAAGGAAATAGGGACTTGGGTGGGCTTGGATTTGGTTAAGTATTGACCAGAGCTTGTTTTACAAAGTAGTGAGATAGATTATACTAGTGCAAAGGCTGCTCGGGCTTGAGCAAGCATTGTATTTCTTCTCTATTTTCTGACTAATGCAATACATATAGGAAGTGGTTTTGAGCAGTTGCTTTCCCCTTAGATAAATATCTGAGCATATGTGATGGAATATTGTCTCATGTTTATGTTGTTATTTCTAGATCGTTTAATTGTTTTCGCTGACGAGTAGAGTAGATTCAAGTCTTTTATTTTAGAAAATTACATAAGTAGTTTGAATCTACAAGGAATTTCTACATGGTATCATAGCAAGAATCACAATAGAAGAGAAGAATTCGAGTTTGTATTTGCAGGTGAATCAAATTTGCAGTATCATTCTTCAAAGCCAGCAGGATGTCGCTCTATGGATTGAGACTTGAGTATGCCGCTGAGGGTAGCTCCAATTATATTGCTTGGAAGCATAGGATGGAGGCAGTGTTGGAAGATAACGATCTGAAGGAATTCATACATAATAATATTCCTTAGTCTCCAACAACTGATGCTCAAGATCTGACCAAGTGGAAGAAATGTGTGGCAAAGGCGAGGACGATCATACTAGAAGGAGTTTGAGATCATATTATATTGAATCTCCATGGGAAGAATATCCCATATGCAGTGTGGCAAGACTTGATAGACTTGTTTCAGAACAACAGTGACCACAGGATTAAAGTACAAGCTTTGAAAGATAGAGATGGAGAAGGGTGACACATTACCACAGTACCTGAGTAGGTTCACCCAATGTCGAGATGAACTTGGGAGTGTTGGTATTACAGTTGTTGAAGATGATCTGGTAAGCCTAGCACTTTTAGGCCTTCCCAAGGGTTGGCATAGCTACCCAGATTCGATAAATGGGAGGGAGAAGCCACCAAATTAGGAGCGATTGTGGTCTGACTTGGTGCAAGAAGAGATAAGGCGAAACACCAGAGATGGAACCTCATCCAAGCATGATGATGAGGAAAATTGTGCCTTGGTTGGAAAGGAAAAGAAAGGTAAAGGGAAGAAATCCCAATCCAAAGGGGATTCCAGTTAAGGTGTCAAGAAGAAAGACTTGTGAAAGATCAAATGCCTTCACTGCCATGAACTAGGACCCTATGCCACGAAGTGTCCACACAAGAAGGCAGGTAAGAAGCCCTCAGGAGGAGCGGCACAATTCGAACTTGATTTCACCCTCATCACTTGTATGGTAAGCACCGATATGGGTAGTGTGTGGTGTCTGGATAATGGAGCCTCATCCCATATGATGAGAAATCGAGCATTCTTCAATGACTTGGAGGAGAAGGACCTCTAGATGCACATTGAAATGGCAGATGACATAAGGTATAGTGCTTCCGGTATTGGTACAGTTACTTTTCAGAGGGAGTCTAGCTCCCCTCTCAAATTAAAAGATGTGATGTATGTTCCGGGTCTGAAGAAGAATATTGTTTCAGTTTCGATGTTGGAAGATTGTGGCTACAATGTGATATTTAGAAAAGGAAAGGCTTTCCTTAGACACATCACCATAGGACAGGTGAAATGGATCGGGGTTCGGGTGAAGAACCTCTGCAAATTGGATGTAGAAGATTGTGTAGCATTGAGCAAAAAAGCAGAGAAGGTGAAGAGCCGAGACATTGGTGAATTATGGCATAGAATATTGGCCATTTGCACCATAGAGCCTTGAAGATCATGCAATAAATTTCTATAAGACAAGTTCCCAAGAGTGTACATTGGGGAAGTGCACGAAAGCCACCTTCAATGAGCGGGATAGTAAAGCACAAGCAGTCCTTGAAAGAGTTCACTTAGATGTGTGTGGACCTTTCTCGACAACCTCCACAATTAAGTACATGTATTATGTGATATTTGTAGATGATTTCTCACAGAACTGCTAGATCTTCTTCAAGCAAAAGAAAGACCAGACATTCTCCAAATCTGTTGAATTTAAAGCACTTGTTGAGAAAGATACTAGCAGGAAAGTGAAGGCTCTCAAGAGCGACAATGGTGGAGATTATGTGTCAAATGAATTTAAGAACTTATTTACAAAAGAAGGAATTCAACGAAGTTGACATCATCTCATAACCCACAACATAATGGGGTGGCTGAGAGGAAGAACATAAGTATTGTGGGAGCTTCATGGGCCATGTTGCATGATCAAATCCTACCATTGCACTTGTGGGCTGAAGCATGAAACACAACTATATATTTGCAGAACAGGAGCCCTCACAGGATTCTTGGAATGAGTACACCAGAGGAAGCTTTTTTAGGGAAGAAACAAGATGTGTCACACTTCAGGATCTTTTGATCATTAGTTTACTGTCATGTTTCCAAGGATGCAAGGAAAAAGCTAGAGCCTACAACTGAGTTGGGCATATTTGTGGGTTACAATAATACACCTCACAACTACTATGTGTACTTTCCATCTCTCAGGATGACAGTTTTCATAAGATATGTGAATTTTGATGAGGAGAAGGCAATGAGGTGTTCCCTAGAGAGGGAGCTTTAGTTGCATTCAGAGAAGGAGATTTTTTCTCCAAAGGAGGAACCTGAGGAAGTTATGGAGCAACCACAAGTAGAGGTAGAGAGAGTGGAGACTTCCACTCAAGCAGCGACATCTAGAGATGGAAGAAAGCATACCAAAGAAGCTGATAGATTATTGCATGACGCTAGAGAGAATGTGGGAGCACCCACATCATAGCACAGGCAAAGGAGGTCACTAGATCGGTACATTGTATACATGGCTCTGATGAGTGAGCTTGTAGAGACTGAGCCATCCTCATTCAAGGAAGCAGTGCAAAAACCAGTATGGGTTGATGCCATGGTAGAGGAGTATGACTCCATTATCAGAAACAATGTTTGGGAAGTGGTCCCAAGACCAGAGGATAAGTCAGTGGTAGGTTCCAAGTGGATCTACAAGGTGAAGCAAGAAGCATATGGAAGCATCGAGAAACACAAGGCCAAATTTGTGGCCAAGGGGTTCTCTCTAGGTGGAGGGAATTGACTATGAGGAGACCTTTTTCTCTAGTTACAAGGTACTCCTCAATCAGATAAATTCTAGCTCTTTCAGTGTAGATGGGATGGAAGATACATCAGATGGATGTGAATACAACATTCCTCCATGGAGTGATTAAGGAGGAGGTGTAAATTGAGCAGTGGGAAGGATTTGAGACCTTCGACAGACAGTCGCATGTGTGCAGACTCAAGCAAGCATTGTATGGATTGAAATGAGAACCCCGTGCTTGGTACACCAGAATCGGCAGTTACCTCACCGAGTTGGGCTTCACCAAAGGTGAAGCAGATGCAATTTTTACCATATTGTTGTTGATGGTAAATTATTGATTATAGTATTATATGTCGATGATTTAATTTTAGCCAGTGATGAGAAGTTGATCAAGTCTTGCAAAGGAGATTTTGCAAGAGAATTTGAGATGAAGGACCTGGGGGGCATGTATTATTTCCTTGGTATGGAAATATGGCAAGCAAATGGGGAACTGTTTGTCTCTCGGGGAAATTATGCCAACGAGATACTAAAGAAGTTCCACATGGAGAGCAACAAACCCATGGAGACTCCTCTAGCAGGGAATTGGAGGAAGGAAGATGCTACTTCAGGTGAAATAGTGGAGGTTACCATCTACATGCAACTTGCGGGTTCACTTATGTATTTGGTGGACACATGATCAAACATGTGTTATGCAATTAACTAGTTTAGTCAAGCTATGGTTAAGCCAACAAAACTCTATTGGAAGGCAGCAAAGCATGTGTTGAGATACCTCAGAGGCACCACTCAGTTTGGTCTTTGGTATAGGCGGACAAAGGGAGTGAAGTTGCAAGGCTTCACATATGTAGATTGGGCAGGTATTCCATCAGATAGGAAGAGCACATCAAGAGGAATTTTTTGTGTTGGTTCAGCAACGGTTCCTTGGTACAACATGAAGCAGCAATCTGTTGGACTTAGCTTAGCAAAGGTATAGTACATGGCTACTAGAAGAGCATCATTTGAGGCTATTTGGATGAGAAAGATCCTTGTTGGGATATTTGGTTAGATGATGGAACCTACAATGGTTTACCGTGACAACCAGAGATGTATCAAACTCTCTAAGGATCAAGTTTTTCATGATATGTCCAAGCATATCGACATTCGGTATCACCATCTATGAGATTGTGTGCAAAGGAGCATATGGTGTTGAATCCTCTACATAAGATAGGATCAAACTCTTCCTAATCTAGCATGGAAGGTTCATAGATTTTTAAATTTTCTACATTCACCACTGAGTAATGTGAATGTATGAGGTTGGTCTGAGACAATAGGTGTTGTATCCCACGTTTTCCAATATCTCAAAGGGGACATATCGCAAAGCCTTAATTTTCTTACTAGGTCTCTGTAGCCTCTCCTTGTTTTACTGTAACCATACTTTGTCTCCAACTTTGAATGACTTCTTTGCTCTATTTTGATCATACCTAGCCTCACATTTTTCTTGTGACTTATGCAATGTCTCTTGTACTTGTAGACAGAACTTCTTGATCCTCTCAATGATTTTTTCTTCCCCTAAGTCATCCTCTGTAATATCCTCCCTTACTCTTCCTTCTTGTCCATATGCAATATCTAAAGGTGACATTAGCAAGTATCTAAAACATGTTTCAAATGGAAACTTACCAGTATAATGTGGATCACTATGTTATAAGGGTCATGTAAATACACCATATTTTCATCCCAATTTTTCAAATGCTTCTAATTGAATTTTAACCCTCAAAAGTTCCACCAAAGTCCTATTGACTACCTCTATGGATGGATTGTTGTGGACTTCTTCAACTACATGTCCATTTTCTTCCGCAATGTAGTCCAAAATGTATCAAGAAATCTTGTGTCCCTTTCTGAAATGATGCTCTTTGGGGTTCCAATATGCACCTAGACCTATCCAAAGAACAATTTACTACTTATTTATCACTAAATGTTTTTTTATAGGGCGCAAGAATGCATTGTAATGCCCACCTAATTCTATTATATTACATTATCTTATAAGCCTACTTATTGAGTGATTGAGTTTCTGTCTCTGATTCCAATAAGTATTATTAGTATGCATATGAGGTATGGGTATACTAGCTACATACCCACGCCTTGCACGAATACACTAGTATTCTAAAAATTAAAATGCAAGATGATTAAATAAATGGTTAAGCTATATTAATGACTAATCTTGATTAGTGTTTAACTAACCTTAGAATCATGGCTTACAATTATTAAGTTATATTGGTATATTTTATAAATATTAAATTTATTAGATTCTTGTGAATACGTAATTTTACTGATATGACTTAATATTAATATTTTATTATAATTTATTATTTACTTATTATTTAATTTCCCAAAATTTGACAAGTTGTCTCCTTAAATTTATTTTTGGATAAGATATAGGGGGGAAGTTAAGGTCCTCAAATTAAAAGGGATGGGGGGTTATTCGTGGCCTTAATGGTAGCTCGTTGAGGTGGAAGAGTGGGAAGACATAAGGTGAAGGAGGATGAAAGGAGAAAGGAGGGATCTTTTGTATTTATTTTTATTTAATTTGGCATTGGAGGAAATAATTCAAAGGGGAAAGGAAGGAGAATTGAGGAGATTCGTGTTGCTTGTGGTTGGAGAGTATTGGACTTATTTTTTTGGACACACAATGAAAATTGTTGTTGGACTTGGCCACAAAGGGCTAGGGAACCTATGAAGGTCCCCTATGCTACAAAGTTGGATAGATATTCCTATTGGCAGGGTGGAAAATTCTGTTGGGAAGCCCCAATAGGAGCACCCCAGCCAAACCACTGTATTATAATCTGATATGTATTTTATTGTGAATTAATTCATTTCAATGCTTGTAAATCAAATTTGTTATTTGATAATATGTGATTTTACTATATGTTATTGTTAAAAAAATTGTCGGGTAATTGAGAGCTTTGATGGAAACCCTCCCTCTGCTAGGGTTTTTTGCTTGGTTGTCCTATTTCCGCTAAGATCTCATCACTTCTAACACATTTCTCAATGGATCCCTACTTTAGGTTTTTTTTTTATGAACATAATGGAGGGATTCAATGTGGATTTGGTGGACTACACACCATATCCATATGAAAATATTTGTATTTGGAGGGACACAGTCCCTCTGACATCCATCCCCTATCACTCTCCTCCCATCACATGTGATCATGAAGAAGGAGTATGAAAGTATGCTAGGTGTCACTATCCATCGCAATGGCAGGAGTCACTTGTATTGTTGTTAGAAGGGATGTTATTATGGTTTGCAAGGGTTTTCAGGAGATCGGGGGGATGATCTAACACTTGGTGTAGAGAACTTGATATAGTTTGGTAGAACTGTGACATCTTATCTACCCTCTCCTCTATCAGATGCATCCGATGGTAAACTATTGTTTGGGAATTTCTGGGAGTTTATGCTGACAATTTTCTATCTTCAGGACCCCCCTTATTAGAGGTCAAGGTTTTTCTTCTAGTGATTCCCCTACGAATTGGATACTTCTCCAACTCTTAGATGATATGGGCATACTCGACATTGGGGATATTCCATCACCCCCTTATCTTTCTGGGTCTACAAAGCCCATATGTGATTCAGATGTCTCTTGTTCGGAAGCCCAGGTTTACAGTGTGCCACTTTCAAATGTGTCGTTTTAAAACCAAAGGTGGGATGACAATGGAGGTTTGATGGACTGCCAATTTTATGTAGAGTACACCTATGGGTGACAAATCTCATGAATCTAGTAACATGTTGATGGTTGTAGGCCAAGTAAGAGGAAGAACCCTATATTCAAAGTCAAGGGTCGTCGATCCATAGTTCTTGGAGATGATATTGGACAACATTAGGTGGCTCGCATGGCTGATTTAATGTTGGTGGAATGTGCCAACGAGTGGTGTTTCTGTTAAATTTTCAATTTTATTTGTTGTAACAATCACTTATAACAATTATTATTCCAATAACAATCATTTTATCCAATTATCTTCAAACATTAAATAAGAGTAAGAAATTGTAGATAGAACATAAAACCATATGCACAATAGAAGACAATCAAGAACAATAGAGACATAGAGATTTGGTCAAAGACCAGGGAAAAACCCATAAGGGGAGAAACCCTTTCCAAATTCTTCTTCTATTAGATTGTCATAAAATGTTCAACAGAGAGATACATAGTACAAATACATCAACAACTTAGTCAAAGGTCAAAGCCTTGACTAACCAAATCAACCAACCAATATCAAATCCAATAAGAGCATAAAAGTCAAATATGGTCAAAAGTTAAACCTACAATTTTTATCAAAGTCAACAGCAATCAAAATTTTCCTAACTAGTCAAAAGTCAATAATCAAAGCGGCCAGAAAATTTGATCAAGGTAAAAAAACAATTCAACCTCTTATTCTCATCCAACCTTAGTTAAAAGAATCCTTTAAACAACCTTCAAATTTGATCAAGGTCAAATAGTTTACCTATGGAAACCCCAAATTTAGAGAAATAGTCAAATATTGTCAATGCACGTCCAAAATTTTTGGTCAACAACCTCTTGAATTTGGTATCCCAAGAAGAGGTCATAAATTGGTTAAAGTAGCCCAAGTCAACCAAAGTCAAAGTAAGTCGGTCAACAAATTTCTCTCTCTCCTCTTCGGACATAGGAGCTCAGACCCTGCAATTATAGACTAGATCGAACCAAGAGAAGATGAAATGAATGTGTGATGATGCCTCCAAGTGATGCCAAGTGATGTTTATTTATATGTGGTCTTGGGGGTCGAATTTCCTCTTCTAGGTCGACTTGTACCTTTTTGTGTTGTCATGGTTCCACATTAAAAATAATATTTTCCCATGTGCAAATTAAATTCTTCCAAGGGCTAGTAGGGTCTCCAGAGGGTGAGAAAGGCTTCCCCAAGGAGGGAATTTCTCCCTGAGTTGCCAAATTTCAACACTCCCTCTTAGCTAGGGAGGAATTACTAACTGCATCATAAGTTCTCTCAGATGTCTCGACATCATCATCGTTGTGTCAAATCCTATCTCGTCTCTACTCATCTCTACTAATTTGTTGAACATTCTCGACATAAACAAGAAGAACCATCATATGGGAGATCAATCTACCACCCTATATTCGATGATAGTAGGAGAGATACAACTTACCATGAAAGGTAAGGATCACACACACCTATTTTCCGTTAATGTTCCCACCTTGACCCTCAAGAGTCAAGTGGTAGAACACCTACATCCTATCACTTGGGAGATATCCACTTACTAAAATGGTAAGCATCAACACACCCAAGTCTCCTCACCCATTGGTCAGATTGGTGGTAGTCCTACAAGCCCAACTTGTGTGTAGGATGCATACTGGGATATACTCTATCAAGTCTAGACCTGATAAGGAGAGATACAATTTTCCATAAATGACAAGGATCACACACACCATTTAGAAAAAATATGAGAGATACAACTTAATGCAGAGGGTAAGGATCACACACACCTATTGTCGAAGAGTTCCCTCAACCCCGTGAGATATTCAACTCAATTCCTCTCCTGGTTGCTAAATAGGGAGGAATAGCATAAATCAATGTTCTCGATCAACTGTGACCCTTTCCAGGAAAGTCATATCCAACAACGCAAATTTCTCTCTAAAGACCAAGAACTTCCCGTTCAACAAAGGCTTGGTAAGAATGTATGTTATCTACTCATCAATCAAATTGTGATGGAGTCTTACGACTCCTCTCTGCACCATATCCTTGATGTAGTGATATATAATCTCAATATGCTTGGCCTATCACGAAATAAAATATTCTCTAAAATTCAGATCCCACTTTTATTGTCACAATATATCATATCTAGTACTGTTTAAATAGATCTCCAAAGAACTTCCTCAACCATACTACCTCATATATAGCATGCTAGCAACAATATATTCAGCTTCAACCATGTCAAGAGCAATGGACTTATGCTTCCTACTCATCCAAGATATCATGGCAGACCACAATCTAAAATAACACCCTAATGTGCTCTTCCTCTATACAATATTATTGGCCCAGTCAGCATCTGTGTATCCATGTAGTCTCATGTCTCTGGTAATATATCTAAAACCAGGTTAATAGTCCCATGTAAGTATCTTAGTACATGTTTATCATCAACCTAATGTGCATGAAGGGGTTGAATCATAAATTGACAAAAATTGACAACAAAACATATGTCTGGTCGAGTGTTTACTAATAACATCAATGCCCAAATCAACTATCAGTACTCAAAGGGATTCACCAAATTGGGTCACACAACGTCACCACATAACTTATTGAATTTCATCTCCATCGGTCTGGCCATGGATTTACATTCTACTATTCCAAATCTTTCCAATGGCTTGGAAACATATTTCCCTTGAGAAAGGAAATTTTCACTAGGTTTCTGCCACACCTCTAAGCCCAAGAAGTAGTGCATCAAACCAAGGCCTATCATCTTAAATTCAGAGGCCAAGTCCCTCTTACACTTGAGAGTAAGAGGCTCTCCACCTATCAAGAACCAATCATCAACATATTGTACCAAAATCAGGCACATGACTTGGACTACCTTGAAGTAGAGATTTGGATCAACACCGCTCCTTGTGAATCCAAGCTTCATCATATAGCTATCACTATGGGCCATACAATCCCTAGGCTCGATTTAATCTATCAAGTGATTTTCTTCATCCTGCACACAGAGTCTTCCTTGTCATGCTTCTAAAATTCTTGTGGTTGCTCAACATATACTTCTTCCTTAAGAATGCCATGTAGAATCATGATCTTCACATCCA